>VYZX01027589.1:0-94660 GCA_013401335.1 Brachypteracias leptosomus | reverse complement strand
GGCGGCGGCGCGGGGGCAACAACGGCCGCGGCGTGCGCGCTCCCGCCCGGCCCCACCGCGCACGCGTGGGCGGGAGGTGGGGGCCGGCGCGCGCCCCCGGCCTCAGTGTGACCTCTTCACCTCAACCGGGGGCAGCAGCCGCCGCTCCGGGCTCAGCTCCGGGCTCGGCGCGCCCGTGGAAGGGTTACGGCGGGGGTAAACGCCCNCGGCGAAGGCCGGCACCAGAGTGTGTGGATCAGGCCCCCACCTTCACCTCCCGCCGGCTGTATCGGACTGTGCCGGCTGCGCTGCCCGGTGAATGCGGCGGCAGTAGTGCCGCTTGACGCATCCCTCCCCTCCCGATTAGAAGATGCTGCTTGTTCCCCGCTCCCCGGAGACTTACTCATCGGCCGGGCAGCCCCGAGTGAGTCCCGGGCCCTTCCCGGGTGGGTGGGTGACTGTCGTTGTCAGGGATCCGGCGGTAGCTGTTACTCGGTTATGGAGGTGCTCGTGTTCCAGCCGGGAGCCAGCTTGGCCTGTCAGCTCCTTGGTTGGGTCTTGCCCGTGGAAGTCTGGTTTTCCAGGGAACTGAAATATTTGGCAGACGCCTTTTCGCTCTGGAGAAGGCTCTAGTCGAAGCAAAGAGGAGTGCAGAGGCTGTCATCTGTCTGTTCGATTGTTACTCTAGGCACAGACCTTAGCAAGCAGATTCAGATTAAATTAATCCAGTGTGTTTGTTTAGGAGTCAGGGCTGTGTTTTGGACTGGTATAGTGATATAATTTTGCAAATTATTCTTGTTTTCTTGATAAACACAGTGTTAGGGCTAGATTGAAGGAATAACAAAGCAAGTACACAAGTCTCGTGAGAAAGCAGCACAGGCCGTGGCTTTTCTCAACTGGTAGCTGTCACAGAGCAACTCTTGGTGTCAGCCACTAGTGGTAATAGATTAATCATTAGCAAACTAATGTTTGTGACTGATGGCTGAAAGTGAGGGAACTTGCTCCCTGCTTGTAAAGAGTCCCTCATGCGGCTGGTTCAGCTATTTAGCTCTCTCTGTATAGCTATATATAACTACATAACAGATATATATAATCCTTTTATGTGTAGACTCATTCTGGGGAGCTGAATTAAGTAATGTTTGTGACAAATGAAACTGTCCATTTTCAAGTGTTACTCTCTTTTTCTAATGTTAGCCTTTGGAAATATTATTTGGGGGCTTCTGTCATCTGCTACTTTCATTTCTGTACTTGTGGAAATGCTTAACTTAAATGCAGATCTAATTGCTTATATATAAATTTTAATAATAATGATGAGTGAGTTTCAAATGTGGCTGCCAAGTATGTGAGGACAAAGGAAATTGCACCTCAAATTCCAGTAGAGAACATGACAAGAACAGATGAGATTTGTTGCTTGGCATATGACAAGCTGAGTTGTACACATGCACACAAATATACACATACATGTGTGTATGTATATATATATGTATTTGTTGATATATATATGTGTGTGTATATTTAGCAATTCTCCTGCTGGTAGTCCTCACAAGCTTGAAGTTGTGTTGTCCAAATTAGGTCATTGGTTCATGTTTGTTTACTATCGTTTGACCTATGTTGAAATCTTGAGTTGTTCAGGTCTTGCTGAAATACGCAGTTCCCTTAAGCAAGATTTGACTTAAAAATACCTTGTTGATCAAGTGCCTGTATGCTGTGGATGTTTGGTAGCAAGGCTGTTTTTAATTTTGAAGCCTTTACCTGCATTTAGGAGTTTCCTAGTTAATATAAACATTTATTAGTGAGGTGCACTAGGCATATCAGCACCCTTTCTGCCAGTTGGATGCAGTTTTTATGGAAGTTTGGACAATCACCATCTTCTCACCATTTCTTTAAAGTCAGTTTTTTTGATAATTCTGTGTGTGTGACTTGTGAAACCAGTGGTGTCTTCAGGTGAATCTGAATTAATTTAGCTCTCTGAAAGTTGCAGAATAGTTAATAGTAAAAAGTTGTCTTATCTGCTTAATTAGTATAAGAATAAATTTATTACAGAACCAGGAAATACAGCTTTCTTAAAAACAGTTGAGAAATCAAGAAACATCCTTTTCCTCTCTTAGGGAAGGGAAAGGGGGAAAAGGAAGGAAGGAGACAGGAATAGTTGCTGCTTTTTGATTCTGTAGCAGAGGGAAAGAAAATTAATCTGAGTCTGATACCATTTGTAAACTAATACTTCTATATGTTACCTAGCAAGAGTACTGTGAGGGTGTAAGTTACTGTGTGGAAGATGCTGAGATAGGGGTTCTGTATGAGAAGCAAGCACCCATCTGTATGGCTCTGCTCTCTGTCATCTGGAAACAAACTACCCTGTATTAGTGTTTGCATTGATGAGTAGAATGGCATGTTAACATATTTAGATGCTGGTATCCCAATGCAAAGCTGTCATCTTACCTAGAGGAAAAAAAAACAGTTTGGAATAGAAAATCACACATAGTTGGTAGTTGCACAAGTGCAGTCTCACCCTGTGGGACAGCCTGTTCTGGGCGGGTGCCCTGCAGCTGGGCACTGCTTCCAGTCCTTTGCCAAAGCCCTTTCAGCCTTTTGGCTGTATCATCTTCCGTGTATGGTTTGCTACAGTAGCTGGATGGTTCTAATGACCATAGGGTACTGTTCTGGTGCACTTTTTTCACATTTGGCTACATGTTGTGCTCTCTGATAAGGAATCCTGCAGAGGCCAGAGGCTGGGCCCTGCTTATTCAACAGTTGGAGAAGTCAGTGGCAGGCGGTTGAATCTCAGGCCTCTTCAAAGACTGACTGCATGTGTATTTTCAGATGCACCCCTGCTTGTGAGCAGCAGAAACCTGGGAAGGTAAGGAGCAAGTTGTATTTGTTTTGCTCACCCAGTGATTCTTTAATGTGTAGTCTTGTGTAGCTGTACTAAGTATTCTTTTTCCTCTTTTGTCCCTCTCTGAGATTAGAAGAGGAAGCTTAAGACTGGTTCCTGAGATATGAAGATGATGTTTAAGCCCAGTTCCATAGTAAGTACATCTTGAGAACACTTTACTGTGCCATGGGAAATGCGTGGCCCTTTTTCAAGGGGGAGAGAGTGCTTGTTGGCTCACCATAGAAAGGAAGATGTTTTTAGTTGGTGAAATGGTGAAAGAGAGGCTGTCATAGTTGTTTGGGTTTATTTTTTTATCCTTTAACTAGCAGCTGTTTTCTGTTGTAGATCTGAGATGCAGTAGATGGTGCTGAAGCAACACTGAGGCTCCTGAAATA
The DNA here is from genome assembly GCA_013401335.1 of Brachypteracias leptosomus. Lineage (NCBI taxonomy): Eukaryota > Metazoa > Chordata > Aves > Coraciiformes > Brachypteraciidae > Brachypteracias > Brachypteracias leptosomus. Next base: position 91,414 of record VYZX01027589.1, on the reverse strand, counting down.
TCTACAGTCCAGTGTGTACATAGGAAGTGCCTGCTGGCTCTCCCAAACGTTGACGGTCCTGTGTCTTCAAGGGATGCACTCTGGGACAAGAAAACACTGACTGTTAGTTTTAAAAATGTTAATAAATAACTCTGGTTTACTCTTTTGTTCTCGATTGCTTGTGAAGGTAGGCAGGTTAGGTAGTACAAATGCCAAACACGCAGTGCTTCAGGTGGTTTCAGCTCTGTGTGCAGATAGTTCTCGGATTTAAGCTGTTGAATGTCACCTCATTGACAGCTGTTGCTCAATGTTGCCAAAGTCAACAGTGAAAGACAGATGGAAATTTGGGAGCATGCTGCTCTGGGAATACATATTATAGCACTCAGCCACAGCACTTGTGCTTCCTGTCCGTCCATGCACTCATTGGGAGAAGCATGCAGTCAGGAAGCGTTTCACAGCATGACTGTGAAGTTGTATCAAGGCTTGGACTGTCAAAATAATGCACTGTCAGCAAGCCTTACTAACTAGATAATACAAGCTGTCATTGAGTGTTCTGCTACAGGTCCTCTCAAGAATGCAGGTTAATAGTTGGTGGCCAGTGTGCTGACTAATGGCACAGTAGCATCATCTCTCAGTTCATAAAGTACCTGTGTCTTTGAACTGTGTGGATTTGACAAGGGGTAGATACTTTATATCCCATTTGTGAAAGTAAATAAGTCTGCCTTTTTGTTCATTGAAGCCATTAATTTAGTACCATGACTTGTTCGGTAATTTGCACGAGGGCAGGATCACTAGCATGTCATTATTGACACGTAGCCAACAAAGAATGCTTAGCTGACTTTAAAGATGAAATCATGGACCAGAAAAATCTCTGTTCTTTCCTCAGAATTTGGTTTTGTGTGCAACCAAGATTCCTGTCCACTGCTTCTGAAAATTCTACTAGGAGCATGTGATAGGGTAGTGTCACTTCCTGGGGTTGTGAATAGCAGTAGGGAACTTGACTGGCTCTCTGAACCAGTGCAAGTTATTTTCACTGGTTTCAAGTGTAGAGAGTGGATGAATGGGTAAGTGCACTTCTTGGATTTTCCTCACCCTAGCTGGAGAATCTTAAGCTTTTAGAAATGCTCTAATGTTAGAATTCTTTGGCTTCTCTTCATTTACAGGCAGTGGGAGGGCTCTCTTAAAAGCTGCCTATAAGTGGCTTTTTTCAGATCATTTATATATGTGTGAACATAAACAGACGCCCACACCTTTTACATGGGAAGTGAAAACTATAGGGAAAAAAAAATTACACAGTTACCTTAGGTGACTTTGTACACACCACTTCTGTATGAAAGGGATATGGAGACTTTCAAAACCTGCCGGGATGCATTCCTATGCAACCTGCTCTAGGTGAACCTCCTTTGGCAGAGGGTTGGACTAGATGATCTCCAGAGGTCTCTTCCAACCTCTACCGTTCTGTGATTCTGTGAGCAGTGGAAAATTGCTTTCCCTTGTTCTGTTGTGCTTCTGTTTTTTCCACTGTACAATGAGTATACCCTACAGGATTCGAGATCCTTTTATAAGGAGAGATATAATATAATGTTATGTTATATAATTTAATATCAATAATGTATAATATACATATGTAACATATTATATCCATATATATATAATGTCTTTATCCACAGCAAGTACCTTCTGAATAGTTCTTAAAGTGGATACTATGTTTTTAGCTTGTGGGGAAAAAAAGGGAGAGAAGCGTGTGAAATGATTCCAAGTTGAAATTAACTTCTCTACCTTACATGAGGGGAAAAAGCAAAAGTTCCTTGCTAGCTTATTTGGAAAATTCATGGTCAAATGCAGCAATTGAAGGGTACCTTACTAGCATTCATTTTGTAACTTTTATTTCCTGCTTTTTACTACTGTGTGTAATATGTGAAGACTAATGTAAAGTGACTAGTTTTAGAACACCTCAGCTGGACTCTTACGGATTCACTGAAATCCTGTAACAATCAAAAACTAATGATAGTTAGAGGCTGCTAATGATTTTGACTGAGATCTACCAGAGGGCAGTTAAGTGTAGAGGTTATTTTAGATGTTAGACATTCTAGTAGGATTACGTAATTTTAGTGGTTTCTTCAAAAAAGATCTAATCTATTCTGACTGTTACAATGGCAATTGTAGAATTAAATTTTTAAATATGTATTTATTTGTTTCAAGATGTGTTTTCTAATGCATTGTATTCTGAAGAAAATTGTTCCGATGCCAGCTGGTTTATTAGATTCTGCTGTAACTTTAGTCTGAATTCTCACAGCCTTGTGCTGCCATCAAATGACTCTCACTTTGTCTTTCTGTTGGGACCCAAGTCTTATTGGAATTTCTTTTTCATTTAGATACTTGATGAGGTCACTTGCAGCTTTTTGGGGTGATATAAATAACTGAAGATTTTAGGCCTTGTGTTACTAGGTAGTTTTTTCAGCCTGAAGTTTTGGAACATAATTTATTTCAGTGTTCAGTATCTTCAGAACTCATCCCTTCGGTCCATGCATAATGCCACATCGAGGAGTAATACAGTTGAATGTCACTTTGGCTTCTAACCTGCTTGTACGAAATACACTTGCATTCTTCTGAAGCATTGAAGTTTTGTTTTTAGTGACTCTGGGTTACTGCTTTTTTGGGTAACAGTTCTTAGAGAGGGGATGTATTTGCATTTTAAGTGCTCAGATGCCTGCTTTTCAAAAGGTGTGCTTGGCAAGGTCGGGCTGCCAAACAGATCTGCACATGTCACCAAGCTCTGTGTTTGTGTTGCTCTTGGTAAAAGAGAGGAATGTTTTTGGATTCGTTTTATGTTAGCTTCTAAAAATACTGGCTGGGTGAGCATTGTGTTTACCCCAAAAGCAATACCCCTTTGGATGTTGATTCCACACTTACAATAACTTACGATCAGTTAATTGTTTTTAAGCCACAACACAATCGACACAAAAATAACATTATCCAAAATTAGTAAGGATGGCACATGGAGCTAGGCCAAGTGCCTTATGGGCATGTCTGTCACAATTGCTTTTACTGCTTGCATTTATGGTTTCTTCTGGTTGGAGACTTTGACTGATACTTGTTTATTCACACTTATTGTCTGTTGATTTTCCTTCATGCTGCCACTATTCACATATTATTTTTTTTCTTTTGCCTTTGCTTGCTAGGAAAGATAAAGGCATATTAGAAAGGTATAATGCTTAGAGAAATTGGAGGAAAATGCTTCCAGTATTTTGAGTGGTGTCACAAGGAGTCTACACTCAGCTAAGTCTTTGAAACATTTTTGTCAAACTGTTTTATTTCTCCTTTCAATACAATACCCAGAAATGGGTATTGTATCACCTTTAAAAGAGTCATTCCACTGCTTTGAATTTTTATGTATCCTATACATGTATTTACATATAGGATACATATATTTTTATGTATCCTATACATGTATTTACATATAGGATACATATATTTTTATGTATCCTATACATGTATTTGTGTAGAAGACTAACAGTGATTTGAAAAATTGGACTATAAGGCACTTGTGCTAAAATCACTCTGTTCAATACTAGGAACTCTTTTTGTTGCCAAACATTGTAAGGAAACGAAGTGGCGAAATAAAGCAATTGAGGGGGGGGAAAAAATCATGATGTTGGTGACTTTTGATTTTTACATGTAAAAATGGTATTTTAAATTTTGTGTGTGCAGGTGCATGTTTCAGTCCATTTGCTTTGTGCATATCAGAGTAAGCTTTAAGAAGTTTCATAAACCCTTAATCTCCTAAAACTTGAAATGGGTTTAATCTAGGTATTGGCATTTCATAAAGGTATTTGACTTAGAATATTCTGTTTAATGAGCACAAAAATTGATGAATTTCTCTATGAACAGCACACTGTCTCCTGCTCTGCAAAGTAGAACCCACACAACTTCAATATTGCAGTGTGTCAGATTGACTTTGCCTTGCTATGCATGGCAAAAGCAGAGACAATGCTCTTTTCTGATGCCACAGCTGAAGCATTAATGGAGATATATTTAACTTGTTTAACTGTAGATGTTTAGTCATAAAACTTCTGCAGTTGAAATGGAAATAACATCATAGTTTGATTCCTTTGTCATGTTAGCCTTTGTGATTTAAGTTTTCAACTGTCTGATATGTTCTGTGCCTACTCGCTAGTTAAGTTTGAGTAGTTTATGTTAGTTGGTACAAAGTTGGTCAGACACTTGAATTTTCTCAAGCAGTGAAGAGGTTTATTTATCAAGTACTGCAGATCTGTTACGATAAGCTCTCTTTTTCTGCTCATTGGAGTTGCTCAGGTATTTCAGTGATAATGCTTTGGAAATAGCTTGAATAAGTGATACAGTATTTTGTATTTAGATTAGACAGCTTTAAACATTTGTATATAAAACTGTCTGGTGTAAAGACTGGGTGGATTGTTCATTATGTGAAATAGCATCCAGACCTTTCCTATGTTGTTATATATATGAAACCAGTAAGTGCCAAGTCAAATAGAGTAGCCCAGACTGCTATACTGGAAGACTAAAGTATCCTGGATGGTGGTGGTGTGTGGTTGGATGTCATAAATTCTGCAAAGCTGAGGGGAAGTGACAAAATAAATATGTATTTTAAAAAGGGGGAGGGAGGTGACTTGGGAAAATTAAACTATAATTGTCTTGGTGACTCAGTGCACTTTTCAGTGCTTCATTTCACAGTGCTGACTAGGATGAGTGAGTCGTCAGAAATATACTGGAATGGAGTTCAAGTATTTTATTAAAGAGGAAAGGAAAATAGGAAAGCTTTTGAGTTTAAGAATGGTAGGGTCCAGTAGTGGTCTGCAGATGTCTGAACTATATATTAAAGGTTTCATTCATGTTTTGCTCATTTAATGTCATCAGTTTGTATCTGGGTGTGTCAATTTACTGGTAAGATGGTCACTTTGGAAAGAAATTGTCTTGATGAGAAAGGCTGAATGCAATCTAAGTTCAGTAATTCCTATGTGACAGGAAGAACCTCTGCGTTCAGTAGCTGAATTGGTTTGGAGAACATTCAGCCATTCATACGAGGTGGTTTGAGTTTTTTATGGTTTTGCTACAATGCTTTTTTTTTTACATATGCATGATCTTTCTTTTTGCTTTCAGGTCTTGAGTATAAACTTACATAAGTTCTAAAAATGGGAAGAATTTTTCTGGATCATATTGGTGGCACTCGCCTGTTCTCCTGTGCAAACTGTGACACGATTCTGACCAATCGTTCTGAGCTCATCTCCACTCGTTTTACCGGGGCCACGGGAAGAGCCTTTCTTTTTAACAAGGTTGGTAAGAAGCTGAGGGGGAACTATTTGCTTTTGAAAAGTGAGTTTGTGGGATATGAATCTGTCATCAAAACTAAAAAACTTCTTGGCTAAAGTGTTGTGTAATTGCTACTTTAACTTTTTTATTTTTATTTTGTTCTTTTCAGCTGTCTTTGAAGTCAAATTAGGCATTTATGCTGATGGCAAGCTGTCTAAATTAGTTTATCTGCAATACTAGAGGACTACAAAGAGAATTGTGTATATAGAGGCATCATGCCAAAACACATGGAGTTTTAACTTTGGAGACTTTGTAATATAAACCTCAAATTCACTGTGAGAGTATCTTTTGTCTGTCAAAGAATTTCAAAGGCATTTGCACTTCTACTCAGTTTTTTAAAAAATCTAGATAAAGTTGGTTTAGAAATTAAACAATATTAAGCTAGCAGTAGTTTGACAACTTTAGGCAATCACAGTTTCTTTTTACAGGCAATAATACTCTGGTTAATATATTTTTTTATTGATCAAATTTGATTTAATTCAACAGATTGAACTATGAAAGTCATAACTCTGGGTGAGTTGTACTGTTATTTATTAGCCCTTCCATATAGACTTGGCTATTAGACTCACTGAAAAACAGTGATCATCCTTTGCTTTCTCACAGAGTTCCTAGTCCTGTAATCATTGGTGTTTTTTGGTTTGGGTTTTTTCTTGAAAGCCATTTGGCCATTGGCAGAGTTGACAGAGGCATCAGTAATGCCTTCACTTAACTGTGCTTGGCCTTGGGATTTCTGGTATGCTGAATCCTGTCAGTAGTGTTTATATGTAAGTGTTATATATAAGGCTGCATAGCTATAAAAGAGCTATGCATCTGATTTCTTTCTCATCCAATAAGCACTGGATCCTGGGGCTCAAATTTTTCTTGTCTTACATGGTGGAATTTAGTCACAGAAGTTTGATTTTTACATTTCTGCAGTCAGAAGCCCTACAGCTGAAGCAGAGAGAGCAAACACAGCCAGGTGGAGAAGTTAAGAAAGCAGGGCAGCCCCATCTTTTAGAATCCTACTGCATATTAGTAGGTCAGATATAGTTCTGTCACTGACTTTTCAACAAATTATATGTCTTGGTTCTGTGGGCATTGCTGACTAAACAAGTTATATATAATTTTTAAACTGCTGAGATAACAAAGAAAAAATGTTTAATGTCTGCATTCTCAGCCACTGAGTCTTTAGTTTTCTTAGATGATTATTTCATAAGTACCCCAAGTTTTTTAAAGAAGTACCTTTTTCAGTATTTTGGTTCTGATTTCTGGGAGTAAGTGATCACATCAGGTGGTAGAAATAGATTGATACCAAGTCTCTTGTAATATATGCAATTAGTTTACAAGCTGTTCACCAGGAATTTCTTGCTCTGCACTTCTGTACGTCGTGTAACAGCATTTCATGTCTCTCAGTTAAGCAGCGAGGGTTCTACATCCCCGTGAAGCACATCTTTAAAGTGTTACCTTCTCAAGCAGATTTTCAAGGACTGTTGACCTACTACCCTGCAGCTTTCAGTTCGCGTGCAATGCTAGAGGCTCTTTGCTTTTGAAAAGTTGATACTCGTGCGCAGCGTTACTGAGCTCTGCTTTAGGCAAACTCACCCTTTCTCTCCCCTACCCCCTGTGTATTTGTCTCAGGTGGTAAATCTGCAGTACAGTGAAGTTCAGGATCGGGTCATGCTCACTGGCCGCCACATGGTTCGAGACGTGAGCTGCAAGAACTGCAACAGCAAACTGGGCTGGATCTATGAATTTGCCACCGAAGACAGCCAGCGCTACAAGGAAGGCCGCGTCATCCTGGAAAGAGCCTTGGTCCGAGAGAGCGAAGGATTTGAGGAGCATGTTCCATCCGACAATTCCTGAAGAGACTCGAGTCTCCTCTCAGGTTCTCTTCGATTGAAACTCAAAAATAATAAAATCAACAAAAAAATCTGCTTACATACACTGTCACCTTAGCATCAGAGTCGGATTCATGGACTACAGAGTGGGAAAGATTGTGAGAGTATTTCAGATGGAACCTTCCTTTCTTTATTCCTTTTATATTATACTTTTCCCTCCAGCAGCTGTTTGTAGAAAGAATGTTGTGCAGATGCTGTAACTTTTTCTCTCTTGCATTTACATCTGTTAGATTTGAGATTGTATCTACAGATATGGTGGGCTAAAAGGAAAATATTTGGGGGATTTGTCTTTTGTTAGAGAGAAATTCAATGAGTTTTTTTAGTTTGCATAAACTGATGTCAGCATAAGTTATTTTAAAACTACAGATGTTTTTTAAAAAAGTATATTCCAGTTTTTGGCTTAAGTTTTTAGTTAGTTTTTTTTTTACCCAGTCTTTTCACCCGATTTGCTAGCTAAAGTAAAGAGATCCGAATTTGTGCCGAGTGCTAAAGGTTCAGTGTTGGTACAGCTTGGGCTGGCCCTTGTGCCATATTCTTGTTGAGGTTGATTGGTAGCACAGAGCCCATTATTTCTTGTCATTCTTGACCCAAAGATGTCACCATTCCTTGTTTATTTGTGGAGTCCCATTCACCATGTAAACTGGTGTTGATTGGAAACTATTCTTGAAATAGGGCAAAACTGCTTGGCTTTTTTTAACTTTAACTGATGTAACTTATAAGCATAGTAATAATTTAAAATAATAGTTGTCTGTTTAGTCTTGCGTTGCTTACAAATCAAGCTGTGTTTGTAATGATAGGGATCGACTGAGAAACTACTGGTTCAGTAGTAATTTTTTTTGGTTTTTTTTCGTTTCTCTCCTAATCTCATTAAGTAGACAGGGAATTGCAAACCTTAATTCTTCTTGAAGTAGCTTTCTTTAAACCCAGAACTTCCTAAGTTAAACACAGCTGCTGTGTAAAAGGAGAAGATTGCCAGCATGTTTGTTCATGCCCAGAGTTATGCAATCTGCATCTCTTGAAAAGATTGACTTAAACAGCTTGTTTTCAAATGCTGCTTCTGGTGTTGAAACCTTTATCTCTCAACTTTGATGAACCTTTTCATTGTGATACTACTTTTTTTTTTATCTTTCTGGGCAGCAGTACATGTCAGCCTAGTAGTAACTAGTGACTTGGGTTCCTGCTTTCTTCTTGTGGAGCTCAGCTCTGTTTAAAACAGTGATCTTGCTTGCCTTTTTAGCAAAATTGCTTTTCATTAACCTAACTCGAGGGTGCCCAAACACTTTCGTTGTGTCTTAAGCCATAAGTCAAGATCTCAAGGGCTGAAATGTATTTGAATGTTAGATATGTATGATTCCTTATCAAAAATAACAAGTTTGGGGGTTTTTTTCTTATTGGTTAAATTGTCAACATGAAATAAGTTACCCACAGACCTACAAGAGGGGGAAGAAAAAAGCCACTCAGCCAAACAGGTCTGGTCTCTGACCTTTCAGATTAATTTTTCTTCACTAGCCACAGCTCTATATCTGAAACTAAAATGTGGAGGGTGACTATGCAGAAAATTTTTCTTAGTTTTTTTCTTGGTTGCCAAGTGGCAATTTGGACACCCCTGACTTGAATCTACTGCCTATTTCATGTAAAAGTAGCTTTATTATAGAGTTGTCACATAGAAAGAAGAAAACAGAGTAGATCACATACCAGAGCTGTGCTTGAATCAAGCTGCTTAAACAATAGTGTACTTGTGCCTCAAATGAATCAGTTTTTGCACTGAGTACAGTAGTACCCCATTATCTTGTACTTCTGTCCTTCACAGACCCTAAAGCCCCATTAGCATGGTTCTCTGCAGTACTTTTCTTGTACTTCTGACATTACAGTACAATAAAGTATGTTTTGTCCTGAACTGGTATTTGTCATTCTTTTTGAGTCACTGTCATGGAGTCTGTTGTATGACATAACCTGTATTCCATACTCTACATTCAGTAAATCAGTGTGTTTCAACACTGGCAAACTGTTGATGAGCCTCTCTGAAGAGCTGACGAAAGAGGTTACTGTTGATTTTGGAAGGTCCTAAGTAAAGCTTGATGCATACCACTTGGACACTTGCAAGCCTTCCATTTGCTCCTGTTAAAGAGAAAATAAAACCAAGAAATTGCTTATTTAATAGAATTCTGGGTGCCAAACGTCTTTGAAAAGACAGCAAGCTAAGCAAAACTGCAGCTTCTGCAAGAAATGTGAAGTTTTAGCTTCTGAAATGCCTTAGAAATTGAGGAATTGGTAGTTCATATATCTGTAATTCTGTGCAAAGGTTAGGGAGAAGCCTTCTGTGAGCAGCTGATCACCTTCATAAGCTGTAGCTGAAGAGCTGAGGTGAAAGGACCATTATACTGGTGTAATGGCGCCTGAGGGGTTTATTCTAACTCGTATCAAGACCTCTTCATTTTGGTAGACTGTTGGACTGTGAGATGTTGACAATTACTTTCTCCAAAGCCTGTGATTTGAAAAACTACTGAGGTGAATTCACTAAAAGCCTGTGAGACTTAAGCAAGTCCACAGCAGCTTTAAAACAGTAGGCTTTGGATTGCTCTTTTAGCCTACATGCTGTTCCTTTCTGTATCACCTTGATGGCTCTGTGGGAGAGTTTGGCGTCATAAATTTTGACTGCTGCTCCTTAGGACACTTTGTGTATGAATACAGATAACTTATCTGTAGGGAACAAGACAATTGGTTACAGTATGGCTAGCAACAGAAAAGACATCACTCTTTGGCATTAAAATGTTATTTTGTAGTAGTGCAGTAGCCTTGGATTCCCAAATGAGGCACAGCAAAGTGCACATTCACTACAGTGAACTTGCATGTGCTGTCTTAGGTGAGGAAGGTAGCAAGGAAACCACAGTGCACAAGAGATGCCACTGTGCCTTCATGGAGACAGAATTTGTGCTTCTAGGCTACAGCTTGGGCTAGCAGTGGTGCAATGACTCCTGCCTGATGTTAGTTGTGTTATAGTTTATGTTGCCCACACTATGATCTCATCCCGTAGTTGCAGTGTAGGTGTACCCAAAACTGAATTGCCTCATTTCACTTCATTAAAGCTGCTGACTGCCACTTCAGCAAAGCACAGCTTTGAGAAGATGAAAAGAGTGGATGGTGTCTTTGTGGATTGGAGAAGTGTTTTAATTATGCTTTCTGTGGATGTTGAAGAGAACTTTTGAAATGCTGTACGTATCTCATAGCTCTGTTAAAAAGGCAGCTTTAGATGGGCCTCTGGGGCTGGCTGTGGTCAGATGAAACAGGCTGATTCTTACAGAGCAGGCTTGTCTCTATAGATTTCTGCCAGAGTTGTAGGAAATAATCAGCAGATCATCAATGAATTAACATATGAAGAACCAGTGAAGCTGCAGTTCTGGACACAATTGCCAGGTGTTAGGGAGAGGTGACTGAGAAGGTTATGGCATTGATGTGGGAAAAGGCTGGCTGGTTAATCAACCCTATTTTAGAAGAGAAACCTAAGCTGTGATGTTGCAGTACTGTCCTGCAAAAGCCAGAAATGGTGTGTTGTGTTTCTTTCTTGGACCTGACTTCACTTCTTTTAACAAAACAATAACAATAATAATAATAAATCCAGTGAAACTCTGTTTCCTGTGGATCTTGAGGGCTTTGCAGACTCCCTGATGCCTGACAGGGATGAAATGCTTCAGACATTTCAGTGCCCTTAGGGCATTGATTAGGGTCCTGTCTGGGCCCTGTTTTTGCAGGACTTTAAAGAACTAAGTGATTTTGAGGTCCCTTTCTTCATAAGCTGGAGTTAAAATTGCCCAATAACTTCAAAACTTTGGTGAGGAGGAGTATGACCAGATTGACCATGTCACTGTGTAAGCCTTTTTCTTCTCCCAGGAAATCTGAAATATTATGGTCAAAGAAATTGAGCTCCTCTCTGTCTCATCAACTAATATGTGGCAGAGACATTCAACAGCTTCTGATGATCCTAATTTTGACTACATGGAGCTGTTCCTGGTCTCATAGTTACTTCCCTCACCGCCTCTCCCTGGTGTAAGGATTTCTGGTATGTGTAGGATATTATAAGGGGAGAAATCTCACATTTGCCTTCCTGTTTAGTAATAGGGTTGCTCTTATTTGAATGGGTTCTGCGATGCCAGTAAATCTGCTGGCAGTCTCATGCCAGCCTTTCACTCAGTAAAGGTCCTTCTGGCCTGGTGTTAGTGACATCATCTCCCCCATTCTCAAGTCTAGGCAGAGGTGGTTTGGGAATGACTTGACTGAACATCCTGCTCTGGGTAGAGGTGATGTGAAGCAAGGCCTCGCTCACACTGGTCACAGGACACTTGTGTTCCATTGCTGTGCTAGGTCTCTTTCCATCTGATGTTACTGTAGGTGTGATCTGCTTAAGTTTGCATTGCAGCTCCTTCTAAAAAAGGAAGTGAAAGCAGTCTGTGCCTCTGAAATGTGGCATTTCTTTCTCAAGGACCTGAAATATCTACAGTTTGGTACAGGCTGCCTCTGTCTGCTGCTCAGTTGGAAGGGGTGGCTGTGTTCATGTTTGACTTGTTACTGCAAAAGTAAACTCTGGCACTCGCCTAGGAAATGGCTGGAATCTCTCTGCAATGGGAAGCAGATTATGGGAGAAAAAAATCATAGAATGGTTTGGGTTGGAAGCGACCTCAAAGATCATCTAATTCTACCACCCCCTGCTGTGGGCAGGGACATCTCCACTAGACCAGGTTGCTCAAAGCTCCATCCAACCTAGCTTTGAACACATCTCATGTTGGGGCACCTACAACCACAATCTTCCTGGGCAACCTGTTTCAGTGCCTCACCAGACTTATAGTGAAGAACTTCTTCCTAATTTCTAATCTAAATCTACCCTCTTCTGGTTTAAAGCCATTACCCCACATCCTATCACTACAAGCCTTTGTAAAAAGTCCCTCCCCAGCCTTCTTGTAGGCCCCCTTCAGATTCTGGAAGGCCTCAGTAAGGTCTCCTGGGAGTCTTCTCCAGGCTGAACAACCCCAGCTCTCTCAGCCTGTCCTCGTAGGAGAGGTGTTCCAGACCTTGGATCATCTTCATGGCCCTCCTCTGGATCTACTCCAACAGGAAACCAGGATAAATGAGGAAGGAAAACATTTGTGAGGGTGTGAGTGGGGGATTTGGGTCTTAACCAGACAAATTCACTCAGAAGCAGCAGAGGTGGGAGAAACTAGATCTAGAGGTAAGCTTGCACCTTTTTTCTATGACTTGTATGGGTCTAGGGAAAGTGGAAATCACCTGAGCATTGTAGAGGATCTAAGGTCTCTGGATAAATGGAGGAAGAGACTGAAAGTAAGCACTTCTGTTACTTATGAGAAACCCCATTGAATGTCCTCGCTGTAGGACACTGATAACAGGAAGTGCAAAACCAGAGTTAAAGTTTCAGTCCTGCTTGTGTTTGGGTGAAGGCAGCTAGAAAGTGTTTGTTCTTCGAAGTAGGCTCTGGTTTTGTTTTTGTTATCTGAAGCATTTAACGCTATCAGAAACCTGCATTTCTTACAGAAGTAAAAATAGAAGAAAGAACAAAATGCTATGGCATTAATTTGCGTTTCCTAAGTGTGTGAGGGGTAGGTGAGAGAGAGAATCACACACACAGAATCACACAGAATGTCAGGGATTGGAAAGGACCTCAAAAGATCATCTAGTCCGATCCCCCTGCCAGAGCAGGAACACCTAGATGAGGTTACACAGGAAGGCGTCCAGTCTTTACATTTTGACTTTGCCTGTGAAAGATGTGTGCTTGCCTGTCATCACGACCCAGTGCTGTTTCCCTTTAGGCCTCAGAGATGTTTAGATATGGGATTTTGCTTTGTCCTTTTAGAAGCATTTGATCTGGCTGTTGTAAATGTTTACAAGCGTTTGAAACACTACATGTACTGAATTTCCACAGACTGCATGCCATAGTTGCTTGCACGCTTATGGCAGACATTGCAATAGATGTAGCTGATGAAAGAGGGAGACCATTTTCCTACTAGAGGAGCACAAAGCAAAAGCTAGCTCATACAAGGGTGCATAGCCAAAAAACTGCTTGGTGACTCTCATCTGTCCTTATAGACCAACTGAGTGTAACAATCCCCTGCCCTTGGAAGAGTTTGAAGACTATTATTCTAAGCACAACTATGTGGTGAGTACAGAAGAAAGAGGTTTGTTACTTTCAGGAGTAGATCTTTGCTATANACTGTTTGACTTTTAATAATTATGTTTCCAAAGGTAATTTGGATATGAACTTTATAATGTGCATTTAAGTGGCAAAAGAAACTTAGATGAAGCATTATAATTGCTGGCTGCTTCATGACTGGGATTTGAACTGTGAACCCCATGTGATGCAGTAACTTACTACTTAAGCTCCAAGGCTGACTGCTACTTATCCAGCAGCTGGAGGAAGCTTTTCATCAAGGAAAGCTGAGCAGATGTCAGACCTAGGCTTTAGAAGTTTTCATTTGATGTAAAGTCTCAGCATGGGATAGGGGACTTCTTTTCAGTTTGTGTGCTGGTTCTGGTTTGGTTGGGGTTTGGTTTTGTTTTTCCACCCTCCTGATGCCTGGAGTTGATGAATTTCCTGCCCCATATAGGACTTTGGAGGAAGAGATGGGAAGATGAAAATTATTCTTTATTTCCTACTCAGACTGCTTAACTGACCCTCTTGCTTCCAGCCTCCTAAGTTGGGAAGGTTTCTGCTCCATGCGTGCTCCCTGCCAAGGAGAGAAATGTCCCATAATTCATGTGCCACATTTCTGGGAAAAGGAGGAGCAGTTGGGGGTAGCTTACTGTCTATCTCACCCTGCTTCATTTGCTCTATCAAGCCACAGGTAAGCTCAGGGCTCCTGGAAGCTTTGTCTGCCTGTAAAAACAAACCTGAGGCACAGAAAAACAACTTTAACACTCAGTCCAGTACAGATTTAGGACAAAAAATTCCAATGTTTGTATGAAACCAAAAATAAAACACGAAAGCTATTTTCCCCCATAAAACTCGCTTCAGCAGCATTGATATNATGCATTGAACTTGTACTTATGACCTCCGTCCCACCATTCTGAACTCTGGACTGTTTGACTTTTAATAATTATGTTTCCAAAGGTAATTTGGATATGAACTTTATAATGTGCATTTAAGTGGCAAAAGAAACTTAGATGAAGCATTATAATTGCTGGCTGCTTCATGACTGGGATTTGAACTGTGAACCCCATGTGATGCAGTAACTTACTACTTAAGCTCCAAGGCTGACTGCTACTTATCCAGCAGCTGGAGGAAGCTTTTCATCAAGGAAAGCTGAGCAGATGTCAGACCTAGGCTTTAGAAGTTTTCATTTGATGTAAAGTCTCAGCATGGGATAGGGGACTTCTTTTCAGTTTGTGTGCTGGTTCTGGTTTGGTTGGGGTTTGGTTTTGTTTTTCCACCCTCCTGATGCCTGGAGTTGATGAATTTCCTGCCCCATATAGGACTTTGGAGGAAGAGATGGGAAGATGAAAATTATTCTTTATTTCCTACTCAGACTGCTTAACTGACCCTCTTGCTTCCAGCCTCCTAAGTTGGGAAGGTTTCTGCTCCATGCGTGCTCCCTGCCAAGGAGAGAAATGTCCCATAATTCATGTGCCACATTTCTGGGAAAAGGAGGAGCAGTTGGGGGTAGCTTACTGTCTATCTCACCCTGCTTCATTTGCTCTATCAAGCCACAGGTAAGCTCAGGGCTCCTGGAAGCTTTGTCTGCCTGTAAAAACAAACCTGAGGCACAGAAAAACAACTTTAACACTCAGTCCAGTACAGATTTAGGACAAAAAATTCCAATGTTTGTATGAAACCAAAAATAAAACACGAAAGCTATTTTCCCCCATAAAACTCGCTTCAGCAGCATTGATATTTTTATGTCAAAAAGCTGAAAGAGAAGCTGGGGGAAGTCTGCTACAGGGAGGAGGGGAAGGCAAAGGCAGAGAAGACAGCTCTGGCGGAGGTCTTGCAGTTACTTGCTGGCAGTGTTGATGCTTAGGCTCCAGGTGCCTTGGGGAAGGTGATACTCATCGCTGGCTCCTTTACCTGTCTCCTTTTCTACCCCTTCTCTCTCTGTTCTCAGCAGCCCTGTTGTGATTTGTTCCTCCTTCTGCAGTCTGGGCTTTTGCCTCTTGTCATCTCCCCACACTGCCTTTCCTTCCTCTCCTTCCTGCCCTGCTCCTTGCATCCCTGCTGAGTTTTCAGCAGGTGACCTTGTTCCTCCCAGCACGGCATCAGGGGATGCAGTTCTCTCAGCTCTTTGCTGGAGGCTCTTCCTCACCCCTGCACTGTGACAGCAATGCTGGCGGCGTGGCCGTGCGGTGAACTGGTGGTGCAGGGACACAGAAAGGCTGTTGCTGGTCTGACTCACTGGGCTGTCACGCAAGCAGCACACGCAGCCTCGCTAGCAGGCTGCTGGGGATGATGCAAAGAGCAGCCGAGGCTTCCTTGCACTGGCACTGCTTCTGAAGTCAGGTTCTTATCCCTCTCCCTTCTATGCTGCCAGGGAGGCATGAAGAACACAGACAGAAGTGATCTTACTGTTCTCAATTCCTGCTCTGGTGGCACAGATGCTCAGTAGAGACAGGTATGGAGAAAGCTCTGCTCATCTCTTCTGCGTGGGGCTGGCACCCAGTGTGGATGAGGAACTGAGCTGGAACACTAGCACAGACCTCTGCAGACACACAGGCAGTGGGTAAAAGGCAAACCCTGGTGTGACAACCCTACCAAATTTCAAGGCCCAGCTCCCAAGTATTGTCACAATACTTTTTTAACAAAGTAATTGGACACTTTGTTTTAAACGGGCAAAATGATATATATCCCCTGAGCCTTTTTTTTTTTTTTTTTCCCCAGAAATACCTAACTATTTCTAGATGAACTATTTTAGAACTTAATAACCTATCCTGAAGCAGACCTCCAGCATGGAAAACTTCAACCCAAGTGTTTGATGCTTGGTAAGTAAAATTATAACCAAGTGAAAACAGAGCTGTGTATTGGATAGTGCCAAGCAGCCTTAATTTAGGAGTCAGTTTTTGCAGAGACGCTCCAGTTTGCCAGAAAAGAAAGCCCAGCTGCCAACAAGTGCATCAGTTTGGACACAGGGATGGAAAATTACATTTTTGCCTTTCATTTATTGTACTTTGATATCTCTTTCCAGGATGCATGCATCCATCTGTTTCTTCTTGTCTTAAATGGGTAGTTGTATAAAATCTAGCAGAGGCATGTTTTTGTCCATCTTGTAGCACAGGAAAAATCGTTTACAGTATTGTCTTAGAAATGGCTTCGTTCAGTGACCTTTTCTAGCACTGATTAGCTGCCAAATAATCAGCACTTGAAAGACTCTGAACTTGATTCTTCTTTACACTGTTGTTTGTTTTTTTTTTCTTTTTTCTTTTTCCTCTTGTCATCAGCTAACTTAATTGGAGCTATTTATTCCCTACAGGCTTGATCTGAGTAGAAATATATGTACATATATCTATTTCATATGTATATATATACAGAGAGAAATAGAATATAGGATGTATATAGAATAGTAACTGGTGGGTTTTGGTTTTACTTGGTGTTGTGCACACTTGCTGAGGTTGCTAGCCTCCTAAAACATACTTGTAAGCACCTTTTCCCTCCAGAATACCTCTGCAGGTGTTCTTCAGAGTTTCGTGTGACTTGCTGTTAGCTGTAAATTTCCCCATCTACTGCACCAGTTAGAGGACCAGACTGAAATCTTTGTTATGAGAACACTGAACTATTTCCCAAATATTAACTCAGCTGTGCCATATGGCAAGGCTTGGACTGGTGCTGAATTAAAATGACAGCAGGCAATGAAATGGTGTCATTTTTCAGTCACCTTTCAGAGTGATTCCTTTTAAATCCTCTTAGGTAAACACATTTGATAATCTGCCATCTTCATTTTTTCCCTGCCTTCGCTCCTGGCTTTTATCTCCATCTGTTCATCACAAGATGAATGACATCCTGCCAAACCACCATCCTCTTTCTTGAAGACCTTTTGCTCCCTCTTCTTCCCACCTACTCTGACCTTCACCAGGCTCCACCCTTCTCCAATCCCATCATATACTTTCTTTTCTTCACTTTGGCTGCTTTCTGCATCCTCTTTCTACTTCACCAAATCTGTGTGGATTTTTTCCTAGTTTCACTAGAAATAGTGTTCAGAGCTGTCATTGACTCCTTTTTTTTTTTCCTAGGCTGCAGGTGGGAAATGTCCAGAGACTCAAATTAGGGTCCTCAACAGGCATTCTACCTGTTTTGAAACTGAGCCTGGAGCTCTTTAAGATTAATGTAGGATCATTTTCATTGCTCTCTCAACAAATGCAGTACTTCTGACTAGCTGCTGCCTCTGTGCTTTGAGTGTATCTGGTTACCACCCCCAGCTCGCCTTTAATAAAATCCCAAGCTGCCCTGGCTGCAGCTGGTGGGGCATGATTGAGGTGACAAAATTAATTTAGAGGAGGGAAAGCAAGCAGTGACAGGGACCCCTGCATAGAGATACTGTTCTGTTCCTTCCTCAGCCTAAGAAACAATAGCAAAAGAGAATATTGCAGCTGGGCCCTGCAGTATGAATCCATAGATGGTGGATTGCCTTGCATACTCCCTTCGACACTTTTTTTTTTATAAAGGGGTATTTTGTGCTCCTCTGATACATGATTTGCTCAGATCCCAAAGAGGAATGCCAGCCACTGTCAAACGTTGCTTCATTAGCGTGTCCCTGTGGGATAAATCCAGCTTCTCTGCAAAGCAACAGTGTCCTACACATCAGCTCTATTTTAAAGATTTCTGTTGTGAAGAAAATGCTGTTGCACTCATCATCTGTGAGCTGACTCTTATGGGGTGGTCTGAATCCAGCTCAGTGCCAGCTCACCTCCTGGGGGCATCTGCATCCCACTCCCCCTTCATTAGCTTTACAGGGAGATGCCCATTGTAATAATCAATGTTTGTGTTTCAAAAAATGTTAATGGCTGGGTATACAACACATGCCAACCATTATCAACCCTATATTGTGATGAAGAGCTCTTCTCTGGCAGCACAAGGGACTCTGTGGAAGTTTGAAGGTTTGGAAATGTTGGGGAGTAAAACCTGAAGCAAAATTTGGCAGCCTGCAAGTTTTTTATTACCTGGAAGCCAAAGAAGAGTGGACTTTCATTGAATCACTGCATGCTAGAAATGTGATCCTGCCTGCTTTCTTAGCCTTTGCCAGGTCTCCCTGCCTAACTTTTAGCTGAGAGGAGTGGGCACCCTGCCCTTACTGGGGAGAACCTTTCTCTGATAAGTGTACCAGGGCATCAAGACAAATATATGCTCTTAAAAGCTTCCTGTAAAAATTCTCACTTTATTTTCCTCATTAATCAAAGCTGCTAATGAAGATGATTTGATTTTTCCTCATGGAAAAAATTCAGACCTCCTTCCCAAGGAGGCTGCAGTTGTAATTTGTGATTAAAGCATTCCAGTGTTCCTGGCTAAGCCACAGGTCCATGGGATTGTGGAGGAGGGTGAGAGTTTGTGGCTGACTTGAAGGATATATAATATCTGACTATAATCTTTGGGCTAAAATACATTTCAGGTTCTCAAGCCAGATCCCGAGTTCATATTCGTTTCTTCTGAAATAAAACTTGGGTCAGGTTCTTCCCAAAGCTGTGCTTCAGCACCTTTTATTGTAACATCAAGCTTTGGGACAGACATTGTTAGCCTCATGTTGGTTGGAGAGGTATTTATAGGAAATCTAAAGCAACTTTATTTCCCCAGGGTTCCACCCCAAGGATGCCAGATATGGAGCTTTCCAAGGAAGCTGCTGCCTTAAAATAGACCAAGAGAATTCCTATTGTTCAGGTGACATAATGAGGCTGAGAGGCAAATGCAGAGGGAAGCAATAGCTGGTATGTTTTGACTGATTCTTTTTTTTCCTGATGTATTTTTTTTTAAATACTATGTATTATGGGGGAGAATAGGGGAAGATCAGCTTCCAGCTTCTGGCTGGTGAAGTTGGGATGCAGAGCCTGCACAGAGGGTGAGCGTCACTTTACACCTACAGCTGACAGAAACCGATTTAGACACTTTCTCCATCTCTGCAGAGGGCTGCACTGCAGTATTAAACATCGTGCCTGATTAGTTCCCCCCTCCCCCTTGTTCAAAGTAGGAGAGGAGGAACAAGCAGAAGTTAAGAGCTGGTGGCCAATGCATTCACTGTAGCTTTATGTGTCTGTAGGTTCTGACATAAAACCAGGTCTTCTTTGCAGACTCTAAGCACTGTGGGGAGGGAGAGCCACTGTAAGCATCACCCCAACCAGAAATTCTTCTGAGAACCACAGCAACACGTCACAGGCAAGCTTTGTGGAACCCAGCATGTCCCCACAGACTGTTTTGAGTGAATCAGCGTTTACCAGCATCAAGCTAAATTTTTCATGTTGAAAATCCTACTTGCATCAGGTGGAGTCAGAAGGAGGGCAGCTGGTACAGCCCTGGAAGAGACCTCAAGTTTATGCCCAGTTCTGCTACCAGCCTTCTACACTCCTTTTCCTACAAGGTCATTTTACTTTTTGTCCTTTAGGTTACTCCCATCCTGTGTGAAATACAAGAGCTATGAAAGACCTAGAAGTTGTCTGTCAAAAGTAATATTTTGTCAACTAAAGGAGCCATGGCAACATAAAGTTACAACACAGTTTCCATCACAAGACTAACTTGAGTCAGTCACTGCCTTTGAAACATCTGTGGTGTGGGCTAAAAGTAGACTTTCCTACCAGAATTGAAATACATTGAAGGAGTCATGAAAAATATCCCAAAATAGGAGGAAGAAAGAGGGAATATCAGATAAGGGTTGAGGGGGATGGTGGGGGGGAGAGGGAACAAAATAGTGCAGTAACAGTTATGAAATGCCTCAACAGTTTCCTTGCTTTTGTTGTGGCTATTCTTGTTGCTCTCAGCCAGATTGATGAGTTTACTGGATTTGTTGAATCGTGATGTAGTGAACAGATCTGCTGCTGAGACTCTTCTTGTGAAGTTTCTTAATACTAACAACTTTCCTGCAAGGAATTACCTGCAGATGGGTGTTTATATCACTGCTTGCTTCTGTAGGGACTGGAAAGTTGTAGGAATCTTACTTGAAGGCTTTACCCAGATGTGTACTGGTTCCCATTTTGCCTTTATCCTGTGTTTTGCTAACTTCTAGCCTCCATGCATTCCTCCCTGTCCTTGGCATGCATCTATCTAGAGGTTGGAAACGTGGGAAGAAGATCACCAAATGATATTTTACCTGGAAAAATGCAAATATATGTCTTGGAAGGGGAAAAAGTACTTCTCCGTGAGAGAGATTTGAGACATTTGAAGTAGCTGAGATGTAGTGGGGAGCATTTTGGACATGACTTTGTGATGTGACCAGCAAAACAGTCCAGTTTGGGTCCTGCCTGTGTGAAGGCAGCATGCCCTTGGACACATCACACTTGCTTGGATCTGTAAATGGCACAAAGGATTTTTATTAAAGAAACACATTTCTACAATGCTTTTCACTTTTCTTGGAGTGCTTTAGTAGGCTCAGAAGATGCTGGGGAACAATCAACACAGAAGCTGCATTGTAAATCTTGCAGCATTTATTTCTATGGAAGTAATCTTTTCTTTCTGCATTTTTATTCAGACATCAAAAGGAAAAGAACAAGATGAAGGCAAACACTGAGGCTCACACCCAATGTTTTTCTCTATTGTTTTTGCCAAAGAAAAGAAGAAAAGAAACAGACACCGTTGCATATAAATAACCTTTTTTTCCTTGCCTACTTCTAGATAACACTTTCATTGGTTCCCTGTAATTAGGTAGAAGGTACTGAAATGATTTATGTGTCAGATCTAACAGACAATATTGTAATTGTACCATTCTTTTAATAGATACTTAGACTCCTGAAAGCTTTGAATAAAACCCTTTATTTCAAATGCATATGTACTTCAGGAAATTTCAGAAGTCTGGGCCAGTTTCACAGTTTGTACCTGATATTATGTTGAGCTTAAGCCAGGATTTGAAAGTTTGGATGATATAGCTCAGGATTTTTTAGTCAAAGGCCATCTGAGATAATGAGCAAGAAGAAAGGAAGAGTGTTAATGTTTTATGGGTCAGGTGTCCAGGGGAGTGTGATATACTTGGTGCTTTTAAGATATGCCAGAAAGTCTAATCCCAAGGCCAGGAGGGCAACGCAGCATGCAGAGGAATTTGAATGATAAAAGAAAGTACCAACAGGAACTGATGACTGCTGTAGTTAGAGTGTGCAGTAAGGGGAGTTTAAAGCCCTCTTGAAGATTGTTAGGAGACCACTGTCTGAGGAATGGACTAATAAGCAAAGTGTGCTGGAGAAGGGGGACAGCCCTGAAGGAGGCTTGGGGAATCATTGTGAGTACCTGCTTGCTCACAAAAATCAGGCTTTGCTGCTCCTAGACCAGCCCTTTTTGTAAATACTGACCTTGCTGGTTTGGAGTCCTTGCCCTGGTATAGGAGTGTTCGGAGATGTTCCTGCGACAAGGGTAATTTCTTTTTCTTCTGTAATGTTTTATATTAAAATGTCCTCTGCCCCTCTTGCCCCTTTCCCCAAGCTGTAGTCCCCTGTCTCCATAAGGAGTGTACCTGGCCTTGACTGGTGGGTCACCTCTCCATTCACCTCCAGGACATTAACCTGTGATGAAACTCCACCAATGCAGAGCTGATGAAATCTAGGGGGGTGCAGGGCATGAATGAGAAGGTGTGTAAAAGTCAATTAGCAAGGCAAAGAAAATCTTTTCAAATCCCTTTCTTGGCAGGCTAAATAGGAACAGCCTCTGAACGTGGCTGGCAGGAGGTGATCCACGGTGCTCTGCTGGCTGCACCACACAACGCTCCAGCTCCTGGTGGGGGTGGCACCAGCAGGAGGGACTGAGTTTACTCACAGCTGGAATTCAGGAATTTTGTTAGAACATACTTACGCACATGAGTATCAGATATGTGATGCAGCAGCTGAGTTTCACAGCGTGAAGCCCACATCCCCCAATACCTCAATGAAAGAAGTCTGGGGTGGAAGGACCACTTCCCCCACCATCATAGCTGATAGCAGCTCTCTGCTCCCATGTACAGGGCAATTTCCCTATGGGTAATGAACAACCTTTGGAGGACTGTGGAAGTAGAAATCCTAGAGTGTAAGTTGGTCTCTTGACCGAACCTTCACCCTGTCTCCTGGAACAGTAACCACTGTGTAGCCTTTGTGACTGACAAACTAATTCCTGTGCTGAAGAAAGCAGAATCCAGGCTGGCCATGAGTGGTCCTGCAGCCTTGTGTGTACAACAGAGGTGTACAACTTGCACCCCATTATCTGCCTTTTGCCCAGCATCTCTGAGACAATATAAACCCTCTACCCACTCTGCAAGCACAAAGTTCACAGCAGCAGAGTCTGTTCCTCTTCTGCCCAGACCCCTCCTGCACCTATCATAAATAAAAGGCTTCTCTTCTGAACCGACCCACATTTGTACTCTATTCTGTGAGGGGATGGAGGGGCCAGCAGCTTGCACTGGGTTTGAACAATGTTGTCTGCATCTTAAAACACCAGAGATGTGACACTGTAGCAGGGCTGTTGGTGTCAGAGGTGGGGCTTGTGTTTGAGTACTTGTGGGGCTGTGGTTTGGAAATTGAACATTTCACTGATTTATGTGTACTGTGAGGAGAAGGCTCATTTAATCCTATGTTGAGGGAGCAGCATCACTGCAGGGAAAGGCCAAGAAGGCCTGAGCTGGATGCTGTGGCCTGGAAAGACAATGAAGGGTGACACTCAACCAGACCCAGTTTTCTGAGGTTACCACTGGATGCGTGTCTTTCTCTCCATTGTTATTCCAGCTTAGCAAATGTTTTCCTCACAGAAGTCAGGGTTGCTTTATCACGACTTGTGCAATTAATGTTGGCTAGAGAAACACAACTTGTAGGAGAAGACATACAATATATTGTCAGTCTACTTAAAAAGCTTGAACAGAAGAGTCCTCATCAATCCACTTACAACAATGCTAACAATGACAAACTATTACCTAAAATATTAGAGAGAAAGAGGATAAAAGAAAAAAAACCTTAACATACCAGTGTTAAAATGAATACACACACAGCGCTTCAGCTGCTGCAGCTTTCCCCAGGTTATGCTCACCCCTCTTCTGTCTGGGCACCAGATTCAGAGTGTCCCACAGGAGAAGGTGGGAGGGCTGCAGGTATCATAAGACCACCAAGTCCTTTGCCCCCAGCAGTGTGATGCCAATGGTGGGACCCCTCCATCTGCCTCTCCAGGGTGATGGTGGTGAGGTTTCTGCTGTTACCTTCTCTGCTAGAGTCCACTTGGGCCTGTTTCCACTCCGCTTCTAAGGCTCTCCATCATGCTTCTCAGCACTGGGTACATCCACACTGACCCTCCAGGCAGAGCTGTGCACACCTTGCAGACCTGGTCCTCACCCTCCTTGCTGCCTGTGAGCAACGTTTTCCAGCCCCAAGGTCACGTTCCTCCGTTGATGCAGCTGTTGCCCATGGGGGAGTAGTTCACAGCTTCAGGGCTGCTGGTATCACCCTGTGCTGGAGGTTTCAAGGCCCTGCTGCCCTCCCCTACCTGCACCCCCCATGCTGTGTTTTTCCTCTTGGGTCAGGAACCGATTGCTGAGCCCACAGCTGCTCCTGCTGCGCAGCAGAAATACAGCCAAGCTGTGGTGCTGGAGGCCTTTTGGCATCTTTTGGACCAGGCGAAGCAAAACTTGAGCACAGATGGGTGAGGGCCCCAGGTTGTTAGACACTTGCTGTTACAGCTACAGAATTCACATGAAACTCACTGCAAGGCAAGTCCCAACCAAAGCAAGGTTCACAAACCTCTCTATTAGGTTTTGTAGCATTACTACACAGCCCGTGGCCTCTTCCTGGCAGTGGCAAGACCATATTTCGTGGGCTACAGGCATACAGACCCCCTTCTAATAGTCCATGGACACAAGCTGTCACACACGAGTCCAGCAAGGATGTTGCAAATCCCCCTGTGGCTCAAGGCTCCTCATCAGGACCGAGCAATTGATCTTCTTGGAGGCATTTGCTCTTTCCTATCTGGTCTTGCCTCGTGCGGGTCTGAGGGTGGCCTGCAGGTCTTGGCTTTGGTCCTTGGTTCATAGCCACTACTTGGTTTACTTAATATTTGATTTTATAGCCAGGATAATCTGCACAATTAACCAAACTCTGACAATACCCAGGATTACGTGTCTAGGCTGTATTGCCTAGTTAAAAATTTTGGTAGCTGATGGGAGCTCCTGTCAAGGAGGGATTTATGCCAAGAATGATGGTCAGCATCTTTTATTGTGGTTGTAGTTAAGAGCAACTTGCTCACTCTTGCCATGTACTGCAAACCTTGCTTTGGCTTTTTTTACTGCCTGTGGGACTACAAAGGTCACAAGTAGACGCTGTATTATCTGCAACAACTGCTCAAAACCTAAACCAAATGTTACTACGCTTTGTTTAGTACACAGTTAAAAAGTTTCTAGTAATTTTAGCGTTGCTTCTAAAAGCTTTGTGTAATTAAAATCATACCTTTAAATTAAAGTTACATTACATGCATTATCAGACAACTTAGACGTACAGAGGTGATTTCTGAATGCTGAGTATAGACACAAACACAGCTGGATCCCACACATACAGACCCACTGGAAACCAAAGGATACATTTCATGTTCATGTCTGGCTAAACTAATTGAAAACTGGTATCTTTTTGTCTGCAATTTCGACGTGTAAGTGCCTCCTGCTTGTTGGTGACCTTCCAGAGAGACAACTGGGAGCACTCCACCTTGCTGGGCTGCTTGTTGTTGCTGGTGCACAGTTCTCATTTCAGAAACCTTCCTGTGGTGAGTTCCTAAAATCACCTCATTATCTCCTCCATAAGAAAAGAAGATTTTTCATCAGACCAATACATGATTACATATCATACATGTATGTACTGTTCTGATATCCCCAACCCAGCAGTTTATACGTAGGTGCTTTTAATTACTCTTGAAGCCGTGCTATGCAGTTGTCCTAGTATTACAAAGCTACACTAACACTATATATTTTTAAAATATAACCTACCCTACTATAAATTTCTATGCTTAATTTGTTCATCTTTGCTTCCCATAGTACTCAGAATATTGTTTTGCAGATGCACAAAGCCACAGCTATGTGTTTTCTGTGTTTCCCATAAAGATATTGCATCGTATGCTTGTGATGTATTAATCACAATCACTTGATAATAGGAGGTATGTCCATCCTCATCAAGGGAAACAGGGTCTCTTTTGTTTGGAGATAGTGGCCCCTTTAAATTAGAAATTTTTTCCTTGTCGCTACAGTTTTTTTACAGTTTTCTCTTGTTTGAACTTCAGCAACAGCAACTGATCTAAAAAAAAAGATTTTTTTTTTCCCCCTTGATCTAGGCATATATGATTACAAAGCAAAATAAAAGCAGGAAAGAAAACACAGAATAACATACAATTAACAATATCCATTATTTGGAAAAGCTACTTATTCTTCTCTGCTACCTATGGAAGACAAAAATAGCAAAGATTGTTAGTAATAGTCATCTTAGTTAACCAAGGTAGATCATTTACACTCATATGACTTTGATGATACTAAGCATCTAATAAACTGCATCTTTGCATATTTTTATACAATTTATTGGCTTATGTTCTTAAACAGTTTCTCCCCGATCCTTCATCATATTTGTTTTCTGTGGTTCTGTGTCTTCTCTGTAACAGAAGAACTTTATATTTTAATTTAAAATCTATTACATTCATGCATACTTTTTACCATGATCACTCTCTTTTAATTATGCTTTCATTTTACCTTTTCTTCACACTAAGAAAAAATGTTGGTGTTAACACATCAACTAGAATCATGTATTACAGGCTTAACTTTTTGCTTTCATAGTGAACTCTCTCCCAAGTCAATTAGAATATTTTATCATTAATTACCCTGCCCTCCATACCTTTATACATGCATAATCTGCCATTTTTCCAGCTTTTAATGTATTGGTAGCACTTAGCATTCATCTGTTTCCATCCTTT
The DNA here is from genome assembly GCA_013401335.1 of Brachypteracias leptosomus. Classification (NCBI taxonomy): domain Eukaryota; kingdom Metazoa; phylum Chordata; class Aves; order Coraciiformes; family Brachypteraciidae; genus Brachypteracias; species Brachypteracias leptosomus. The sequence continues at coordinate 65,137 of VYZX01027589.1, read as the reverse complement.
TTTCCTTTTTTTTCCTGATACCACTCCTAAATTTCTTTCCTGCACATACTCCCACATGTTTTTGTGAAAACACATGTAATTTAACAATATTAATGCTCAGCATGAACTTCATTTCTGTCATTATCTTTTGAATTTGCTCTGCTTGTACCTCTTGATTTTGCTGCTTTACCTCTGATAACAGGCAGGTATTATTTTTGAAAATGGTGTGTTTTTTCTTTTTTTTTTTTAAATCCAGACCCTTCTTGGATAGCCTACAGAAGAGCCAGAAAGAAGCTATTTTCTCCTTGCTTCACCCTTGGGGTTTATACCATGCTTGGGACTCCTACAACCTTCCTTACACAAACCTTCATACCTACAGCTCATTTTCAGTCACAGAATCACAGAGTCATAGAATCACAGAGTCACAGAATGGAAGGGGTTGGAAGGAACCACTGGAGATCGTCTAGTCCAACCCCTCTGCCAAAGCAGGTTCACCGAGGGCAGGTTACAGTCCTGCAGCTGCACATCACTGCTCGCAAAAACTGCAGCCCAATTGCTATCGCAGCCTGGACTCACTCCAGTGTTTGATCAGTCCTTAAAGCCTTCTCCTTTTCTCCCAAAGCAGCCTCTGCCAACTTGGCCTGAGCCGCCTTTGCTATCCCTGCCTGGACTCCTTGCAGAAAACAGGCACCAGGGTGGCCGCGGCAGAGCTAACGCAGCCTCTGCCCACCACAGCCCTGGCTGCTCTTGCTGGAAAAGTCAACTTCTCCCTCTTTGTTTCTCTTGTAAAAATAAGCAAACAATAAAACCCACCCTTAAATCTTCACTCCTCCTGCGTTTTCTCCATTAGAGGAGCCTTCTTAATTTGCACCAGGTGCAGCCTGCACCCAGTGCTGGCTTTATACATGACATGGTGATGCCTCATGGGCTCTGCTCCTGATCCCCCAGTGCTCCCAGCATGGGAGACTTCCCCAGTGGTCCTGTTCTGGTCTGACCATGAGCCCAGGGAAAGGGGGGACCAGCTGCCCTAAACTATGATGGGGGGGGCAGCAGCCTCGGGCCCACTTCCCTCTCTGCTCCCACTGATCTCCAGCAGGCGATCCAGCAAAACCTTGGTGGGTGCATTATTCCAGCGGGCCATGTCCTCCCCGTGCTTCCGAAGCTGCCTCCAGATGTCCACTCGCATCGTGCTTAGCTCCCTCCTGGCCATGGTACTTTGCACCACAACTCGGGGACCTGTGCTCTGCTGCCACTGCCTCTTGCCCTGCCACCTTCCTTTCCTCTCTTTCTCCAAGGAGGGGGCCTGGGGGGCCGCACCAGCACAGGCAGTGGTCTGCAGCTCCCTCTTCTCCCTGGGGTTTTCCCTTCCTCTGCTAACCCTTCCTCCCCCTGAGCCCCCTCTACCCTCCCTTGCCCACGCATTCCCTGCTGACTGCATGCTCCTTCCGTGGGTGCTCCCTGGCTTGGACTGCTGTGGAGATGGGTCAGCAGTGGTTGCTTCCCCCCTGATGACTTGATCTGCTTGTGGCTGCACATTTCCCAGGCTTCTCCCCTCTGCTCCTCCACCTTCCCCTTTCATAGTCATCTGAGCACTGCTAAACGAGACAGATTTTACTTTGTACCTCTCTGGCATCTCAAAAACGAGCGAACACGGGCTCACAGGCTTAGACTCCTCTAAGGAGGGGGAGCCATCTGGATTAAAACATCTTTTTCCATCCCAGCACTCATCATCTCCTGGGTAGGGTGCTTTCCTAAGGGCCGTGGCCATGCTGTGCTTTGTCTCTAATGCTGCTTTTAACTTTTCTATCTTGGCCTCACAGGCTCGGTGGTCTGTGCCCTTCTCTTTTAGAGCCTGTATTTTTTGCACTAAGACTCGGATTGCTCCTTGCACCTCCTCTACAGCTTTTGTACTCACAGCTAGTTTTTCCTTCAGTGCCTGATTTTCATTCAAAATGGCCCTTTTTTGTTCACACACCTCTTGATACTGGAGAACGCTTCGCACTTGCTCCATAGCCGCAACTCCTTCTCGAGTTTTACCCTCCTCTATTTTAAGCTGCTGAACCTTTATTTCTGCTTTCAGTTTGCTGTTTTCCTCCCTCAGGTTCTGAATTTCTACCTGGGCTGCCTGTTTTTCTTCAACTAAACTTTTGGCCACCAGCCACACAGCCCACGCTCCTGCACTTTTTAAGTATTTTCCGGAGAAGAGTTTAGACTTAGCTGTCTCTTTTAATTTGGAAAACTCGAGGTCTGCCTGCTGGATACTTCTGCAAGAGTTCGGACCCCAGGGGTTTGGTCCCCACTGCATAACCCAATTTGCCAGTTCTGACATCTTTTTGGCCCCCCTAAAGGTATTTCAGTCTTTACAGAAAGGGCTGTTTCCAAACTACAACTCCAGCAGGCTGAGAGAAGACAGCAGAGGTTCACCCAAGTTTGGGCTGCTCCTCTGTTGTTTTTCTAGTGTACTTCTTCACTCCAAAAAGTTTTCTCAACCAGGAAATCCCCTAAGCAGAGATTTTTAATTCAGGTCTTCTCACAGACAAGGCAGAGGCCTTTTATTCCCCTGGCTAGGAATGCTTAGAGACATTCCTTGACCATTTCTCCTTCTAGGCAGAAGGCTTTCCCTCCTGATGGATTTCGCACTTCAAGATTTTCAACAAGTCCTTACAGGGGTGCTTGTGTTGTCCCCCCCAAAACTGGGTGCTATGATTTAAGCTTGGGGCTATGGGAACACAGGGTAGACTTCTTGCTGGTCATCCCTCACTGCCATAGGATGGCACCCGAAAAAGGCTCTCCCAGAAGGACTGCTCACAAAAATGCCTTAAGGGCTCCCAGGAGCTGCCTTCTCCACTGGTTCGACACACCACAGCTCGTGCCTTTACGTGGGCTAGAGAAACACGCCTTACACAGGAGAAGAGTTAAGTGTGTTAAAAGTTTTAACAGCCTGATCAAAGAGTGTTAATCAATCTGCTTACAATGCCAGATGATATTATCTAGAATATTAGAGAGAAAATGGGTAAAAGGGGAAAAAAATATCCCCTATCAGTATCAAAACCACTGCCCCTCCCGCTTAGCTGCTGCAGCTTTCCCCAGGTTATGCTCACCCCTCTGCTGCCCAGGGAGGGCTGCAGGAGTCTTGGCCACCAAGTCCTTCACCTCCAAGCAGTGCGATGCTGATGGTGGGGCCTCTCTGTCTGCCTCTCCAGGGTGGTGGTGGTGGGGATTCTGCTGCCTCCTCCTCTGCTAAAGTCCACCTGGGCCTGTTTCCACTCTGCTTCTAAGGCTCTCCATCGTGCTCCTCAGCCCCCAGCACTGGGTACATGCACACTGACCCTCCAGGCAGAGCTGTGCACACCTTGCAGACCTGGTCCTCACCCTCCTTGCTGCCTGTGAGCAACGTTTTCCAGCCCCAAGGTCACGTTCCTCCGTTGATGCAGCTGTTGCCCATGGGGGAGTAGTTCACAGCTTCAGGGCTGCTGGTATCACCCTGTGCTGGAGGTTTCAAGGCCCTGCTGCCCTCCCCTACTTGCACCCCCACACTGTGTTTTTCCTCTCAGGCCAGGAACCAACTGCTGTGGCCACAGCTGCTCCAGCAGCAAAGCTGTGCTGCTGGAGGCCTTTTGGCACCACTCGGATCAGGCAAAGCAAAACCTGAGCACAGATGGGTGAGGGCCTCTGAGGTCATTAAATGGTTGCTGTTAGAGCTATAGAGCTCAGGTGAAGCTCTCTGCACAGCAAGTCCCAACCAAAGCAAGGTTGGCCAATCTCTGTGGCCCACCTCTGGCAGTGGCAAGACCATATTTCATGAGCTATAGGCATGCATTGCACCATCATCATCTTCCTGTTTGCCCCAAGAGCTCTGTGCTTTGCTACAACAGCTATAGGAATAGAGGAGCAAAGCATTGTGCTTTGCCCTGACCAAAAAGACCATAACTGATTCTCCTCAGCATTTTCACCAGGAGCTGCAAGAAGAGCAGTGGATCTCTGGGGGCTTGATGGTCCACATGTCCCACGGCCAAAGATATCCACCAGGCATTGCCGGTGGCAAGCACAATAATCCTACAAACAAACAACTTCCCAAGTAAGTGATGCAGGGAGAAATATTTGAAGTTCTGCAATTATTAAAATGTATAAATCCTTGCTTATAAACCCCGTCTCCACAGATCAATACTTTGAGAGACATCTGAAGCCGTGTAAACTAGAAGATGTAATAGGATTAAAGCTGCAATGTGACAAGACAGCTCATTTTTAATTATTTCTAACTCCTTTCTAATTTCTACTTCATTCTGAATATTTAAAAGCCCTTCGAAATGTATTTCACAAGTTTCAATAACAACCTAGTAACTGGATGTGGCATTATAGCAATTTATAATCACCTCCTAAAATGGGGATCTAAATTAATCTTTCTACATCTCATTAGTTTAGCTATCAGAGATCTTTTACAAGATAATTGGCTTTCAGAGGTTTTAATTTAATTTAATTTATTAATATCTTACATTTATATTTCATAGATGCTGTTTTAATTATTGAACGGATACATCTCAGAAGCATAATTCTTTTATACAGCATCAAACTTTTGCTGTTAGGGCTCTAGAGCCTTTTTAAGATGTTTTAATGATAAGCAGTAAGTCCTTGTTTGTGTTTGCCTTTAGAGTGGATAGCAATTTACATTTGCCTTAGGTCCTGACAAAGGAAAACCAGATCTTATTTTGGAACATCCTGTTTTTGCAGATGAGGCTGGCTTTATTCTTAAACCAAAGCTTATTCCAGCTTTATAATGCTATAAAAGTTCAAACAAGGGGAGGCAGAAGTAGTAAAAAGAATGTGTAATAAACAGCTAATTCATACCTGACAGGCATTTAAGCAAATGACTTCAGTGGGCAGTAGAGTTAGGGAAGCCCAGTCTCCTGTGGGGTTGTGTCCCACAGCTGAGCTCTCCGATGCTGGTGGCAATACCGCCCTGCTTGAAGCTTCTCCTGCAGCCAGGAGCATCTGTAGCCACCCTATCAGGTGCCTGCTCTTCCTGCACCCACACCACTAGCTGGGTCTGGGGGCTCCCCCACCATTCCTTTTGCTAATTAACCCACAGGAACAGAGTATTTTGCAAACTTCCAGCACTCTGCAAACTTTGGCTGAAATGAACCAGAAGGTTCCCAAATTGGCCAGGACAGACGGACAAGCAGACTGCAGGACTGACCCCAAGAACTTCCTTCCTTCGGAAACCAGCCTAAAAATACGTTCTCTTCTAGAGCAGAATAGCAACGTTGAAACATCTGACAGTAAATGTGATAGTGATAATTGATGCTTAATGAATAATCCAGGGTAGTTTTAATATTTTAGCTTCACAGAATACCTTTCATCCCCAGGAGCTAAGGCAATTTATAAAAGGTGTACTGTTACCCAGCTTGGTCTCCTTTTGGCATTGAATCCAACATTTCATGGGGACCAGTTACATGACTGGGCTGGCACTGGGCAGGGTGTACAGCACAGCAGCACCGAGGGGCTGTGTCCCACTGTCCTGCTCTGGTACCTGCTCAGAATGAAGTCCACTTACTGCATTTACCTGCTCAGAGTGAAGTCCACTTATTTCATTTACCTCTGGCCAGTGACGGACCAGCCCGGCTTTGGTTACAACCCAAGGTCCCATAGAGCCAAAAACTTCCAATTCTGTGGTGGGGATGAATTTCAAACCCCCATCAGGGGATATCTTTCAGGTGAGAGGTGTGCTCCTGAGTTTTGCCCCGGGGGTGTATGTTTGATCTGAGATGGAGCCAGAGCTGCAGAGAGGCTGGTGGTGCATCTCTCCGACCTTCCTCTCCCACCAAAGTCCCTCGGAGATGAGGAAGGGGCAAAAAGCCGCTGCAGATCTCCCATCTGGGCACAGGGCAGGAGGCCCAAGGCCGCGGAGCCCCGGGAAGCTCCCGGGGTGCCGGAGAACCCCCGGGATGCCGAGGCCGGGGCCGGGCTCAGCCCCGCACTACGCTGAGCGGCCGCCGGGCGGGCTCCGCAAGGGAGCCGTAGGAAAAGCAGCCCAATAACCCCCTCTGCTGTCAGGAAACACCATGGCAGAGGCTCCCCGAGCTGCCGGAGATTCTTCCTCGAGAGGGGGAAACCGAAAAAAGAACCCTGGCAGGCGTTTTTTCAGCTTAAAGCATGAAAAAAGTCAATGTCAGGGGAGAGGAGGAACAACCATGAAGAACGTCTGCTCGTTTCAGTAACACCTGAAGTCTCTAGACCTTGAGTAAAGCCAGTTTGGGGTTTAGACACAGGTGCTGCTGCTTCTCAGGCCATTCTTTTAGTTTGAGGGCTCTTATGCCAAGGTTGATCACTGTTGTGCCACCTGGGTGGGTAATGGCAGGGAAATTCGCTGGTAGGGAAGGGGTTGAGGGTGAGAAGAAGGAAATAAGGATTAAAAGCATGAATAACATCCCTTTTCCCCCATTCCCCAAAGAAACAAGCTGCTGCTGTACAACGTTGCTCTGCAACTGCAGCTTCTGCCAAATCCCTTTGCTCTTGCAAATCGCGACCCCTTTGGACGTGAGGCTGGTGTTGGGCTTTGCTTGCTGAGGATGGAGGGCAGCAGGGCATAAAAAAGGGCAGATGAGTTCCTACTGGGTTTGGCCAGTTCTTAGAAACATTCCAAAATTTTAAAATCACTTTAATGGTAAAAAAATGCTGTGAGTCTTTCTTCTTTCCATCCCTGCTCCAAGTTCCCCAGGCTGGTTTTGCTCTTTCCTGTAGAGCCTGCTGCAGCTAGGATTTTTTGGATAATGTGGATGCCCTTGGCAGCAGCCCTAAGCCATGAGGAATGCCACCCAACTGCAACATACAGGGCTTGGGCATCAGGATGAGCGAGCACCTTGGTGGGTCTTGGGGAACTCCTCTGAGCTCATGGTGCTGCAGCAAATCAGGCTGGGACACCTTTCCCTTCTCCAGGAGGCTCCCGAAATGGCTCACCCCCAGTCCAAGGCTTTTCCTTGATGGCTTGTTATTAAAACTGTACAAATAATAAATTCTTCCTCCTATTAATCAAACCGGAAAGATCAACTGGGTTCATTTTAGATCAATCCGAAGCGAACGTTTCTGGTGGTTGGGTTTTCTCAGCAAAATGAAAAATCTTCACCAAAAGGCACTGTCTGAAGCCAGCCAGAAGGACTTCATGGTACTTGTTTTTAATGCTGCTGTCTGCAGTGTTGCTGTAACTGTCTGCTGACTTAGGGTGGCATTTGTAAGCATTCTTCTTTAGCTCAACCTTTTTTTAGTGGATAAATGACTGGTCCCACCATGCCCCCGAGCTCTATTCCTAGACAAGCCAAGGATGCCCGAGTGTCACCTAGGGTCAACTCGTGACTTTGGCATCATGTGCTCTTGCCCCAGACAGACAGAAAGGCAAATGGATGATTTCTAGACAGCTAGGAGAGTTCTCTTCCAAAAATACACTAGGAAGTTCTCAGTTGCCAGGTCTAGTTGTTCATGAGAGAGGAGGAGCAAGGGGTCCAGAACATGAGTGGAGGTCTGGATCTCGCCTTATATGCTTCTGCCACTGTAATGTGAGCCTTTAAGTCCAACCTGCCAAGAGGTGCCTCATTGATTAAAAAAAAGAAAATAAAGGTCCCATCAGATGTACTTTGGTTAGGGGCTGGGTTAGGGATCTCACCACCTTTTGAAAGTCAGATGCATTGGAAATGAAAACACCTTCTTCCTGACAGCCCACTCTGGTTCCTCTCCACTAATATCCCTTGCAGCCAGACCCTTCATCCCAGGACTCCTGCTTAAGGGATCTTAAATTTCGTATTGATTTCAATGGGATTGGGTTCAAGTTGCTTAACCATTTGCAGGCTGGAGCAACATCTCTGAGCTGCTGCCTGCCACTTGTGTGCTGCAGCGGGACTCATCAGGCCCCAGGACAGCATATTCTCAGCTGTACCGAAGGAGAGTACATCGTGTTTTGTCCTTGCAAAAGGTTGTTCTAAATGGTTTAGCTTCAAGAGGGTTCAATTAGATCTGGGAAGTCTTGCAACGAGTTCATCCCTAATTATTGCTCAGAGACTTTGCAGTAGTCAAAAGACAAATGGATGCCGAAAAAAGAAGCAAACAACAGCAGGCATTTCTGTGGTGTCCTCTTTGCTGCTTATTAGCTGTGCCCTGTCCCATACTGAGTACTCTGTGAGGACACCTCTCCTAGGAGGACAGGCGGAGAGAGTTGGGCTTGTTTAGCCTGGAGAAGAGAAGCCTTCAGGGACACCTTATTGCAGCCTTTCAATATCTGAAGGGGGCCTACAGGAAGGCTGGGGAGGGACTTTTCATAAAGGCCTGTAGTGATAGGATGAGGGGTAATGGGTTCAAACAGGAAAAGGGGAGATTTAGATTGGAAATTAGAAGGAAATTCTTTACCCTGAGGATGGTGAGACTCTGGAACAAGTTGCCCAGGGGAGCTGTGGACGCTCCATCCCTGGTGGTGTTCCAGGCCAGGTTGGACGGGGCCTTGAACATCCTGGTCTAGTGGGAGGTGTACGTGCCATGGCTGGGGGGGTGGAACTAGATGATCTTTGAGGTCCCTTCCAACCCAAACCATTCTATGAGTCTATGATTCCATACTTCAAGCACTTCACTTTTCATTTCTAAGACTGTCAGATTTCTCTTCCTACGTTTCCATGTCTTTCAGTGAGGAAACCAAGTACACTACCTGTCAAAGGCACTGTCCCATTGCCTTTGGGAACCAAGAGATTTGGAAAACAAACATTGCTGCATGAGAGACTGCCCTGTGGCAATGCTGCCATGCAAGCTTTCAATCTCCTTCCAAAGTCTGCGGGAAATCAGTCCTCATCGGTGACTTCTACCTAAGCAAGATAATGAAACCCTCAGGACATCAGACTGGCAGATGCTTTTTAATGGGACCTGACTGTCCTGAGTCCTGAGAATGGCCTAGTTTCTTGGGGATTACAGTCGGCCTTATTTCAACTTTCATCTCAGCTGAACATGGTCACTGAAGTCAAGTTAGTTCTGGGGGTGGATGGATTCTGTACGTGCCAGTCCTCATAGCAAAAAACACCTGGGTGCTCTCTGCAGGTGCTCCTTCCTCTTAGTGCTGGTGAGGGCCCTGGGGCTGTCTTTCTGCAAGTCAAAGTAAGACATTTGCTTTCCTTTCCTCATTTTCCCCAGCTATAAAAATACACCTATGGATGAGATTATCATTAACAATGTCATTAAATCATGCCTTGGTCTTTGCTGCTTTGTTTGCAGTGGCTCACATTGTCATTCTCGCAAGTATGGGTCAAACAGGAGCTCAGTGGCCACAGTCGTGGTTCTCCCCCATCCTAATGCTGACTACCCAAGGCAGTGGGAAGGAATCTCCTGTTGAAGAGTGAGAAATGAGGGGTTGCTGAGCCAAACTCTTATTTCTATTTAAAACAACAGCAAACTGGCTGCTGGTTCCCTGCCAGCTGCAAGCACTGTTTTTTGTCCTTCGAGACTGGTCCCACGTCCTGTCTCAGCAGCCTCAGTGCAGGTGCAAGGATCCAGTCAGGGGATGGACTGATCTTCTGCCTCCTTGTCTCCCAAGCCCCTGTGCCGTCGCGCTCACGTGTTGTGCCCAGGAGTGGGTGACAGGTCACATAAAGCCGACTGGCAGGTGACCACGGGAAATGCAGCACGGGTCACGTCTCTGCAAGCCAAGCTCAGCCTAAGTCTCCCAAGATGCGTCACTAAGACTCTTAGGGCTAAATCCCTCCCTGCTGAGTGCAGCCAGCAGCAGCCCTGCAGCAGGGATGCGCTCGCCCCCCCACTCACGCCCAGATGCATCCTGATCGCTCCATTTCTAACTCAGCTTGTCAACTTGCTTGTCATGAGCTCTTCTTAACTAGGGCTTTACCTTTCAGGAGCCCAGAGCAACTGGAAAGATTTTACCTTTACATACCTGAGAGCAAGGTGTGCAGCTGGGGAGTGAAGCCCTGCCAGGCTGCCCATTGTTGGGGGGGATGTGACCATCCAGCAGCTTCTAGGTGGCCATGATCTGGGAAGCTTTGCTTAGAAAAACTCTCTTGCACAGCAGCAGGGCTTCATGCTGCTCTGGATTCAGTTCAGTGCTGCTCCCTGTATCTTACAGGCAAGGAAGAGGAGAAGAGATGGGGACCTGGCTGGCCCCTTGGCAGACTGGGGGTACAGCCTGCCTGTGCTGAAAGCAGGCAGTTGCAGGGGTCAGGCTGGCATTTGGGTGGCAGTTCCCCACAGCACCTCTTTTGCAGAAAGGCTGGTGCTAACCAGGCCTCTCTCCCCACGCCTGGCTGGTGTTTCAGACCAACTGTTCCCATGTGAACTCAGCCCTCTCCTAACTCCATAGGTCTCATTTCTTGCCAGTCAGGTCCCAGCCACCAGGCCAGCTCATGCTTGTCTCTCCCCCTCTCCTGCAATCCTGTCTCTACAAAACTGGTCTCACTGGTCTCCACCTGGATTCCCTGCCTGTCTGAGGCAGGTCATCACACATGTCCTGGGCAGGCTTATTTCTGTCCCTTTCCTATGCACCCCACACTGGGGAGCTTTGCATCCTCCCAGAGCAGAGGCAAAGCACCCTGTCCCCGGGCAAGGCACCTCTCTCCAGGGTGAGAAGGAGGCCTTTCTTTCCCCATGAGAAAAAGAGAGGAATAACATCCACACCCCCCTCGGGCGGAGCAGACACCTGCTGAGTATCGCCCTGCTCTCCACGGCAACGTTGCTGTAATGAAGGGCCTCGTTTCACACAGACAGAGGCTTTGGAAACATTTAGTAATGAATGCTGGAGACAGTAACGAGTCTTGCAGGAAAGCTGAGAGCATTCCCAAAACTGCTCATTACATCTCTGGTTCCTTGGAGCTGAACAGCTGCCTGGTGGCTTTCCACGTGGGGCAGGCAGGGGACCGGGCTGTGGCAGCCCCTGCCCATCCTCCTGCCCACACCCTGGCCACCATGCTCAGCCCTCTGCCTTGCAGGGAGGTGCCCCTTCTCCCCTCCGAGGAGCTGCGTCCTCTTTGGGCTGAAGATGTCTGTGTGGTCAGTGCCCAGTGCCTGCATTTTCCCCACCTGGGAGGGTGCTGGTCTTTGTTCTCCTCCTCAGGTTCCTTTGTGGTGGTGGGGACCATGCCCAGACCCAACGCTCCATGGCTTTGCGAATGAGGCAGGCATGTTTGTGGGGTGGCCTGGAGAGTGTATGGGAAGATGTGATAAAAGTCATGCTTGCTTTTCTCCAGATGGCTCCACTGTTACACACGCTGTTGCTCTGCTCGGTCACAGTTTCATTCCTGGGTGCACACAGAGAGGGGCTGGAGCACCAGAGGCCATTCAACCCTATGAAAATTTTCATACAAGTGATTTTTAATTATCTGGAGAAATAAGTGATTAAAGCCACCTTACAGAAGCTGCAGCTGTAGGACACTGCTGAAATACCTATGCTTGAGACCAGCTGGGTGGGTATTATTGTGATGAGGACATTGTTTTAACTTACTCAGAGGTGGGTTGGTTTCATCTAAAGAGAAAGAAGCAAAGGAGGGATCTAACAAGTACAATCCACCATCCACAGTGGGTTGGTGAGAAGGTGGAGCCAAACTCTTCTTGGAGGCACATAGCAAGAGGCAACAGGTGCAAGTCACAGCAATGAAAGTTCTGGTTAGAGAAAAATAAAAATGTTCACCATGGGGATGGTAAGGCCCTGAAACCAGTGCCCGGGGAAGCAATGAGATCTCTGCTCTGGGAAGTGCTCATAGCTCAGCTGGACCAGCCCTCAGCAACCTGCTCCAGCTTTACAGGTAGCCTGGCTCCGAACAGGGACTTGACAGGAGACCCTGGACCAGGTCCCTTCTGCCTGAAGCTGCTTTGTGATTCTATGATCCCCATCACCCATGTCCATGAGATATTTCCAAGATTAACCTGTGAGTTTCCTGATGCACCACATCAAAGTGGCTGCTACATCGCTCATGCCAACAGGGCAGTGTTGGGGTTAACCCCTGGGACTCCCTAAAACAATGCCCTAAACCAACCTCAGTCCTTCAGGATCTCAGCCTCCACCACCTCCACAAGTCTCCCAGGCAGCTACAGCTCAGGGCAGGCCTGGATTTATTAACCAGGGGAAATCATGGGACTTTCAGGTGGGACATTTTGGTCCATCTCACAGATAGGTTTGCCAGCCAAGGTGTCTGACACCAACCTTGAGCTGAGATAGAGGTTCATCTCCTTCTTGCCAGAGATAGGGAGATGACAGCAGAGCATCTCTGTGGTTTGGAGGCTTTGCAGTTTTGTTTCTGTTACCCATATGAATAGGAGAAACCGAAAGGCAGGTGCTGCGTGGTGCTGGACCCAGCTGCATATAAACATTCCATCCATCTCCACATAATAAACACATTAAAAAGGGACGAGGTGTGTCTCTACCCGTCTCCAAGGCTTTACACGGGCCAAGCTGCAGGTTTTTTTTTTCCTTTTTTTACAACAAATGGAAGTAGAGCAGCGGGCAGATTTCAGGGGAGAGAAAGGAGTGGGAGGTGGAATATCACATCCTATTTCCTCTTTTAAACACTTGGCAAGGGAGTGAACTTTCCATTCCCATCTGGCACAAGCAGACTAAACACAGGTTCCTTTCTGATAGCCATCTGCACTCTTCTGCTACCTTTTCCCATCAGTCTTCTGCAGGCAAAACGTGAAGCCGAGCACTATTTAAAGATACTTGAACTTAGGGAGTGTAACCAAATGATCCCTTTTAGTTACCTTCTTTCCAAGTCACCGAGCAGCAAGCGCCAAGCCAAACAATAACCCCGGTTAATCAACAGGCTCAGGACATGAAAGCAACTCCATTTCCTATTTGTGAATGCACAGATGTTGTTTATCTTGGATCTCTCCTTGTTGTCCTCCTGGGATTAAATCACAGGCCTTTAGGTGGGGCGTGGTTGCTCTTCTATGGAAGCAGCTCGAAACAAAGCTTGACCAACCCCACTGCTGTACTGTCTCCCTTCCCACCTCCCTAACAACGGGTTTCTCTGGCAGTCCAAGGGCTCCCCTCAAGAAGTGGGGAGTATCATGTATGGCTCCAGAAACACTTGCTGCTGCAGAGCTGGGATATCTCTGCATGGACCTGCACCAGGCACACCCTCAGGATGGCGAGGCTGATAGCTCTCAAGACACTGGCACTAGTGAGGCTGGGTCAACCCAGGCGCCGATAAGGGAGAGGAGCTTCCTTGCAGACGTGGACATGGGTGCCTGACTCCTTTGCAGCTCTGTGTTTATCCGTCCAGTCCCACCTTGCAAGCCTGGCACGATTTTGGCCACGTCAGGGAACACCATGTTTCAGGCGATGTGCTGGTTTTGGTGGTGGTGCAGTAGCTGGTACTGCTATGAGAAAGGCCATCCTATCCCTTGCTTCCAGGCACCACAGATGAGCCACAGGTTTTGACCATGTCCAACATACTCCAATGAATCTGTTGGCTCCACTGGTGAGCAGATTTGGCCCCCATGTGTCTTGTGGTGGTGAGAATCTATGATCAGTGACTGGGTGAGTAGGATGATTCCTCTTCCATACAAACCAAGACACTCTGAAGGTTCAGGGACATTTGCCACCTGATGCCAGCTCCAGTTACCTCACTTAGCCCCAGCAAGGGTGGCTGCTAGTTCTCCTGCCTGCTTACGTAGCCTTTAATTTCAAGTGGAGAAGGCCATCCTTGTCCTTCCCCATGCCTGCCCATGTCAAACCGCTACAGAGCCTGGCTAGCAAAGCCTGATCAACAAACCCTCCTGCAGAGGTGCTTGTACATCATGGAGGTGTCGGCGATGCTCATGTATGGGGTTTGTGGAGCATTTTGAGAGGCTGCTTGTGGGCTGAGTGCCACTTCTCGTAGCATTGGTTGTGACTGCACTTGCAACCTGCTTCCTCGGCTGTCAAGTGCTCTTTTTTTTTTTGATGGGGGCAGGGAGCCATGGTGATAGTTTTCCATATTGCAGAGACACCCCAACTGCAAGACAAAGCTGGTGGTGGCTGAGGCTGTGTTTGGAAAGACACCTTCCCACCCACAAACCCTCTGGTGCTGTCTGCCTACTAAATGGGAGTCCCCTCCACAAAACCGGCACATAGGCTTTCTCCATAGCTGTGAGACATGGAGCAGCTCTGTTTCCAGCATGACTCCTCCATCCCATGTGCCAAGACAAATAGATTTGTGCACCCACCCAGGGCCAGGCTGCGGCTGCTTCCCACAGAGGCGATGGTGTGGAAATGCTGCAGGGCTGGGCATTCCCGGCAGAGAGCGTGGCCTGCACACACCAGTGAGCACACAAGGAGGAGAAGGAGGAGGAGAGCCATGGATCCAGACCTCGGCAGCCAGCTGCTTTCCCTGCTCGCCAGGGCTGCAGATGCAGCTCAAGTGTACCTAACACAGGTCCAGAATGACTCGAAGACCTGGGCAAGCATCAGCTCATGCTGCTAGTGGAGCTCTGGAGGCATTTTTCCCCTAACATGCTTTCTGCAGGAGTTTTGGTGCTCAGGTTTCAGTGGCAGGTAGGGGGGTTGCTCCCACCTAAGGGATCAAGGGTGGGACAGGGGTCACCACATGTCCTGGGTACCCTCAGCAGCCAGAAGCAGTACCTGCAGTGGGGCAAAGGTGTGTGGAGGCTTCCCCTGGTGCAATAGCACTTAGGTTGGTAGAGGAAGGTGAACAGAGAACTTGTCTCTTCTTTAATGGCATGACTGAGATGGCTGATTACAATTTTTCAACAGTAGTGACAGATTTAAGATAAAGCCCATCCCTTCCCCTGCAAGCTGACCAGATGATGCAGCTGCAGAAGGCAGCAGCCATTGGGTCCTCTTCCTGACAGGACCCAGAATCATGTAAAACAGTCACCCTCACTGGGGGTGTTGGTGGAAGGAAGGGTTATGTGGTGAAGACTGTGTCCCACTCCAATGTCTGTAACCTTATGGGATGTGAGGAGCTGGGGCCAGGGTCGTTTCCCTGATGCTTTGGGAACAACAGGAGTAGCGGTGGGTGAGGGGAGGGAGGAACCATCCTGCTACATCATTATTCTGGGTGGTGGGTCTTGAAGCAGGGAGTGAGATACCTCCCCAGGAGCAGGAATCCTTGTCCCCATTGGGGCCAGGTTGCAGCCTTTGGAAAGGGAGGAGCTGCTGCTGAGTAGGCATGGGACAGCAGAGCTGAGCTGCTTTAGCTATTCATTCCTCGAGTCCCCAAAGAGGCAATTACTGCATCGATCCCCATCTTAGCAAGCTCTGGGGGCAGAAGGCAAAAGGATAACTAGCCTCTGCTCTTAAGTAGGAAGCTGAGGATTTTATGGGATTACTTCTTGCTCCTTGACAGATGTAGGTCTTCTTGGGTCAGAGTTAAGGTCGGTGCTGAGTGTCGTGATTTGATTTAATAGGCACCAATAAGAACCTTTCATCAAGACTGAGATGGGACCACGCTGGCTCTTGCACGCACATATGTAGGAGAGAGTAGGGAGACAAACATCACCAAGACTCATGCAGTCACAGTTCCTCTCTCTTGGGTGCTTTGATCTGCTTCCTGAGCCCAGATGTACCATGAACCCAGAGGAGCTAGATGCCTAGGAGGTGTCAGACCTCCCAGCACATCCCAGCTCAGGTGTCCTCTACTCCTCATCTGCTCTGTGGCTGTCTCTCTTCCTAGTCTACCTTTAAAAGGCATTTATCCAACAGCCAGTGGAGTCTGGGGCTTAGTCCTGTGTGAGCAACTGTCCTCCTAACTTCATTAAACTTCCAGTACTGATTTTCTCTCCTTGGTCCTTTCAATTCTTCTCAACAAAGCTACCCCTGCTGAGGAAACTCCTGGGGGCTGCTGTGCACCTACCCATGCTTTGAGGTGGGGATGCAATGATTTACCTGCACTTAAAGAGCAGCCAAAGTTACAGCATTGGCTCAGTTATATTGGGACAGATGTGCCTGACATTGATAACGTTAGTCCTCTTTCTGTGCAAAAATAGTATTACTGGTGTAAAAGCTGCTTTCTGCTATTATAGCAGCGGCCACAGCGGAGAGCCACATTGCTTTAATTACAGCAGCAGAGACAAGTAAGTACAGCAAGCAGAGATGAGATCCTACAGAAGCAATACATTCTTCCAGTCAGCTCCTGTGTTCTGGTGCCTTCTTGATGCTTGGATTGACATGTTGCCTCTCTCCCTCTCAAGGCAGAGGACTTGAACTCTCTGTTTCTCAGGTCCCTGTGTCTCCATGGTGCCAGCAAGTGACCTGCCAGAAAGTGGAAGGGCTGGTGTTGCCTCTAGGGTCAGCTCTTCTCAGGGAACTACTCATCTGACTAACAGATTTTAAAAAGGGAAATAAACACCAGTGGGACATCGTGTTAAAAAAATAAGCCTCCTAGTAAATAAAACCTCAGCATAATGAAAAGGCGAAATGCAGTGATTCAGTAAAGGATTCAATTTTTTAAATGAAAATATTTCCTGTAGACCAATTCCAGCCAAAATGTATTTCACTTCCCCTGACAGAATATAAATATTCACCCAGACACTCTTTGTTCTTAATACGTCCTTTTTGTGTTGGCATGATCTGGAGCCGTGCTGAGAGCTCGCATCTCCTGCTGGCTTCCTTGTGATGCTGGGTCCTTGGTGCATCTCCAGAGCAGACCAGCAAGGATGCCTTCTCCTGCCCTGAACATGGGGCTCTGCTGCTATTCTATGCTGTGACAGCAGATCTCCTGCGAAGGCTGTCAGGGTTCAGCAGGATGGAGATGACACCTACTTTTGCAGGAACCTGAAGGAGGTGCTAGTGGGACATCTAAGCCATGTGAGGTGCCCATCAAACCTCCATGCACAGTGTTTTGAGCCCAATTCTCTGTGCTCAGTGGACTTTATCTTATTGCAAAATGGCTGTGAAACTCTGTCCTTCTGGTGGGAGCAGTGGGCAAGGGAGAGGGTCAGGGAAGAGTAAAAACAATGCTGTTTCAGCCTCTCAGCTGTGGGCTTCAAGAAAGAAACCTCAAGCAATCACTAGGTTTTAACATCACAGAAAGCAAGGGCATGGACTGATTTATACCCCCTTCCTTTGTCTTTTTCCCCATCCTCCATGATTTTTATGCTGTGTCCACACAGAAAGTCAAGGAAGAACTTTGCAGGCATCACCTTCCCTTTGTTGCCATTGCAGAGACCAGCCTCGAGTGACAGACAAGCCTGGGAAGCCTGTAGGCTATGTGGGAGCACATCCAGGACCAGGCGTTGGGTGAAACACTGGCCAAGATGGACATGGGGCCAACAAGCTGTGCTATTTTTAGCAACAGAGAAGAAAAGCAAGGACCATGGGGAAAACAGAGTTGTCATATTTTAGGTTTCTCAAGCCAGAGATGCAGCCATGCCCTCCCTCCTGTCCTCCCTTCCATTGCTGCCCCTCTGCTCTTCTCCCAGTTATCTCCAGCAGCTGTCACTATGCAGCAAAGGCCCCAATTCAGTAAAGCCCTTAAGTACAAAGTTAATTATCAGGACAAGCTTAAGAGCTTTGCTGAATTGGGCCTGCAGAGCTGGATGGAAACTTGCTGAGCCACCCTGGGCCAGCCTCACCAGAGGGCTGCGGGCTCGGCTCCACCACGGCCCCTTCCTGGGGGGTCAGTGTAAAATAAAACCCGAGGCAACATTGCAAAAGCAGATCCAATTCCCAGCCCCTTAGCAGCCCATCTGGGTCCGTAACATCAAACCCCTCTGCTTTGCCAGCCGTATCCATCCTTCTTCCTTCTTGACATGGGGCACACAAGCCTCATTTTTCCTCTCCGCTCCCCAGCCACCTCACGACCAGGCATGCAGGGCAGGGCGACTGTGCCTCAAGTGGCTTTTTCTTCTCAAGCACCATCTGGAAGTCACTGAGAAATGCGATGCTGTGTGGAAAGCGGCTGGAAAGTATGACACCGTGAGAGCCTATTTTTTTTTCCAAAGAAATAAATAGACCGTGCACCACAAGTGCCGAGAGGAGAAGGTTCGTGCTGGGTCAGGCGCAGGTAGGGCCGTGCAGGGACAGCCCAGAGTTTGTCTGACCAGTAGTCACTGCCTTTTAGGAAGCTGTTGCTGGGCAGAGGTATATGGGACAGCCTCTGGTGATGCTACCAGGATGGCAGGCTGCAGGTGGCAGTGGTTTCAACCTGTCAGTAGCAACCTTGGCCCTGCCAACTATTCATAAGGGGGCCATGAAACATGAGGGAGCAAAGCAAGCTACTGCATCCTGCACAGCAGCTCCCATGTGTGAAGGTACCAGGAATCAGGGAGAAGCTGACCACCACTGCCCTCTTGGCTGAGGAGGGGGGCTTCCATGTCCTGGGTACTGGTGGGGGTGTCAGGCAAGCTGGAGTTCAAGACTTGGCTCCAGCATGGTTGCAGAGATGGCCTGGATTCAACTATTTCAAAGGGCACCAGGCGGTCAAATCGAGCACCAAATTTAAATTTGTTAAAATAACTTTTTGCAACGAGAGAAATGTTTCCATGGTTTTGTTTTTAAATTCCGAGTGGGAAGAGTTTATTTTTTCACTAGGAAACTTTCCCTTGTAGGATTCGTGATGCTGGCTGGGAGACAAGAGCCAACGAGCTCTGCTCCCGAATGGAGGTGACCCCAGGGGTGACCCTGTTCTGGTCACGTCGCCTCATGCAGCCTTATTTACCCCCTTGGCAAAAGGGAGGTGGCAACGTGCATGGCGGCAGAGGGTCTGGAATGCCAGCACTGCTGGGGGATGCTCAGCCCCATGGCTATCATGCTGCTAGCTCCTGTGGCTGCTGGATCTAAATCTGGATGAGTAGTAGGGTTATATTTGCATGGTTGAGGGAAACAGCAACAAAACCTCTTACAGTGCAAGCCGGTTAGGTGAAAACCTGGGGAAATGACCCCCCAGTAGTTTTATTTCTCCTTGGCTCTGGTTATGCACAAAAGTCCTTGGTGTGGATAGCGATGGTCTGTTCTTCACCAGCATGCTGCTCCTGCTAGATTGCTGCTGATTCATAACGTACAAGTGAACGGCTGCTCTCTCTTGTTTGTCTTCTGTTGGTTTATACTGTCCTGAAAAACAAAATATGATAGAGATTTATAAAATTAACTGGGAAAAAAAAAAAAGCCTCGAGGGCCCATCTGGTTTTCATCAGCTCAGTGCCCTGGAAATCAGTTTACCCCAGCTGAGAGTCCAAGGGCTGCTGCTTCTGCCCCCAGGTGACCAGGTAGTCCCAAGTGTTTAATGCAAAACCACGCAGCAGTGAAACAGGCATCTGGGGAGCATGTGAGATGAGGGAAGAAGTGGAAATCAGGGCAGGCTGGGCTTCACTTACTAGAACCAGCTGAAAAGAAAAGGCAAAAATAAAATGGCACTTTGAAGCGCTTGCGTCTTG
This sequence comes from Brachypteracias leptosomus, assembly GCA_013401335.1. Classification (NCBI taxonomy): domain Eukaryota; kingdom Metazoa; phylum Chordata; class Aves; order Coraciiformes; family Brachypteraciidae; genus Brachypteracias; species Brachypteracias leptosomus. The sequence continues at coordinate 45,814 of VYZX01027589.1, read as the reverse complement.
CTCCCATCACTGAAGCAGAGGAAGGACACAGTGGTTCATTCTCATTTGCAATTAAACACTTTGATCACTTCATATCATTCTCTCCCCCATTGTACTTCATGGCTGTGAAGCCACAGACGGCAGGAAACTCCTCTCACTTTGCCTTCTGAGAGGATTGAGAATTTGGCCTTTTAGGATCTGGGACGCAATGAAAACGGATTGCTTGGACATACGGATTTCCAAGGTGGTGGCTCAGCAGCTCAAGGGTTAATGGGGTTCCCTCACTTTCAGCCCAGATATTGGTATAAAGGCTTACCTACAAGACAAAGCTTGTTCTTATTAAGATAGGAGCTGCAGGTGAGGGTACAGCAGCTCCTCCTGCTCTGCCTCCGTAGGCCCAGCTTTTCACACCTGGCTGGGGCAAGCAAAGACAAAGGAGGTGCCGCTATTATAGGACAATTCCCCTCAGAAAGAACACCTCCCCAGGCTTATAAAACACCCTCCATCCCTGGGATACCTGAATACCTCCACAAAGACTTCTCCCAAGGGACCAGCCAAAGGTGTAGCTCCCAGTACACACCTCACCCAAGAAACATTACACTTCATGGGAGGGGGGTGTTAAGCCACACCTGATCCAGCAAAGCACCCAAGCAGGGCTGATGGAAATCATGGGAGGTGTGCCTATGCTTTCAAAAGGACTATTAACACACTTATGGTTAATCACATGAATAAATCTCGTGGTGGCTTAGAGCCAAAGTGAGCAATAAAAGCACCGATCCTCAGGCCTCCCGATGGGAATTGGCCAGAGCTGGAGCCGATGTTCTCACCAAGTCACTGGGAAGTAAGCCTAGCCCTCAGCACATAAAAACCTCATAGATTTTTGTTCAATTTTTTTTTCTTTCCCCCACTAAAGGGCAGTTATCTAGGTAGAACTTCGAAACTATCTGCCTGTGCTAGCCAGGATGGTGAGGCAGGTATCCAGAGCACATGGATGAAGAGTTGGTCTGAGCTGCTTTTTCTCAGCAGTGGCTGTGGGAGCTGTGGAGGGTGGACAGAGGGGAAGGTGAGACCTCGTCCTGTCCCTAGGTCTCCTTTGGGTGCTTGGGTGTATCAAGAACCAGATATTTAAAGGAATATGTTTTCCAAGAAGGACAAAAACCTTGGACCTCAAGCCCCGCAAGGTACAAGGGCACAATACATAGAGACAACTTGGTGTGACTAGTGCAAGAGGGACTTGGTGGGGCATGTGGGGTTTTTGTTGGCTTTTATTTTGTACAGACAAGACCAGGAAATCCATAATAAGTCTGAGGGAGACAGGCAGGCCTGTTTCTGATGAAAACATCCTGGGGATGGGATGGGAGCTATGGCCCCATCTCACATCCCACATTTCAGGAGATAAGGGCACTCAGGGCAGTCCGTAAAGTTAATTTTAAGAGATCTCATAATATGGATCAACACCGCCTGAGGCAGCACCCTACCTCTCTCCTTCTCCCAGAGTGGTCTCCCAGCCCCTGCATGTGCCATCAGGCACTGACTTAGGCCATTCAGCTTCAAAAAAGTCTCTAAAAATCAAGCCTTTGTTTCCTTTTGGGGCAGAAATTAGCAAAGCCAGTAAGGACAAGCACATGTGTCCTGGGGTAGAGAGAGGGTCCTGGTGGCAAGGCCAGTGAAATACAGGGGAGCCATTTCCCCAGTGCTTTGGAGACTTGGTTGTCTTCTTACTCTTCTCCCCAGCTCCAAATTTCATCATCAGGAGGCCTGACAGGGACAAGATGGTGTGCACCAAGCCCACCTCACTGCCGCCCTCCCATTAAGCTTGCGGAAGGTTACTGGTGGGCCTTTGCAGCGAGCTCACCTGCACCCCCCCCCAATTTCCAAGCGTCTCCAGGGGCTAGATGCTTCTCTTGTGATTCATTTTAATCTGGCACAAAGCAGCAGCTTGCTGAAGCCTGATGTAAAACACCCACATACGCTCCCATTATATAATATGAATCTAAGAAGATTAAATTATCCGGTCTGCGGAAACACATGCACGTATGTATGCACACATTCATATACAGTCTGGGGCTTGGCTGAGTGGAGCTGAGGGCAGAGCTTCCCTTCAGAAAGGCTGAACTTGCACTTGTTGGCACTTAAACACGGGGCAAATAACGTGTCGACGCCCGCGCGTGGACAGGTACATGAGGTGCTCCAGCAGATGTAGGCTCCGTGTTTGACGTTAACTGCAAGTAACGTTTGTGTGTTGCTTATTCACTTCACTTGGCAAAGTCTGACCAACAGCTTGGAGCAATAGGTAGAACAAACCCAGTTCCTGTACTGAACTTTACACGCTGGCGTATGGCAAGATACTGCTCACTGGGTGAGAAAAGGGAGGAGAGCAGTCCCAAAACCCACCAAATCATAGAATGTATAGGGTTGGAAGGGACCTCCAAAGGTCATCTGGTCCAAACCCTCTACAATAAGCAGGGACATCTCTACCTAGGTCAGGTTGCTCAGAGCCCCATCAAGCCTGACCTTGAATGTCTCCAGGGACGGGGCCTCCAACACCTCCCTCGGCAACCCGTTCCAGTGATTAACCATCCTTATATTACCGAACTTTTTCCTAATGTCCAACCTAAATCTACCTGTTTCTAGCTTAAAACCATTACTCCTTATCCTATCACTACAAATCCCTGTGAATAGATCCTCCTTCCTATAGGCCCCTTTCAGGTATTGGAAGGTCACTATAAGGTTTCCCTAGAGCCGTCTCTTCTTCAGGCTGAACAATCCCAACTTTCTCAGCCTGTCAGCAGCAACCTTGGTGGGCCTGGCCTGTCTGGTGGCCAAGAGCAGCACACAACAGGCACCTGCCCTGGGGCACAGCCTGGTCCTTAGGAGACTGGTGAGCACCATCAGCAGATCGATGCTCACAGTCAGGACCTCAGCTGGGTCTGGGGGTGCCCAGGCCTTCCACCCAAAGATGCATTGGGTGAAACACGGTGTCATGTTGGGAGAGGACCTACACCTGCCTTCAGTCCTGGGCAGCAAATGGATTCTCCTCCTTCTCCTTCCCGTTATTGACTCACATCGTTTTGCTAAATGCAGCTCGTTAAGCTTCTCACTCTGCTTTTACCCCAGCCAGAGGTGCTGGGCACCGCCGGTAGTCGGAGGAGTGGGGCTGGGCGGCCGCTGCCCCAGCTCTGGGCCATGAGTGTGTGTCCGAGCTCTCCCCGGCTGCGGCAGCGGCAACGGGCCGGGATCACCTCCTGCCTTAACCCCCGGCCTCCTCCGCCATCGGAGGGCTTTCTCCTCCCGCAGGTGAAGCCCAGCCCCGGGCCGGTTCCAGGGGGCCGAGCCGAGCCGGGCCCCCACGACCCGGGCCGGACCGAGTCCGGTCGAACCGATCCTGTTCCCGCCACCGCCACCCGCTCGCGAGACGCGGCGAGCACGGGGACACGCACGCCCCCCTCCGCCCCTCCCCTTCCCAGAGGCGGCGCGCGCCGAAGCCATTCATGAAAATGTTGACGTCAAGCAAAGGGGGCGGGATCGCATGCAGGGCCCTGCCCACCGGGGCTATTTAAGGCGGCGCGGCTGCGGCCGTAAGGGTCAGACCGGAGGAGGAGGCGGTGGTAGGAGAGGTAGTCGAGGGTTCGGATCGGGCAGCGCGTCCCAGCACATCGCATCGTCCCGTCCCGCAGCTCCCGCCGCTCAGCAGCTCTGCTCCCAGGGCAGCGCCGTGCGCCTGGGTGCGGGGCAGCCTCTGTCGGGGCTTCATGTCTGTGCTGTGTCCCCTGCCCTGGTGAGTGGGCGCTTCCCGCGGGGGGGGGAGAGGAGGAGGGTCCGCCCCAGTGAGATGCTGTCGTGGGGTGGGGGGGGGGGGGGAAGCGGAGCCCCCGAGTGTCTGCCGGGGCTTCGGCCGCTGCAGCGGTGTGTACTCGGGGAGGATGTGAAGCAGCGGGAGCCCTGGGACGTGATTTTTCCGAGAGCGGGGATAAAAAGAGCGGGTAGCGGCAGCGGGATGAGCCGCCAGCTGTGGGAACTCACTTTCCCGAGCTGGAAATGCCATTTAAGGCTGTAAAAGCAGACCTGGGAATAGTGCTGGTGTGGGAGTCCCAGAGGTTGTAAAATAAGTCAGCAGGAGCTAAAACGCACCAGCTTAAAAAAGAAAAAGAGAGAGGAAAAAAGCAACAGAAAAGCCTGAGTGCTTGCACTTATTGCTGTGTTTTTATACTTTCTCCCCTTAGGGGGCAGAGCGGGAGGAAGCGGAGTTAGAAGCGAAGCCTCCCGCGATGTTCTTGGGCTGCGGGAGCTCCCGGGGAGAAAGTCAGGGAGCTGCTCCCGGGGGCAGGGGATGCAGCGCCGGTGTACGGGATACCGAGCGTTTTCCACCCCTTTCCAAGGAGGTGCGGGAGCAGGCAGGCAGGAAGGAAAGGACCAGAAATAGACTGCCGACAGCCTCTTCTGCTTGCTTTTCTTTCCCGATGCTCCTCGCATCGTACTCAGCTCTCCTGGAGCCCCTCGGATCATTTGAACGCTGTCTTTTGCTCCTAGCTCTGATTATCTGAGATCAGCTGAAATGACTGAAGTGATGATGAACACCCCGGCTATGGATGAGATCGGGCTAAGCCCCCGCAAGGACGGCCTGTCGTATCAGGTGAGTGCTCTGGCTGCTCAGCCTGTAATTCCCTAAGGAATTGCCTGGGCTGGACTGCAAACTCAGTCTAATGTACCTTTCCATAGCCTGACCTAATAGCAGGTCTTGCTTGTAGTGAGAACTAGTCAACAGACTGGAATGCTTGCCTGGCAGGAGCCAGTTGTCTAAAATATCACTCGGTATCAGACCAGATTGGCAAAGAACTTGTTTGTTTGTGAAGAGATCGAGCCCCCTCTCATTCACAGCTCATGATGGCTCAGTGGGAGATGGGGAGATCAGTTCAAGAAGGGTTCATACCACTCACAAGGCTGAGAGGAGTCTTGAGATCTTGTAACATGGCATATGGCACTTAAATTTCTTAAAACTCTCTTTCTTGTTTTTTCCATACTGATGGGTCCATTTAAGAGAGTTAAGTCTTCTAAAAGATACAGCCTAAACAAGCCTTGAAATGTCACTGGAGTTATCATACCTGAAGGCACAAGCTGCATTCATTCTGAAAGTTCTGAACAACGTAATTAGCTGTTGATCAATGACTTGAGTGGAGAGATGGTCTTAGAAACTAGCTTTAGCCTTAATCCTTTAGTTTCAATAATCCTTTCATTTCCTAGTTTATAGTTAATCAAAAGGTGAGTTGTGCATTGTAGCCTACTAGATCCATGTTTTCCTACTCTTCCAGGAGACTTGTTGATGAGATTTAATGCTGGTGCTGAGTGCATGCAGATGACTTGCATCTGGTCTGTGCTTTAGGTGGCTCTTACAGGCAGATCCCGATGCAGGGTTCTTCCTTTGCAGATGTTACACAACCTGCACAGAGGCAGTTGCTCCAAGTGTGCATTCAAATGAAGTGTGCTTGCATATTTACGTCTGAAAAACCAGCTACAAGGCAGCAACAGTGCATTGAAGCATGAAATCGACTGAACTTTGGGCCATGGCTGTGGCCTCCAGCAGAAGCCAAAAGCTGTGGGGAGAAAAAGGGGATGGTTTTGGTCAAAATTCTGGATCTGGGTAGTACAAGTTGTTTGATTTATTGGCTTCCGTGGAAATAGTTGTTCTGTCCTTCAGTGAATGAGGTAGTGGAAAGTATATGATCTCCCTTTCCTCACCTATAGAGGGAGCATACTGCAATGAGAGTGGTGGCTAAACCTGAAGCAATCAAACTGGCTTGCATGGGATGTTTGCTTGTCTTAATGGATCACCACATGAAGAGGCTTAACCCAGCTGGGTCAAATACCTCTACCTATCCAGGTTTTCCAGTGAGGTGTAATCTAGGTGCCCTGCTTGTTCTAATGATTGCTTCAGCAAGGTTTTTCCCCAAGTGCTAATGACCTTGATAAGTCTGCTTGGGCCAACTGGGAAACAGGGCTGTTCAGTTCTGAGTGGATCAACTGAACCTGAAGGTATGTGAGTCATCAATGCTGACAACTCATACCTATACAGGGCTTTTGTATCCTGGATCTCTTCTCTGTAGTGATCTAGTCATAGGTGACTTTTTTCAAATAACCTGCAAGAGCTGTGAACTGCCTGCTGGTACTTCACCTTGATGAAGGCCAAACTGATAGCAGCAAGGATTGAGGAAGATAGTGATGGGGCACTAGTGCTGTGTGGGCTATGTATGAGATCTGCCTCTAAATCAGGTTTAGTGTAAAGAGGATTGAGGAGCAGGCTTCAGCCTTCCTCCTCTGGCTGCTAGGCTGAAAATGTCACAGTGTAAGTCAAGGTAAGTTGAAACCATCCTTAAAGAGTTGAAAACTCAAGATAGAACAGCAAAGACAATTCTGATGCAAATTGCACCATGAACTCTTTGTTCTGCCTCAGACTTTGTCACTTAGGGCTTTGTCTTGCTAGTGAAAGAGTTTGGTACATGGAAAATTGTATGCTAGTCTGAGGGCTCTAGTGCAATAACTTAAAACCAGACAGGGCTAATGGAGCATGACTGCTCCTGCACTGAGGCTTCTTGTTCTAAGCTGCAGCATCTTCCTCTGCTCATCTGCAGAGTGAGTGTACCAGCCTGTGGCTGGCTATGAGAGGAGAAAAAGAAAAGAGAAGCCACAACTGGCAGAGGCAAGCTTTTAGTTAGAAAAGTTTCTCTTGTTCTAGTAGTAGAACTTGGATTTATTTTACTGCAGAGGTGACCTCAAACCAAGGTTCAAAATGTCGCTCTTCAGACTGGTTACAGCTGGGACTGCCTGGGAGTTGGTCCATAGGATGTTAGCTGTGAGCCTGGGGCCAGCTACTCCTACTGTGTACAGACATGGAACTGTCTGGACCAGAGGAGATGGTGTACAGCAGCTTTGCTGGAACTGTAAAGCACATCAGTATCTGCTGCAGACAGACTTGGCCTGCCAAAAGTACTGTTTCCAAGTATTTCTGCCTTTGCTTGGAAGTAAACTGGGGAAGCAAATAAACTCATATCCTGAGTATAAACTTCAGCAATGTGATTTCCCTGTCCTGTGGAGTTCACTGAACTTAAGGACTCCTCTCTGTCTTGCTGGTTATGGAGGGAACTTGGCTTGACTTTTTTCTGCCTCCCCCACACCCTTGCCTCTGCCCTGAATTGTCTGTCTAGACATCAGCTGAAGATGTGCACCCCCCTTGGTGAAGCTTCCTGGCCCTTTGATGGGTTGGCCATCACTGCTCTTTAAGCAGTGGTATGAAAACTCAGTCTGCAGAAGTCACATCAGTGATGACTGAGCTGCCTGTGTAGGCTTAGTAATTCGTACAGTTTCACTTGCAAAATGTGCTTTCTCAGTGTAGAAACACCATTTTCCAGTTAATTTGCAAAATGCTCGTAAGCTAATGTGCTAATTTCAAAACCTTTCTATGTAAACCAGCTTTTTTTTAACATGTTTGCAACATAAAGCTACTCTCTGAGTCCCCCTGAATGTGATTCAGCCAACACATTTAAAGGGCCTCAGCAGAAGTGAATGGTGGCATCGGGGCATTAGTCTCAGAACAGGGTGGCATAGACAAAACAGAAGATGCAGCTGAAGAGATGATGTCATGCTGGGTCTTGTGCCTGCAGTGAATAGCTATTTCTGGATCTTTAATAGATGTCCCATAATTCCTATGGGACTTACTAAACAAAAAGCCTGTTGAAATGCATCTGATGGCTCAAGATGCCCCTGCTGCAACCAGATGTGCCTATGGAGGGCTTCATGCACTTCCTGCCTGCCAATCTCTGGAGAGCTGGGCCTTTTTCCACTGCCAGAGTTAATGTACCATTTGCTGTTTTTCCAGCCTCTAGATATACCTGTTCTCTGAAAAGCCTCCTCAGCCTTCTCCCAGCTTGTCCTCTGATGCCATCTCACAGCAGCACGAACGATGCTACTGAAACCGAGGCCGAATTAATCATTTCGTGGAGCTGTTGCCAGTGCCTTGACTGGAATCCTGCCTCACTTCTTGGAAGTTGAGCAGGGTCTGAGCACAACTGAAAATGCTTTGAAGTGTTTATTTTGAGCAAATGCTGTGTCCTGAGTTGAGCTTGCTACTTTGCTGCAGACTGGCTGGCTGGTTAGCAGGTCCTCTGGGACCTTAGGCTCCCTTTTAGAAGATTGGCCTGTGTAGGCTGAGCTTGCCTCATGCCATTAGCTGGGGTTTGGTTGTCATGGGGAGCTTGAGCTCTTTAAGTCATGATCGCATCATCCTGGGATCTGTCTAGGTTAATCACAGCCACAGGTAGCTGTGAATCATGTCAGACTAACCGAATCTAGGTAAATAGGCTTAATGCTTCATCCAGTGTCTACAGCAAATGCTTGGGTCATCTCTCTTGTTGGGGAACTGGCTTTAGGTGGATGCAACACCTCTTCACCAGTACCAGTGAAACAGTGACTTTTCCAAGGAGCTGTGGTGCTCTGTGGTGAGGAGTTTGACCTGCACCCCTCCAACTATAGTGGAAGACCAACATTTAACTGACCCAGGAGCTGATGGCAAAGGATGGAAATTGAGATTCCTTTGTAGTTATCTTGCTTGATGTCTGTGCAGCCTTAATTTGTGCAGGAGAGGTCCTATATTGGAACTGATGCTTGCTACTGCAGAAGGTCTTGAGACTGGGCTGCAAAATGGTGGTGATAGCAAGTGAGCTTAGGATAAGTTATGCACATAGTACATGCAATGCATGGTTACTTGACAAGATTAGTAGGCTGAGTGAGTGCATATTCCAGGGTCTGGAACCTTAAATGAGTGCAGAAGTAGGATATGGGATAAACAGAGCCAAAACTAACCATGCCAGCAGCTATGCTATGCAAAAGACTTCCACTAAAACACAAACTGAAGACAGCAGCTAATCAGAACATTTCAGGAAAAAACATGCACTCCCTACTTGATGCCTTGTTAAGCTGATGGAAAATTGTTATGATGATGTTTCCCTGCCACTGTCCCCTGAGATGGGGCAATCTGTCCATGGCTGGGAAGTTGTCATAATTCATAAACCTGAGTCACAAGCTGTGTGCATACTAGATGGAGCTCGGTTTTGAGTCATGACTACTGTGTGAGTAAATGTATGTATTAGCACTGCTTCTTATAGCTGGAAAATTCCTCCAAAGAGGATGCAGAGATGATGTAAATAGTTCCTGAAATGAGCTGGCTATGCTTCTCCATGGCAGTGAAGTTTTATTTTAAGAACATTAAGTGCTGGTTTGGGATTTGGAATATTGGTGTGATACTCCTGAAGCAGCACAAAACTTAGTTTTTTAGTACTAGGAGGATGAGTGATACGAATGTCAGGGGTGTATCCTGTACCTGAAGTGGTTTGCCTCTCAGTATGAACTTTTCAGTCCTGTACAGTGTTACCACAATGAAGCAAAGCTTTCCCCCAAAACAGTAACTTAATTTGGAAAGATCTCATTGTCCTACTCTCCTTATAATAGAATTGAAATAGTTTTCAGCCCCGTGGGAGGGGAGACAAGCATCTTAACTATGGGTGTTGGTATGAAGTATGCATATGGAAGTTGTTTTGAATTTACAAGTGTCACTTGGGTTATGGTAGTGCTGAGCTAATTCTCTTTAATTGTCTGACATCTCTCCTGCTTTTGGTGTTTCTCTATCCCTGTGAATGCTGAAAGAGGGTACAAGCCTCCCCAGAGCTATGAAAACTTTCCATTCTTGTTGCCAAGACTTCATTCAAGATAGTAGAGCTAGGTCATCCGAAACAGAGGCAAACATGATCTTGTTAAAATAATTTCAAGCTTTTGTTTCAAGTTCTACTTTTCACTGCCCTTTCCAGCTGCAAGGCAAGAGTTTTGTTAACTTGTATGTGATCTTGATCAGTCCACGAGAGCAGTTGCCAAAACATAATCTGGAGAGGCCTGTGAAAACCAGTCTTGCTGTGAGAAGCTGTGTTGAGTAGCATAAGAAGTAATAGGCATGTCCTCTGTGGGCTCTAAAGGTGTTGGATGTGTCTCTCCATGGGCCGGGAGCTGGGGCTCAGCTACAGAAGGGGGGTGCTCTGCAGAAGCAGTCACAGCCACTTGTACTGTATTGTGCCAGTGAGGAGAAGGAAGACACCTTTGAGTTGCTGCTAAATTTGCTTTAAGGTAGCCTTTACAACCAGTTGGTGGTTGTCCCTTAGCCCCCATCAAGTGACCAGAGCAGCCAGAAGTAGGCATCTGCCTCGTCTGTGTGCGTGATGGTAAACGAGGGGGGAAAAGTTAACCTGTTGCTGCTGTGTTATTTGGGTGGTGGGGAGATGCAAAGTCTTCTTTCCACATGCCTGAGCTGGATAATGAGTGGAAAGGCTTGTAAGCAGGTTTTTCTGGGCAGGCTGTCCTGACTGTGCAGAAGGGTGCAGAGCTCACAAGTCAGAGCTGAGCTGTTGCATTCCCAGTGAGGACCTTGCTGCAAGTTTAGAGTTGTTTTTTTTTTTTTTCCCTCTTCCTATTGTCTAAATCTGGAGTGGGACCAGATTACACATACAGGACCAACAAATGCAGCATGGACCTACTGCTGTGGGACAGCAGAAAGCTGGTGCTTATCTTTATTAATAAAGTCTGGCAATGCAGCTTATTTTGGAGTGGGGAGGCCAGTGGGGGCAACTTCCACTTGGCTTTCCCAGATGTGTAAACAGCCTTAATTTGAAACCCCTTTTCCTTCAGTCCCTGTGCTTGGCCTGCTGTGTCACCCTGCTTGTCACATGCAAGGAAATCTGCCTTTGTGTATTTTTTCCATTGACTGTCCACACCCCTTGAAAGTGCAGTTGCAACATCTTGCTTCATGCTGCCTTGACGATTAAAAAGCATGACTTAGTGGAAAAAATCCTGACCTTCTTGGGTTTGGCCTGTCCTGCAGCTGTTTTGAGATAAGATTGTGCTAGGATATTTTTTTTATTAAAAAAGCTGCACACCACATTTTAGGGATATTTGTTTGTAAGGAAATGACTACTACTTAGTTTCTGGAAAAAAAATTTGGCAGGATATTTTCAAAGAAACTGCTCCAATTTGACCTAATGTGCTTAAAATGATAGCAGTCAAAGGTTAGTTTAATTATTATACTGCTATTTTTCTTGCACAGGAGGCTATTTTCATGACATTATCAGCTTATGTAACCTCCTGAACCACACTTTTTTCCATCACAACCTTCTAAACCATGTAATGTCAAGGGTGTTTTTTTTCCTATCTTGAGTTTAGATAATGAGTTGATGCTTAAGAGTCACTGACTGTACTTCCAGTAATGCACCATGTGTCTGAAACTGCCTTTGTTTGGCCAAGCAGAAGCCACAGAGCTCCCAAGAAGCAGTTACTGCCTCACATGTGCTGGGAGTGACTAATAGCAAGTAGCTCAATGGCAATGCCCGTGTTAACATAGCTGTGTTGAAAGACCTTGCTCACTGTTGTGCACCTGAAAAAAAGTGAATGTGACACTTTGGGACATGATCTAGGGGTCAGGGAGATGTTGGGATGAAGGTTGGACTTGATGATCCTAGAGGTCTTCTCCAACCAAAATTATTCTATGAAAAAACATATGGATGGTGGGTACTGCAGTGGGAGCTGGACTCCTGCACCACTGTCCCCAGGACCAGATGGATGTGTGCAAACAGCCCATCTTGTGCATTCTCTTCAGTTACCTTGCCTGACTTTGCATTAAGTAGCAACCTGATGACTTTTCAGGTTGGTAACCTGGTTGCCACAAAGCTTTGGGTGCAAGGGGAAAATCAGACTCAGAGAAAGGTTTGGGTAGCAAGGACCTTTAGAGGTCATCTAGTCCATCTGTCTTGCAATGAGCAGGGACCTCTTCATATCAGGCTGCTCAGAGCCCTGTCCAACCTGACCTTGAATGTTTCCAGGAATGGGGCTTCCACCACCTTTCTGGGCAACCTGTTCCAGTGTTTAAACACCCTCATTGTAAAAAACTTTTTCTTTATCTAGTCTGAATCTCCCTTCTTTTAGTTTAAAACCATTGCCCCTTGTCTTATTGCAACAGGCCCTGCTAAAAAGACTCTCTCCATCTTTATAGGCCCAATTACAAAGAGGTAATGGTGTAGTTAATAGTTGATAGACTGAAGAACAAGTTGGTAGGATGTTGTTCCACTTTGGTGTTTGGTCCAGGGCTTCCCAAGGAGGTGGGTACCTGCATGATTGGCATGAGGAGAATGATGCTTCATGGTTAATGCTCAGGGCTCCTGGATGGGGAACATCTTTGTGCAACTGGAACCACAAAGATCAAAGCAGATCAGATCTTGTTGTCAGACTGAGGCACCCACAAGCAGAGTGTCCGAGGCTTGCAGTGTTTTCTGCAAGGATGCTCTCACATTCTTGCCTGAATGCAACTGGTGTTCACAGAAAAGTACAGTGCCTGACTCCTCACCCCATCCACAACCTTGAGAGGAAAATGCATTTTGTCCTTACCTCCTTTGGGGTGCTGAAATGCAGCTATAATGCAAAATGGGCACTCTCATAAAATTGTTCAAAATAGAGATAGTAATTGTTTAATCTTCTGGTTACCAACCAGGGGATCTGATGTGGCAACTGGTTCTTGTCACCCAGCAGTTCTCTTCTGGATGAGATGGGGTTTGAAGCTGTTCCCCTGGTAGGGCATCTCTATGAGTAACAGCAGCTTTTCTGTTAGTCATGCAAAGCTCCTGCTAACACTGAACTGCAGTGGCAGTTTTTCCCATACCAGTGTCTTCACCTCAACTCCTAGTAGGATCAAAGTGTGCATCCCAGTGGCACTGCCAGCGAGTATGGACCCTGGTGCTGCTGCAGTGCATGAGCTTGTGCATCCATGTGGCAAGCTGTGGGTGGGAGGGAAGGGGTAAGCTACTGCTCTGTGCACCTTGGGGGGCTGGAGATGAGGTCTTCATATTCCTTGTGCAAAAGGAATATAGAATATAATTGGTGGCTATGCCATAGGTACCTCCTGCCCCAAGAAATAGGTCTAGTCTCCAACCCTTCTGTAAAATGAATGTCCTCCTCCTGAATATCACTAGTGATGTGTGGTAGCTGTAGCATGCAGAACAGTGCCAGAATTATCTCTAAAGTGCAGCTGAACTTCTCTTTCAGTTTGGTGCTGTGGAGTGATACCAGATACAGGCCCTTGCTGCAAGGGTCTGAACTGCTCTAGCACTGGGTTGCCGTGTCCCTCCTCTCCCTTCTAGCAGCAGAGCCTGGAGCACAAGCCAGTTCTTGTGTGCAGCTTGACCAGCAGCAGGAAATGAGATCTCAGATTCTCTGCCTGAGATAGCTCAGTGTGCACACTCAGGAGCATTAATGCAAAAGCAGTGGTGGTGGGGGTGAGGCATCTGGACAAATATCCAAAAGGGCAAACGTCTGTTTGCTGAGTGCTATCCAAGCAAGTGTGTGCTTTGGAAGCCTCTTGAGCAGTGCTTGTTTCTAATACTTGGAGATGAGAGAAACTTACTGAAGTTTGAGAGTCTTCCCATCACTTTGTGGTTTACTCTGTGTCCAGTCTAGTCTTCTCTGAAGACCCAAGTGTCTTGAGTTAGGTTTTGGCTAAGACTGCTTGAATGCAGCCCCTCTCATAGAGTGTTTCTTGGCTCTTTCAGATCTTCCCTGATCCCTCAGACTTTGACCGTTACTGTAAGCTGAAGGACCGCCTGCCCTCAATCGTGGTGGAGCCAACGGAGGGTGATGTGGAGAGCGGTGAGCTGAGGTGGCCACCTGAAGAGTTTCTTGTGCAGGAGGAGGAGGAGGAGGAAGAGGAGGAAGAAAACTGTGAAGATGCAAAGAAGGACAACAAGGAGCAATAAATGGCATCCAAGGAAAGGCAAGGGACTGCTCCCTTCTGAAGGAAGAGCCACACTTCTTTTGAAAGTCTTTTTAAAAAAAAAGACAAGTTCAATTTTGCACCTGCGAGATCTTAGTTTTTTTGTATTCTCTGTATTGAGAACTGAAGCCCTCGGTGTCACCAGACCTCCTGAGGAAGGAAGTAACGCAGAGAAATGTTTGCTGTTCTCGAGATCATTATCTGTATTTTTCCGAGGCGGAGGCAGCAGTGAAATTCCAAGCACATGGCAGAGGGTGACCACACGAGGACTGCTGGAGGGGGGAGCTCGGGAGGGGAGGAAGGTTGGAGGTGGCAATGTTTGGTGAGGAGCTGCCTCCAGCTAAAAGCATGAGAACAGAGCTGTAATCTCTCAGATTTGCCTTTCTTACAGCTTCCATTTTGTGTGTCGGGGGGTGGAAGGGTGTCTGTAGCGAAGCATGGCTAAATGCTCTACTGATGAGAGGCCTGTAGCTCTCCCCAGTTTGGCACCTCCTAGGGTATCATGAATGTCCATAGGAGTAGTTGAGTTTCTTGCTCTTGCTGTTGAGCCTGTTTCCAGCCACTTTCCCAAAGCTGTTTTCTTCCCCTCTGTTTGCCTTTAGACTTGTCAATGCTGAACAGCTGTATTTGCAGGATAATGTTAGGCTGCTGCTCGTCATCTCTACTGTGAGGCCCTAGTTTATCTTGCAGGTGGTTAGAGTGAGGTCATGCACATTGGATGTAAGGATGCATCTGTCTGCAGCAAGAGCTCGTGTAGGTTTGAACACCTTGGATTTTTCTCTCCTATTTGCCAAGGCTGCTGTGGTTGGTCTCATCTTGTACAGTGCCCAAAGCCAAGAGGGTGGAGGTTACACCTCCTTACCTTGGTGTCCTTCAGGCTGTAGAGTTTCATGTCTCTGACATGCTGGTCAATGGGCTTGAGAGGGCTGGGTTGGGGGATCTCTTCCAGCTTTGCACCACAGGGCCTCCTCAGTGCAGCACAGGCTGGTAGGGTTGTGCATGGTGGGGAGTGGTGCCAGACCTGGAGGTAATCCAAAGACGAAACACCGATCTGTTGTGGATCACCAGTGGGAAAGGAGTGTTTGCAGGAAGGGTCTGTTGGAAGAGGATTGGCCTGGGTCTCCTGAGACAAGATGTTTCTGCTTCATAGCAAGGATGAAACATTCATGGGTGTTCAATGAAGTGCAGACTGGCTTGTGAAGTCTATGGTTGTGTTCTCTTCACTATATCCTGCTTGGGGAGGAGGCCAGTCTGCTGCCGGACAGGGTAACCCAATGCTTTCCTGGAAAGCGATGATCTCGCAGCTTTGGGAACCAACTTGGGAGCCAGTTGTTCTTGGGATAGGATGAAAACAGTTTCCACCTAAACCAAATCTGGGGTGATGGAAGAGAAAAAGAAATGTCAAGGCCTTAACCAAACTTTCATAATAATCCCAATGCCACCCCCCTTTGCTTATAACTGGTTCCATTTTTAAAATCTATTTGGACATGTGTGTATTTGTATTTTTAATACCTCATGAGTAGTTAAACGCTGGTGGGGGTTGGGAACTGCTTTTAACATATTGGCAGGATTGTTTTAGTCTTGTCTTGCTTGTGTTTAAACATAATGGCAATAATTTATCAGCTCTGCATAACTGTTCCAGACAGATAGGAGTTTGGAGACGAGGTAGCACAAAGCAGGAGAAACCCAGTGTTCTTACACTGCAGCTGGTCTCTAGTCCAGCAATGCAGACCCGGTTATATGTGCTCCCTGCCCGTCCTGGTGAACAGTCAATCACCAAACAGTCATGATGTGGTGATACCATTTTCTCTAGCAATGGATTCAGCTGTTGTATCTGTAACACTTGTTCTAGTCTTGCTGTCTTACTGGAATGAGCTTGTACACCTGCATACCAGCCAGTCATCTTATTTCTAAGTGTTACTCTCTATTGGTCTCTACTGTCTGTACCACCAAGTCAAAGCTGTATATCAAAGATATTACCATGTGGGCAGCAAGGAGATGGCAATCCTTGGACTTCCAACCTGCTGTCTGCCCTAAAGACTTGCATATTTCTGTCTGCATCCTTTTTTTGGAAGTATTGTGTATATTTCTATTTGTTGAACGTATCTAAAGAACAAAGCACTCCTGTAAAACTCCTCCTGTTGTATGATATACATTCTATATTTCTGTAATTCTTTTTTGAGCCTCAGGGAGAAGCTAGCATTTTTTTCAAACTACATTTTTGTCACTGTGAC
Organism: Brachypteracias leptosomus; assembly: GCA_013401335.1. Classification (NCBI taxonomy): domain Eukaryota; kingdom Metazoa; phylum Chordata; class Aves; order Coraciiformes; family Brachypteraciidae; genus Brachypteracias; species Brachypteracias leptosomus. The sequence goes on along the minus strand of VYZX01027589.1, from coordinate 29,752 downwards.
AGTTGTAAATAAAGTTTGAAAATGCTTTCCAAACATCCTGGCTTTGTCCTTACTGTCAAAGTGGGTTGGGATGGTCACCTTTCAGATAATGGCTGGTCCTTGTGTTTCAAGTCTGAGATGTGCTGACTTACAAGACTAATACAATATCTGAAGAGAATTATGTCGAGAATTATATCTATCAGTTGAGGTTGTTCTGTGGACTTGGAGACACTTGTTTCATGCATGTGGTTGACTTCAGAGCATGCCCTATGGGATTGTAAGAATGAACTTAGAGTGAGGGGCAACATCTTTGCCTTCTATCTTCTTATAGTTGCCTATTGCTGTGTGAAAGGCTGCAGCAAAGTGATGCTCCAACCTACTTGGTCCTGAAAAATCTCTATTTATATCTTTAATTGCTTCTCTGTAACCTGTCTAACCCCTTACCTAACCTTACAGAGCATGAAGTCATGGGGAGCAGAGGTCATTCATAGCTGCTTCTAGAACTAGTGCAGTACCTGTGCATGTTCACTGCATGTGGTTTTTACCCTGACCTGAGCAACAGGCATGAAGTTAAGTCTTGCTGTGCTGTGTGCTGTTAGGGTCTCAGCTGAGCTACCTGGCATTGTCTGCTTTGGCCATTTTGGGTCTACAGGTCAACCCTTCTTGAGTAGCCATTTGTGCCTTGCCACACACTGATGATTGTGTGCTGCAGCTTGCAGAGCTGCCAAAAAGACCTGTGGGGAAATGGCATTTCTGAGCGTGACTCTGAAGTTGTTTAGTACTAAAGCAGTGTCCTGGGTGTAGAAATCTGACTGTGCCAGGATTCAGTAATTCAAATTCTGTACTTAATGGGATTAAATTTTCCACTAAAACTAGGTGATAAGGAGCAAATGCCCTGGAATACCCCTATCTCTTAGATACAGGGAGAGAAGTTCCTGTGGTTTGGCAAGTAAGACTCTCAATCTTACCTACGCAAACAAGCTGGGCTGAGGCTAGAGTGTTACCTTTACATGAGACTGGTTTAAATACACTAATGACACTCAGATTTAGTGCTTGAACTGAGGGCACTCTCAAACATGAGCCCCACAGTTCAAAGATGAATTGTATTGTGTTCAACCCTTGTGGATGTTTGATGCCATAGAAATATAAATGTCATGTTAAAGACATCACTAGGAAACTTCCTTGCTTGGTATGGCCCTCAGATTATCACCTGTTACTGATCTTTCCATGTGGGTGGAGATGAAGCTGCAACCTGTAGTCCAAGAGGAATCAAAAGACTTCAGGGCATTATGATGGTTTGTGAGGGAATCTGAGACACAGGTTTTTTTGTTTGGTTGGTTTTTCTCTCCCATTTCAGTTGTAGAGAGTGATTTTGGAAGAAACAGATGGAGCCAGTCTATTAATACATGGCTCTGTGACTGGTGTCACTGCCATAATCTGGGGGTTTTTTTGACAATGGGACAGCCTACATACCACTAGGCTTGCTGATGTCAGATAGAATTGACCTTTCTCAAAGTGGGAGGAGGGTCTTTGCTCAGGAACTTGTGGAGCTCATTGACAGGGCTTTAAACTTGACTTGAAAGGGGTGGGGGATAATATCAGGGTTGCCTGTGATAAGCTGTGGGATGATATGCCATAGAGGGACAGGGCTCTAGAGAGAGCCCTCAAGTTGCTCTTAGGTGTGCTGGGGACACTGCGGCAAACTTGAAGTCTTACAGAGATAAGCCAGGGGCTCCTGAGGGAGCTACAGGCTGTTCAGAAGGGACAGAGATGGGGTGGAGATGTTGCACTCTGAATCAAGAAATGGGTAGAGTGTGAAGAACTATCCCTGAAGAATAGCCATGAGCAGGTTGAAAGCTTATGGGTAAGAATCAGAGACTGAGGAAACAGGGAATCTTGTGGTTGGCATCTACTACAGGCTGCACAATCAAGGGGAGCCTATTGATGAAGCATTACTCCAGCTACAGGAGACATTGCACTCACAGGCTTTCATCCTGCTGGGGAACTTCAACCACTCTGATATCTGCTGGAAAAGTAGCATGGCAAGCTGTAGGCAATCCAGGAGATTTCTGGAATGCATGGAGGATAACTTAAGCCAGGTAATAGCCGTACCAGAGGGGATGTGATACCGGACCTCATGATCACCAATGCAAGTGAGCAAGATGATGACATCCAGATTGGAGGCAGCCTGGGTTGTGGTGATCACTCTGGTGGAGTTCATAGGCCTGAGGGATATGGGTCAGATGAGGAGTGAAGCCAGGACCCTGATTTTAGGTAAGCAAACTTCCAGGTCTTCAAGGAATTAGTCAATAGGACCCCCTGGGAAACTGCCTTCAGGGACAAGGGAGCAGAAGAAAGCTGGCAGATATTTAAGGATGCCTGCCATGGAGTACAAGAGCTGTCAATCTGCAGGTGTAAGGAATCAGGAAAGGAAGATGAGAGATGGACATGGATGAGTCAAGACCTGCTGGTCAAACTAAAGGGCAAAAAGGAACTGCATAGGCAGTGGAAGCAGGGACAGATATCCTAGGAAGAGTATAGGGACACTGCCCAGTTGTGTAGGGATGATGTCAGGAAGGCCAAGGTGTAGCTGGAGCTGAATTTGGCAAGAAATGCAAAGAATAATAATAAGGGCTTCTACCAGTATGTCAACCAGAAAAAGAAGGTCAAAGAAAGTACTCCCTGATGAGGAAGACTGGCAAACTGGTAAAAACAGATGAGGAGAAGGCTGAGGCCTTTCAGTACGTAAAGGGACCTATAAGAAAGATGGAGTCTTTTTAGCAGGGCCTGTTGCAACAGGACAAGGGATAATGGTTTTAAACTAAAAGAAGGCAGACTTAGAGTAGCTATAAGGAACACATTTTTTACAATGAGGGTGGTGAAACACTGGAACAGGTTGCCCAGAAAGGTGGTGGAAGCCCCATCCCTGAAAGGTCAGGTTGGATGGTGCTCTAAGCAACCTGATATAGTTAAAGATGTCCCTTTTCACTGCAGGGCAGTTGGACTAAATGATCTCTAAAGGTCCTTGCTACTCAAATCTTTCTCTGAGTCTGTGATTTCCCCCTTGCACCCAAAGCTTTGTGGCAACCAGGTTACCAACCTGAAAAGTCATCAGGTTGCTACTTAATGCAAAGTCAGGCAAGGTAACTGAAGAGAATGCACAAGATGGGCTGTTTGCACACATCCATCTGGTCCTGGGGACAGTGGTGCAGTAGCCCAGCTCCCACCACAGCACCCACCATTCATATGGTTTTCAGGTGCACAACAGTGGGCAAGGTCTATGAGTATTGAAGCTTGCCTCTCATTTTCTTCAATCAACTTCTACCTAAGGTGCTTTGATTTCTTTCCCTCCTTAGGCATTGAGTTACTTTCCTTGCAGAAGTTGCTGCAACATTTCCAAGATAGAGTGGTGGTCTGAACTCAGTGAAGATGTTTAATCCTGTCCCAGAACATTTCTTGTTAAAATAGAGCACTGGTTAGGGAAACTGCAAGTTAATTGACCTTGCCTGCTACTTCCACATGCTTCACATGAACAGGTTTTTCAGGCTCATGTCAGAATGAAGCCACTCAATTTGTATCCTGGTGCATCATTGCTATTTTGGGGTCAGACCAGAAAGGTGAGGCTCACTGCCTGGGGGTCTTCCTTGTATCAGCCTGGAGCAGCGCTGGCAGGAGACAGGTGGTGGGAAGGGGGCTCATTCCCAGTCCTTGGCTCCAGCTTTTATAGTCAAACTGGAACTTCCATCAACAAATAAATATGGGCTTGATGCTCAATGGGTGACCCTGAGTCATCCCAAGAACTGGATGAGTGCTGTAAGGACCTTTCTTTGCAAGTAGAGCCATGTTTCTTCTGGCTCCCATTTAAACTTGAGGCATTTATCCTCCTCAAAGCTTTGCCCTGTAGTTTGCAACTGATGACATGGCAAGCCCTGCACTGCTGCCCTGCTTAGTTCAGCCTGTGTTCACTCTCCCCAGCATTTCATTTGTTGTTTTTTGATGTGTATCTACTTCTGTTCAGCTTCATCAAAGACGCCGTGCAGATGAGCTTTGACATCTCCTACATTTGGGTGCAGCTAGGCAAAATTGTTGCTCTATGAGAGTGTACAGATAATTCACTACCAGTGCTGCACATGGGGAGCAGCCACCCTGTGGATACAGGTCTCCTTAGTGCAGTTCCAGGTCCTACTCTGGTGTAACCATGCTTCTCCTTACCGTCGCAAACAACAGGAAATGAGCATTGTCTTTCAGCTGCCAGGTGAGTTGTCTCCTTCCCGCTTTAGTCCCTGTAGGAAGCTCCCAGCAGTTGAGAACATGGTTTCCTTGCTGTGATGTTGATCTGCTTTGAGATGCCTTAAAGCACAATCAAAACCAAAACAAAATCCCTCAAATGCTAGCCTAGTCACCTGGAACAAACTGAGGGATGTAAGGAGCAACAGGCTGTAACACACATGCTCTGGGCTCTCAAAAGCAATCCTGGGCACCAAGCATCTCTCTATCAACAAAACCAATTGCTATCCCTCAATCATCGCTTGAGGAGGAAAGATCTGGGCATTTCATGGCTCACATGATGCTTTTTTGCTTATGTTTGGACAGAAAGGGAACAGTTTTTACAAAGCAAAAATCTGGGCCTGGGCCTGAGAAGAAGCACCTCAGTTTAGTTATGCACGGGTCTGAAGTCCCCATGGTCTGTGGCAGCTGTGTAAATGCATCTGTGCTTCCAGGAGCATGCTGCAAGCACATGTCTGACCATCTTGCTGCAAGGTTGTCACTGCAGTGTTTCAGGGTCTTCTAGTGAAGAGCTGGATTAGAGGGTGGGAGTGGATGGGTACTGCTGTGACCCATTTAGGGTTTCCATGCCTAGGTGTGCTCGGGGAACGGCATGCCAGGGCTTCCGGCAGCAGAAGGACTGTGTGCGAAGGTATGAGACATCTCTTGAGCTGCATCTCTGCCTGGGCCCTCCTGGAGCCCAGCAGTGCTGATAGCACAGTGACACTGGCTTTTCAGCTGCTCCAGTTAAAAAAATGTCTCTTCTTCAACAATCATCCACCTTCAGAAAGGGCCCAGCTGGAGAAGAGCTTTGCTGAAGTAACCTCAAATGGGTCATAACAAAATTGAAAGCTTGTATGCAATGTTTTTAGCAGATGGAGGAAAGAGATTTCAGGCTCAACACCTAGGAAGGAACCAAGTGCAGAGAAACCTGCTTCACCCAGGAAATGCCTAGGACTGGTGGTAGCACCATGTGTGAATGTGGTGATGAGACAGAGCTGGAGAAAACAAGAGCTGTTGTGAAGTAAGGAAGGGCGTCATGGGGGATGAGAGGAGATGGGGTTGTAAGGTGTGATAGCAGGGGGCTGTGCTACCGAAGGTCCTTTGTGGCTCCATGGTTTCATGCCTGAAAGGCTGGACGTGCAGCCAGGATGTAACTCGGGGTGCCTGTCCCCCTCAAAAGCTCATAATGTTCCTTTGGTGGAAATTCACCTGGAGGAAGGAGCGAGTGGGGCTCGGCTTTGTCCTGCTGCACCAACAGCCAGGACACGAGCTGAAAGCCTGGGGTAGCTGCTTGTAATACCCTGGTGTAGTTTGGGTGCCAGAACTGGACACTTGGGGAAGAGCTTCAGAGCCTGAAAATGTCTTCAAGTATGATGAGCCATAACCCCTGCTAGGGAAATGCCATCAACAGAAATTGCTTTGGGAAAGACTGGGGAGGCCTTATGGCAGCCTTTCAGCACTTAAAAGGGGCCTATAAGAAAGATGAGGACAATCTTTTTAGCAGGGCCTGTTGTGACAGGACAAGGGGTAATGGCTTTAAACTAAAAGGGGGTAGATTTAGGCTGGATATAAGGAAAAGTAATTACAGTGAGGATGCTGAAACACTGGAACATGCTGCCCAGAGAGGTTGTGGGTGCTTCATCCCTGGAAACATGCAAGGTGAGTTTGGACAGGGCTCTGAGCAACCTGCTCTAGTTAAAGATGTCCCTGCTCACTGTGGGGGGGATTGAACTAGATGACCTTTAAAGGTCCCTTCCAACCCACAGCATTCTATGATTCTATGCATCTATTGTGGGGCTGGAGCACAAATAAATCTACTGCTGAGGCTCTGGTACCATGCCAGGAGAGGTGGGTCATCACTACTTGGGGCTGGTGGGAAGACCTGGGAGATGAACTGGTCACCACAGTGTAGGATAGAGCACCAGCCTTTATCCTCTGATCCCACCTTACCTGTAATGCCTCTAAAAGTGGAAAGAGTGGGCTCAAGGCCAGAGAAGTATTTTTTGTTGTTGTTTCAAATCAGACTTCATTCTGTCAGTGAAGAGCTATTTCCCCCAGCCCACGTTATCAGACCTGGGAGAGTTGTTCTGTGCTTTTTCCATGATAAAACAAAGAAGCAATCAGTTGCAGTACTTGGTGTCAGAGACCTGTACTTTGCCCATTGAGGACAGCAAAGGTGAGACAAGAAGAGGGGGAAGACAGCAGTGGCTGGTGGGCCCAGCAGGCAGAGCCTGGAGGGGTGAACCCCTGCCCATCACAGCAGGCAGTGCTCACAACTAAGGCACAGCAAAGTCAAACACACTATTTTGAGAGCCCTGAGGGGTGGGAAGATGAGCGGAGCGGGGAGGGAAGCCGCAAAGGAAACATGCATTCGAGCACTTGCTCACTGCCAGAGCTGAAACCGCACAGGGTTACCGTAGCAGCGACCATCAGCTTCATCTGATAAAAATAAGCAAGGAAGTCAAGTGTATGAGAGGGAGAGGATGTCAGAAGCCAAGCATGAAAATGTCACAGCGGCTTTGCTTTTATTTTCAACACTTCCTTCTTTATTCTGCTCTCAGCCAGCTCAGGAGCCCAGATATTTCCTGCTCCGTCAGTCCCAGAGTGTGTCCTGCCACTAAGCACCTCTCTCCCCAACATCTCCCTGTCCCAGATGTCTTCATGGCCACACGCTACTGTGCACGAAGCCCTGCCATACCTTCTGGGAACCGCACTCGCACAACCTACAGCTCTGCTGCAAGCTGCAGAGATGGAGCAGCAGCCAGCACCTCAGCCATCTACAGCAAGGCAGCTCCCCAGCTCCTCTGGAGCACATCACCTGCTGCCTTTGGCTCTGGTCTGCAAAGGTAGGAATCAATAAAGGAGAAAATACAGGAATAAAATCCCAGAGTGATCACTGCCATGTGAACAAGCCCGCTCCTGATGTGCTCTATGCTGGCAGCAGCTCAGCTGGGGAGAGGAGATGGCCCAGGATTGCAGCTTTCTCCAGCTGTGCTGGGGAAGGAAAAAAGGTCGGTTGTTTTACAGGGATTTTAAATTCTTCTCCACAGATTCTCTGCATTCAGAAGCATGAGCCAGGCAAGTTACAATCAGCTCAACAAATATTTGTCAAGCGCAAGCCTTCCTGAGCGGTGTTTGACAACTCTTTTCCACTGCAGTTGCTGCCAGCACTGTGGCTGTCAAGCCTGCTTTGGATGCTGCCTGCGGGGGTGAGAACCGACCCCGGCTTCAACAAGAGCTGCTGCGGTGGGATTTCCCCCAGTAAAAACGGTGCCTGTTTGGTGGCTGGGGTGGCAACACCCCTGCGTCCCATGGGGTGGAGGTGAGCTGGCTGAAGAGGGGTGGTTGGGCGAGCTGCAGAGATGGAGCTGCTCACCATGTGCCCTTGGGTGGGGAAACCCTTTCCAGTGTGCCCAGAGGACTGTGCATGTGTGTGCATATATGTGCATGTATGTGCATTGTGTACAGGTGGAGTTTGCCTCTGAACCCCACTACCCTCCCTTGCTCTGGTGCCCACAGCTTGCTTTACCCTCTGCATAGCTTTTTAAATAATTTGCGGGTTCTGACATTGAATTGATGATGGGTTTAATCTGGTAATGCTCCAGCTGATGAGATATGGGATACCCTCACAAGTGGGGGAGGCAGAGGGGGCTTTAAAGCAGGGTCTCTTCTGTAAACTTGGTCCAACAATGGGACTGAGGGAAAGCTTTGTAGGAGCTCTTCAGTCCCCACCAGGCTCAGCTGATCCATGCTGGGGTTATTATCCCCTGCACCCAAGGACAAAGGGACTTTGTAGTGTTCAATCTCATGACCTGTCTATCCATGAGTAACTCAGCTGAGCTGAAATGGGATTTGCCAAAATCTGCAACCCTTGGGTGCTGATTCCTGGCTGGGTCTGCTGTGGGTGTTTGCATGCAGTAGATGGGAGAGCCTGTGGGTGTTGATATGGGGCAGGCAAGAGCCATGCTATGTGTCACCATGCACTCTGTTGATGCTCCTGGATGGACCCGTGGGCTGTCCTGGCCTATTCTAGGACCCTTCTTGAGCTGCCTGGCAGGTGATTGCTGCAGCGTTTTACAGACCACATTCTGCCCACGTACTCTTCTCCACACAGCATCCTTTCTAGTTAGTTTTTCCTGGTAGCAACCCAAGAGATTTCTCCAGGGCCTCCTATCTCTGCCTTGCTTAATCTCAGCAGCTAAACCTCTGTAACTATTACTGACCTCTGTAAAGTATGATTGGTCACAGTTTGCATGAAGTAGAATATTTAACTTAAGTGAGTATTTGGTGCTTTATAGGGGTGTGCCATCAGTGACTTTCCATACCTTTATCTTCCAACAAACCTTAGACATTTGTCTACAGGAGAGGTCCTTGTTGTGATGAAGCAGCAGTCAGTTTTGAGGAAACCTGACCAGAAGAAATCTCCAGAGCCACTGCTGTCAGGAGAGATGGTTTATTTGGCTGAGTTCCACTGAGGGAGCCAGCAAAAAGCTCCCAGTTGTAGACCCTGTGATGCCACCTCCCACCCTGGCACTGGGCTCCTCATGCTGAACTGCCTCCATTGTTTAAAACCTGGGTGTCTAGCCTGAGATGGTTATTTAGTCTCCTCCTGTACTTCAGAGAAGGAGGTAAACACCTCCAGAAGGTGATTCATTTTAACACCCTTTCTGGAAAGAATGACTTCTTGGGGGTCCTGTGGTTCTCACCAGCAAGATGTAGATAACCATGTAGTTTGCATGCCTGACTCTCAGGTAGCTGAAGATAGATGAGTTGAATCTCACCCCTACTTTCTTTTGTGCTTTTGCCTGGTTGAGATTGCTACTTCACATGTCAATGCCTCTGTTTCAACAGTGTGAAAAAGCCTATCCATCCATGGTTGGCCATTCTGTGTGCACTTGGTGGACTGAGATCACTGTAAAATTCACTTGCCTCAATAGCCACAAAACCCCAAATGTTGGTGACATGAAGGGACACAAAAGAGTGAAAAAACCCCCACAACAGGGAGTGGGAAGAATGAGGAAAACATGGCAAGAGTGTGCAACGAAGATCATTGAGGTGGAAGGAGAAGTTGGAGGGGCAAAGCACATGCACCTTGTGCCACCTACATGCTGCTTGTGCTGGCTTAGCTTGAGGTAGGTGGAAAGGGAGGGAGTTAGAACTGGCCTCTGTCTCCCAGTCAGGTCCAGTTCAGGGGCACATTCATTCCCACTCACAGTTGCCCAGCTCATGGATATCCCATCAATTTTGATTGTGCTAAAAGTCAGGCATGTGCTAGAGATGCTACCTGACATAGGCAATAGCTTTCCTGAAGTGTGGCTACATAGCAACAGGGCTCCCTTTAGCCCGGAAAACATGGTTTAAGTACCATCGATTTCCCTTGGAGGGAAATCAGTTTAAAGTGTAAGAAAAAAGGATTTGTGAACTCATTTTCTGAACTACCCGAACACAACATTAGGTAGAGATGTTCACAAACTCTTCAGCTTCATGAGACTCATCCCACCTGAGCTAAGGAAAGCAGTTAGACTGAGGAAGTTAAATACATTTCCCATCTTTTGTCTCTAGCCCAGCTGTAGGGCCTGATCCTGTTTGCCCACGTGTGTGGTTTCCCTTCCAGAGAAACCTCTGGCTGTAGATAGGTCTTACACAATGCTGCTATCTTTCTGCATGTGTCAGAGCTTCACCAATAACAAATGGCAGGCAATCATAACCTTCTTATGAGGAATCACCTGAATTACTCAGGAAAAGTTGTTCTTTCCACTCTAATTTTTCATATTAAAATGTTGTGGGCTTAAGTCCACAATGTTGTGGGCTTAAAGACCCAGTCTGCAGCTACTTCAGTGTAGAAGTGCTTAAAATGAAGATGTGTGGAAGGGCTTGCAGGTTTAGGACTGATTTTCCTCACTTGGCTGCTTGGTCTTCTGGACCAGCAAGCCTTGTGAAATGACTGCCAAGCTTTACCTGTGACCAAAACACTGTGGAGGACTGGCAGGAGGATGGGTTATTGACGGGAGCTGATAACAAGCTGACTTTGCTAATTACTGTTTTTAAAGTCCAAAGTCATTGGAAAATATGAGTAAAGTCACAATTTGCACACCAATGACAAGAAGAAAGCGTGCTGGAATGTCTGAGTCACTGCTCTGAACACTCCTAACTATACAGAGATATAGACTTTATATGCTGTGTTATATATTACAGAGGTGCAGAGGTGCTTGGAAAAGCCTGCTGCCTGTCATTATGCATCTTGTTTACCAGAAGATTCGAGGTTGGGTGAGATGACCTGGTGGGCTGCAGTTAGAGGGTGTGGGGGGCTTTTTTATAGGTGATTTTGTTTGTTTTACAGAAATTGGAGCAAAGTCTGAAAGAAACAAACTGAAATAGCAGGTAGTGATTTTCTTGTAGCCCTGATGCATGGCACAGCATGGTCCAAACTTCCGAGACCAAATTGAGGTGACTGCACAAGTCAGAGCATGTCTGGTCTCTGCTGATGGTGAACCCTTGGCAAGGGGTAGTGGGCCAGGGAGATCTGTTGGGAGTCCTGGTGCATCTGCGTGGTGCACACTAGGGGTACGGTTGCCTCTGCAAGAGGATGCTGTTCTGATAGGTCCTGGACTGTATCTGCCAGCCCTGGGTAGATGTCTCAGGTGCCCAAAGGCATCTCAGAAGGCAGTAGGTACCTACACACAGGCTCCCACCCACCTCCTTGGCCATGACATGGGCTTCCTGGGCAATCCCAGGGCAACAAGCATGTGGGCTGTGCTATGAGCCAAGTTTCCTATGGGGCACGGGGACCAGGAGCTGGAGAGCCAGCACCAGTCTGCACTGAGAGGTGTAAAGATGCCCTTTTGCCGAGTGACCTCCTGGGATGCTGATCCTGAGGCTCTGGGCAGAGTTCAATACCAAAGGCAGTGCCAACCCCCCTAATTGGGCACGCTGATAGTACTTTTCCTGGATTACCTTTGCACCCTTGTGACTGAGCTTTCCCAACACAGCATGCGAGCAATTAAGGAGCTGAGGCCTCATTAAGAAAAACAACCACACATCAGGGCTTGTGACAGGTAGCTGGTGTCTCCAACTCGATTACCCAGTAAGCATAAGGCTTTGGAAAAATCCAGCACGGAAAGGGTTAGGAGCTCAGTTGCGTAATTCCTTTAATAAGTTGGTTTGTCATAAGCCACATCATAAACAGGCAGGAGTGGGGGTAGGAGGACGGGAAGGAGGAGGGTAATGAGGAGGATAGAAAGCTCCTCATAGCCTCCGCAAGCTGAGGAGGCTGTAGGTCGTTTGCTGGGTGGTGACTAACGTCGTTATCTATTTTTTCCCCTTTAAAGTGGTAATATTTCATCTGCGGTTTGGCCTCTTTATCCTTTTGTTCAAAACAGGACTGTTTGCCTTTTCCTTCTTGAGATGGGAGGGCTGCACAAGGCAGGTCCCTGAGGGCAAGGATGTACAGCCCTACACAGTGGGCTTGGGGCGAGGAGAGGTATCCATCTGGGAAGAAAAAAGGCTGTTTATGAGTTTTGGACCCCAGGTTTGTATCCTTTCCAGCAGAGCTGGCAGCAAGGACCTCAACCCCTCCTGCTTCACTGCCACAAAACTTCCCCAGCCCACAAGCAGACGTGTCAAGAAAGGCCAATGTTGCATTGCAACGAGGATTTGGGGTTTTTATAACGTACCCTCCCATGAAAATAACACCCGTTGGATGGACTGTTTTTTTGCTGGCCAAGGCTCCCAGGAAACACAGCAGTGGGGACCTCGTGCCTTCCCAGCTCCCAGGGCAGAGGGTGGCTGATGACCAGAGCCACTAATTGCTTCAGGGAGCTGAAGAGACAGGCAATTAGTCACTTGTGCAGTGGCCAAGCCCCATCAAATGTGTCAGGTAAGCTGATGTCTCAGGGTGCTTGGTTTAGTCCCCCTGGGCCTAGCTTTCCACTGCAGCAGGGTTTTTTTTAGAGCATTCATATTTTCCATGCAATGACAGGGATAGCGCCTGATTATTAATGTCCCTGTCACCCCAAGAGGGAGAGGTGTACTTAGACATGGGTACCAGAAGAAGGGCTGGACATGCCTTGGCTGTGCTCCTGCTTTCCAACAAAGTCCTAGAAGAGCAAGGGGCAGGGGGAGGATAGCGTTGCCTGGTAGTGGTGACACATGCAGGGACGTGCTCGTGTGTGTAGGAGCATCTCAGCCTCTTGTGTTTGCACAATCCTGTGTCTGCACACATGCAGGTGTGGATGTTCAGCTAGCTTGTAGTGAGACAAGGTTTTCCCCATGATATGCAATGTTGGGAGGGTTTGTGAGCACTTGTGTGTGGGGTAACTGGGTCTTCTTCCTGCTCCCCAGGGTGTACCAGAGCAAGATAGGCCTGATTTCTCTTGGGGAAAAAATATCTAACTAGCTTGAATAACATAAGAAATTATCTGAAACATAGAGCTAAGACACAGTTAAGTGTTAAAAAAAATAAGAGGAGATTTCTAGTAATGGCACCCTGGGGCCTTTGTTGTTTTATGGTGGTAGGTCAGTGCTACAAGACCGGCAAGAAGGGAGGGAAAGGGACCCCTCTCCCAGCTTGCAGCTATCAGCCCCTCTCCAGCTCCCACTGGCACAGGCTGCCCAGAGGGGTTGTGGAGTCTCCTTTTCTGGAGACTTTCAAAGCCCACTTGGACAAGTTCCTGCGTAACTCGCCCTAGGTGAACCTGCTCTGGCAGGGGGGTTGGACTAGATGATCTCCAGAGGTCCCTTCCAACCCCTGCCATTCTGTGATTCTGTGATTGTGCCTACTTTTTCCCTTTTGGGAAGACATTGCTTTTATACTTTACATCCAAACACTTTTCTCCAGCTGCTACCCCAAGCTCTGAGCGTTTTACTCTTCTCTTTGAGGGGGTCAAGGAGGGGGTTGAACTGTGAGCCTAGATGCAAAGGTGCAAATTCAGCCTCAGCAATGCAGATGCCACCAAAGGAGCCACAGCTCCTCCTGCTTCTGGAGGGATAATTAATCCCTCGAGGTGGCTGCTGGCTGCTGTTTTGGGGAACCAGTTTACAAGTCAGGGCCTAGAGCATTAAGGATCAGCAGTTAGAGGCAGCTAGGGGTGCAGAAAGGGAGGAAGATTTCAATTTAAAAGAATATTTGAAGCTTGGGGCTGGAGTGGCTGCTCTTGTGAGAAGGAAAGGGAGGGGGGATCTAATTTTTCAATAAGCACTGTCCCACCTCTGCCTCGTGACAGCCACCCTGCACTCCCCACTCCAGTAACAGTCTCCTTACCATGATGCAGAAGGAAAGAAAAAGAATAAAAAGATAACAGGGAAATTCTTGAGATTCTTTCCGATGGAAAAAATGTCTCCACTTATCACTCAGTGTCAACAGCGGCAGACACCTGTGTTTAAACACCCAGTGACGAGTGGCCAGCAAAAAGGTAACCTAAAGCCTCTGCTTCCACCTCCTCACACGTACACAGGCAGGACTATGGACTTGGACACCTCTCCACCAGCCCGGAGGGGCTGTGGTCAGCATCTAAAGGCCATGTGAAGACGAGCTCAGAGGTGGCAAAGCTGGCAGTATCCAGCAGTCAGGAAATGCCTGCAGCCTGGCTGCTGGCATGAGGCATTATCAAGCATTCCTTAATTAGACTGTCACCTACTTATCTCTCCCTCCTCCCTGTCCTCCCTCAAACTCTTGCTTCATCAAGTGCAGGGCTAAGCCATGGCACTTGCTATTTTCTCAGCTGGTCGTCCTGTGTCCATAGGAACCTCAGGAAGGAGGATGAAGGACATAGCACAACGTGGTGGCACAAACTAGCACACGCTTCCCCCAGGTTAGGGATGCCTGGATTCTATACTCTGGAGCGAAGTGATGTTCTGTGAGTGGCAGGGTTATCTGTTCTCATGGTACCACATCATGGCCCCTCATGATGGTACACTTGAGCCACATGTTGCCCATCTTCACCTGCCGGGAATTCCAGGCACTTCACGTACTTGCTGCATGGGGATTTCTTGGTAAACCCATCAAAGCTTCTGCTCTTCTCACTGGCCCGTCCATCACTCTCACTGCTAACCAGCACCCATGAAGCAGAAGTGAGACCCTAAACAGACCTTCCCTCATTCACAGAATCACAGAATAGTAGGGGTTGGAGGGGACCTCCAGAGATCATCTAGTCCCTCTAGATCATCTGCCAAAGCAGGTTCATCTAGGGCAGGTTATATAGGAACATGTCCAGGCAGGTTTTGGAAGTCTCCAGAGAAGGAAACTTCACAACCTTTCTAGGCAGCCTGTTCCAGTGCTCCGTCACCCTCACGGTAAAGAAGTTTCTCCTCATGTTGAGGTGGAACTTCCTATGTTCCAGTTTGTGCCCATTGCCTCTCCTATCACTGGTCACCATTAAAAAGAGACTGGTCCCATCTTCCTGACATCCACCCTTCAGATATTTATAAACATTGATCAGATCCCTTCTCAGCCTTCTCTTCTCCACTTTCTCTCAAGTTCTTGTCCATGAAAAATACCAAAGTTTTGGGGAAGAGGACCTCTGGCAGCTTTTTGTTTTCCAGATCCTATGCAATGCTAAGGTGTCAGCAGGAAGTCACTATGACGTGATGGTATGGTCAGGGGAACACCTACTTCCCATCCCTTAGTCCTCACCCATTTCCTGCGTGATCTTGAGCAAGCTGGTTATCTTCTATAGTAATATCTTAATTAACAATTAATTTCAGTTTGACTCCTATGTGTGAAGAATGGAAATAATAATACTAGTGAAGCCCATTTGTAGAGCATGCAGAAACAGCCTGTATGTGAACACATAGAGGTGGCCAATGATTAGTGAACATAGAATCATAGAATGGTTTGGGTTGGAAGGGACCTTTAAAGGTCATCTAGTTCAACCCCTCTGCAACGAATATACATCAGCAGACATCACTGAACATGTATCCACCAGGTTTGCTTCATTATTTCTATTGCTGCTGCTTTTCTTTTGGCTTGGTTAGTGATAATGCTATTGAGATGTTTTATAAATAGTTTTTAAACAAAAGAAATATCTTTCTTGTAGTCAATAGAAGTTAATTTATCATGCTAGGAAGATGCATCTTGATTAAGGTCCATGCATCCTACAGCATCTGAGCCACCTGAATGGAAACATTGGCTCACACCTGTCCCCAGGACCTGGTTCATCCTGGCTGATGCTTGTTACCTGAAGTGCATGGATGGGGGTTGTATAAATTTGGTAAATTGAAATGTTCTTTAAAAGGAGAGGTCCTTTCCCAGCACAGGTTTAACTCTTTAAAGTGGGACTCCTCTGGCCGAAGGAGGAGTCCCATATTTTTTTGGCTGATAGAGTTGAAAACGGTGAGAGTTTCAGCTGGCATTGCTGTGTCATTTAGTGATTTTTTTTCTCACGTTATCCAATGTTTTCCCCCAAATGAATCCACTAAGTAGTGTCTGCTAAGCGCTGCATAATTCAGCATCATTTGGTGCCTGTAATGCTACAATTACTCTTCAAGGCTCATTTGCTTCAAGGTCTTCAGGCTGTAAAGTTATGGGATTGTGGTTAGTTGATTTTCAGGAATGTCTACTCACTGGCAGGGGCTGGAGAAGGAAGGAACCAAAAAGAAATGCATGCAAATTCAATGACATAGCAGGAACTTCAGAGGCATTTCAACACAGTGATGCCCACAGGCAAAGAAATCGTGATTGTTCAGGGGAAATATGGCCCTGCCAACTCCTATGATTTTATCAGGAGCCTTGTAATTTCCAGAGTGTCCTTAAAAGCCCAGCTGTTGGAGTCATCCCATTGTCGGGGAGTCTCAGCTTCCTTTTAAATGAAAAGGAATGTTTCCAGCCCTTTATTTTGTTCATTTTCCATAGAAAATCTTGAGAAAGTAAAGTCTGCTGAATGTTCAGAAACAGAAAGAAAAGAGAACTCAGGTCATATTAAAAACAAGCAGAAAACCAACACAAAAATGCATGATTACCACAAAAATGTATGATTAAAAACATGCTCACTCAGTCGTTTCTTTGGAAAAACTCAACGCCAAAAACAAACCTATTGCCATTTCTTATCTGGACACCTGATTTGCAGACACTCATGCTTGGCTGTCCCAGCCTTGTGTCCTTTCCTCACAAAGGCTTGGGCAGCCTGTGGTCACTTCAGAATGGGGCAGGAGGAGGTTCTGAGGCTCCACCCTTGCTCTTTTTCTTACTCTTCTTCCCATTTTCACCTGTAACCTGTAGTTCTCCAGCTCTCGAGGGCATTGTCAGCTCTAAAAGTGTGTGTGCCTTTACACAAATGCTTGCTGCTTTGCTACTGGCCGTGTCAACTACTTGTGTATTGTCTTTGGACAATACGTGCTTAGGTGTTCCCCACTGTTTGGCACAGCAAGCCTTTTCAGTGTAGATGATGGTGACACCCAGTGTGGTTCGCTGTCCTGCATCCCTTCCACCTCTCTGTGGGGTGGCTTAGCCCACCTGGCATCACTCTGCTCCCTGGAGGCACTGCTTTCCTCCATGTTTCCATCTAAGTTCACATCTACAAGGATGTCTTGGCACACATGCTGCCTGTTTCCTGGCTCCAGCTGGCACCTGGTTGCCCACCCAGCTTTCCTCGTTGTGAATGTTGTCCCAGCCCCAGGGCCCATGCAGTAGTGGGATATGCTGCTTTGGGTGTGTGGCACCCGGAAGAAGGGTGCATGGGATGGCTGATGGAGGACATTAGCTTCACCAGAGCAGGTGACAATTTGGTCAGACTTGAGGACAGTTAACCTTCGTGGGGAGGCTTGAAGGTGCTTTGGTAGGGGAGGAGCAGGTTGCTATGGCTGTTGTGGAAAGCTTTTTGAGAGCTAAAGTAATGGTGTGGAAAGTTGACTGTGCTTTGATGTCTGTCATGGCTGCAAAGATAAAACCATGATAAGAATAGGGGAAGTTTTTGTAGGGGGAAGGATTGTAGCTCCCCAGTGTTGTGGTAATGAGGTTAGGTGAGGGGATTGAAAAACAGCTGCAAAGGCATGGTGATGCTTGCAGGGGAGTTGGGCCCTTAATTATGTGAGTAAGCTCCCTGAGCGGGCTGGGGCAGATACAAGTGATGAGTAAGTGCTGCAGGGTCATGTTTGCAAGAGGAGCATAGGCTTGAGGGCCAGCCAAAGCCTGCATGTAGACATGGTGAAGGGGCAAGGGAAGGAAAAAGGCAGGTGAGCAGCAGTGTGAGGGGAGGAGAGGAGTCTGTCTTGACCAGAGGACATGACATGCCTTTCCTAGATGCGTAGTTACAAAGACCTGAGGGGGGATGGGGGTGGAATGCTTGAACAGAAAGTGAAAAGACTATCTTTTTTTTTAAGCAATGCGCCTTTCCATTCAGAAAACAATGCTGGGCTTTTTTGTTAGAGGCCATGAGTCTTTACAACACCTTTCAGTAGTACCATCAGTCTGTCCACTCCTTCCTCAGAGCAGTTGCTTGAGCAAGGCTGGAGATAAACATAGCCAAGGATTGGAAAACTTCAAGTTTTTAGAAGCTTCCCTCAGTGCTGGATCTCCAAAGGTTTCAGCACTTACTTTGTGCACACTTGGACTTAACTGGGCCTCCTGCTAAAAACAAACTTTGTCACAGCATTTGTTCTGCTTCCAACAGGCTCGTGGCAGTGGAAGCTCAATGTTGCTTTCCTCTAGTCCTTTGGCCTACCAAGAAGCCTCCTCATGCATGAAAGCTGGTGACTTTAATCTTTTCTGGGCAAGCTGACGGCTGTCACAGAGGAGGTACATGTACAGTGCTCTCTCCATAGCTTTGTTGTTGGTTCAAAATACAAACCCCAAGCTTCCAGAATGGACTTCACTCTTTTTGCATGAAGTACTATAGTCCTGCAGGCCACTTGTGGAGCTGTAGCAGTTGCGATGTGAGGAACTGTTCAACATGAGAACAAGGTATCATAGAATCATTTAGGTTGGAAAAGAACTCTAGGATCATCAAGTCCAGCCTTCACCCCAACATCTCCCTGACCACAAGACCATGTCTCGAAGCACCCCATCTACTTGTTTGTTGAACACCTCCAGGGATGGTGACTCCACCACCTCCCTGGGCAGCCTGTTCCAGTGCCCGATCACTCTTTCAGTGAAGAATTTCTTCCTAATGTCCAATCTAAACCTCCCCTGGCACAACTTGAGGCCTGTTGTTAGTTACTTGGGAGAAGAGACCAACACCAGGCTCACTACAACCTCCTTTTAGGTAGTTTAGTTAAGTAGGTACTGCAGCCTGAGTCCTTTTCTGCCCTACCTTTGTGCCAGCAGCTCTGTGAACACTGGGTGCTGTGCAGGAAGGACTCCTGCACCCTTCACGCAGCACTGAGCTGTGGTCCCCTTTGCTCTTCATATTTCTCTTTCTGTCTCACTGCCTGCATGATTCTGACAGAGGTTTGGATTCATAATGCTGCCAAAATGTCTCGTTGAAATCGAAGAGTGAAAATATTTCTGTTTCTGAAGGGACGCGCATTGCCGCTGACAAGGAGTGAACTCTTTCTTTCCATAGACAAAACCCCAAACGTCTCTCCTGGCTCTGAGTTGATATTTGCTTCAGCCTAAGGAAAACAGCAACAAATCAGGAAAGCCAAGTTTCCTGCAGAAAGCCCAGTGTTTGTCTGAGTGCTAATTCCAGGAATAAACCAGCTGCTATCCTTGCACACAGGCAGTTGTCTTGGAATTTAAAGAGGAAATGAAATGAGGAAAGGAAACAAAAAAAAAATTAAAACATGGTGTGTAAAACCATGCCAAAGATATAGAGAAGCAGAAGTTCTCATTCAACGAAGCATTACATGGTCGCTCGGCAAGTCAGCAAATACTGCAGGTGAAATTCCGGGTCCTCTGAGGTTGATTGTTAAAATTTGAAGGGGGGATCTTTCTCAGACCAAGCTGTGCATGTGTAGCTCAGTTTGCCTAAAATGCTTAGTCTACTGTTCATGGGAGAGACTGAGTCCTGCTCTATGGAAAAACAGCGTCCAAGATGCAACCAGCACTAAGTCAAAGCAGTCCTGCAAGTACAAATTCAGAGAGACTTCAAAATCTAGGAAAAAATGGTCACCAAGACAGTTTCTGCTACTGATTGAGTTGAAACAGAGAGTTTTATTTATATGGGAACTTGCACAACCCCCATTACTTTATCATCGTGGTGCTTCATCATCTTTATTGCATTCACTCTTGTGCAGCCCTAGGAGGTGCAGGTGTCTCCTGGCACAGGTGAAGAATATAATCACAGAGATTTACTGACATCCCTTAGCCTGGCTACTCTTGCCTATCAAAGGCCTTTGTCTTCAGCTGTGGCTTAGTACTGATGCGAGACCTTTTTCTGGTGCTCCTCTCCTCTGTCTTTTCCTCGCATCAAGAGCAAAAGGGGCTTCCTCTGTATTTAGTAGGAATGCTGAACAACACTGAAGAGCAACACCCTGAGGTAACTGCCAAAATGGCTTTTATTCATGTTATGCTGCTTATTGCTGAGGGCTCCTGTTTGTGCAGGTGTTGCTCCTAGCTTCTCTTTGCCATGTCTGCTTTAGCCTCCCATCCTGTATTCCTCTCCTCTCCACAAATTCCCTCTGCAAGACTCCTGCTTTCTTCTCTCTCCTCGTCTCTGCTTTCCTGTGCATTGATGGTGCTGGATGTGAATTGGGTAGGGTAGGCTGGAGGGGTCTGCTCTCCTCCTGGGGCACCTTGGGGCTCTTCTGGCATGCCCTCCCTTTGCAGGAGGCTCCTCTCCTTGCCCATGCAGAAGGCACCAGGCCTCTTTGTGGCATGACATTGATCTGTGTGAATCAGAAAACATAATAGCTCTGGAGAAAGGATTGCTTTGAACCAGCTGAGAAGCTGACATCTCTCAAAAACGCTTTAAAGCTCCTGTTATTGGGTCTAAAAGGGCTTTGGAGTGCATTTGCATCTTCTAGATTGCTGGAGAAAGAAACCTTTCCCTGTCCTTTTTGCCTTTTCCACTGTCAGAGGACACCTGGGAGGGGTGAAGCTGTGCTCCCATTTATCTGACTGCCCCTCTCTGAGCTGTTCCTGTGGCAGGAGGTGGGCAAGCACCAACCTCACCTTGCTTTCTGCTGTGCCTCCCTGCAAAGTGCCACTGCTGGCAGGGAGCCATGGCTGGGGCAGCCTGCTGAGATGTTTTTCTCTCTCTTCCTCTCTCCCAGCAGCCTCCTGACTGCCTGGGAACAATGGGATGACGTGACCAGAGCCCTGTAAATACTAATTCCCCTTTGAGGCTGTCTCACCAAACGGGAAGCACAAACAGCCCCAGAATAGAAATTCAGTCCTCTGCTTCAGCAGAGCCTGCTCCCGAATAATGCTACCTGCCAGAGCCCTCCTGATGTGGCTGAGCCACTCTGCCCCAGGCCCAGTGCTTTGACTAAACTATGCTCATGAGGTCATCTCCTGCCTGGGACTGGCAGGCAGGTGGTTTTGGGTATGTACCTTGCCCTGGCAGAGTTGGGACTCTATTTCCTACAAGGATGTAAATATGTTGGGAAGGTGGTAGGAGCCTTGGGAAGCTGAGCCAGGAGGTTTTGAGGGCAGATCTTGGAGGGAAGGCATCATGTTGACCTGTCAGTAACTTGCCCTCTCAAAACTCATTTTCTCTTTTGCACTGAACAGTGGGATGTTAGCACATGAACTTGCAATTGCTGCTGGGCCTGTTGTTCCCTCTGTAACATGTTTACTGGGACATCTGTTGAAATCAATAGACCATTAGGAAGTACCTTGGAAGGCGTGAAGTCTTGATCCAAGTGAGGATGCACCTCAGGTGGAGGGTTTGAAGGTGTCAGCTGGATTACAGGACCTCTGCTAAAGCAAACCTTTCATGCCTGCTCCTTTTAAACTGCACTGAGCCTTCAGAGCAATCCCTTTGCTCATCCTTCATATTTGGTGTATTTGCAGGTCCCGCAAGTGGACAAGCTGCATTTAAACGAGGCTTCAGTCATCGTGACCTGCTGCTCCTTATCCTGCAGTCCAGCAGTGACGTGACAATGCTGGAATTTGGATGTCAGAAGATTAATTGGTCCTGAGCACATGCTGGTTAGTGGTGCAGAGATGATGCTGTGCAGGTCAGTGGTGCTGAGCAGGTGCAGCATGGGATCACATGTGGGCTGAAGGACAGCTGCAGCCTTTTCAGGAAAATCCTGTTGTCCCCTGAGCTTTGAGTGGCTTTCTGTAAAATGAGGATAATGGTTCTCTATCTGTTAGTACCTGCTCTGAGCAGCTCAGTCTATCTCCCAGTCTTTGTGCAGTAACAATGTCCCTTAGGTTGGAAGTGAGGTATTACCTGCAGCGCTGGTCTCTGGTGTAAAGGCAGGAGCCATATTGTAGCCTGAGCTAAGTCTTTGGTGTTGACTTCAGTAGAAAGTGCTTGGGCTGGGAAGGTGCTAATAAGGGACAATTACAAGAAAGGTGTCCCAGTGTGTGTGAATGAGTTCCTCCTCTGGGTGAAGAGGGATGTGATGATGCTTTTGTGGGGAAATAGGTTGGTTTCCTACCTCAGGGACCCATCAAACCACAAAGTTTCCCTGAAGAGTGACGCACAGCTGGACTCTGGGTATGCAGATAGACTATGGAGTTGTAGGCATGTCCTCCTCTGTCAACCTGGCGACCTGGTAGCATTGCAGGTCTTGCCTCTTCCCATCAGTGTCTATATTGTTTTAAGTTTTGTCAGGATAGGAGAAGAGTTCAGAGGGCTGGGGATGGGAAAATATGTTCATCCCTTTGTGCCATTGACATATTTGTGCACAGTTTTATCTGATATTTCCTAGAGTTAGCCCTGAGCAGCTAAATAGAAGTAAAAATGAGGAAGTCCACATGGAGGAAGAATACTAGGTTTTGTATACCCTAGCCTGGTTTCTTGGAAGGCTTCAGGCAGCCCTTTAAAAATGTATTTCTGGGGGATTTGTCTGAAAAAAGGGACAACCTGACCTGTGTTGGTTACGGAGGACTTAGCTTTGCTTCACTTCCCTGACTGTCTTCTGTGTCTCATTTCCATTGCTGTTCTTTAACCTCAGCCTTGCCACCTAGTCTCCAAAAAGTGTAGTAGTGGTGATAACATGTTTCTTTCATCTGCAAAGTGTGATGAAAACACCCATAAGATGCCACAGTACTTCTGCTAAGGGAAGGGTTTTCTGCTTTGCTACTCGGGATCTGCCAGGCTCCCCTTGAATAGGTACATAGTCAGGAGGGTCACCAAGCTTACAAAGTTCAAGATGGGAGCAAAGTTTCCTGATATTACCAATAACCATCTCTAATAATTTTCACTAGGGGAGAAGGGATTGAGATTGTTACCTTTGAGTCTGAAGTGTGTCTTGTTTTCAGCAAGTGGTTTGTAGGATAGCGGCTCTCTAGGAGTTAGCCTGAGATAAAAGATCTCAGACCTGAGATTACTGCATCCTCCCATGACTGTGACTGAAGTTTCCAAGTTTCACTTATTCTCAGCCTCTTGCCCACAATGCCACAGTGATAATGCATGTTTCCAGTTTCCATCATGCACAAGGTTAAACATGACTTCTCCTAAAATGCTGAGTATCTTCTTAACTGTGCCCTCAAGATGATGGGGCTAGGAGCAGATCTGCTGAGGAGGAAAGAAAAAAACACTTCAAGACAGGGAAATGTATTTTCACACTGTTCCTAAGCTGAGACTGGAGGAGAAAAAGAGCAGGGACTGAGCTTCTGTGTAACATGGTGATCTGTCAAGAGCAGTGGCAGCTGGGAACTGCATGGCTGAGGTGGCTGGGTAATGGGCTATGAAAGTCCTTCACCTCTGGGTTCACAGTGTTCATCCAGGCACTGGCCAGCAGTGAGGGAATATTACTGCTCTGGCAGAGCTGCTCAGTGGTTTCTGTGAAAACAAAAGGACTCATCACTGCTCTGACAAGCCCTATTTCTGCTGTGGCTCCTAGCAAGTGCTTAGGGAACCAAAAGCTGGTTTTGACAAGACTGTTGTTGCTCCTTTGGAAATTAGCAGGACAAATGGCTCCAATTAGACCAACTGATACTGGTGCACACTTGTGACTAGAGCACACAAATGCTTTCTCATCTATTTGGTGCCAGATGAGGGACTGTGTGCTGAAATTGAAAGACCTGAAGAGATGGGCTGGATATGATATGGGTATGCTTTAGGCTTCTCCTAAGCCAGCAAAGTCTAAGGCAGTTTAGACACTGATGGGAGACTCAAGCAGTAACTGGATGGGCTAGCAAGACAAGAAGTGAATGGGATCGTGTTCACATGGGCAGATCAAACCTTGTCAGTGGTAGCTGGGAGTCTGGAGAATTGTCCAAGATTACAACCAAGCCCCTCATAGTCCCTTCCACTGAAAAGGATGACTTCATGTGTCGATGGAAACCACATGTAGTGGTGTCACTCTTGTGTCTAGTGATACCTTGTCAAAATGTTGTTGTGCCATATCCTGGAGAAATTTTCACCCAAGATAGAAAACTTTCTAGCTGGAGGACCAGGTGGCTTTAAGTTCAGAGAGGGAGCAGTATAAAAAATATCTGCTATTCAGAAGAGCACTGAGGAGTGCTGGGATAGTGGCATATGCTTTTGGTGACTTTGCAGGCATCAACAATGACAAGGTGTAAACGTCCCTGGGTAAGGCTGCAGTTGTCTGGAAGTGACAAAAATACTAAAAGGTTGGTGCAAAGTATGACACACCCCCCCAGTGCCTGTGGGAAAGGAGTGAAATAATTGGCTTGACCTTGGGATAGGTGTCAGACAGGCTTGTGCTCAAACACCAGCTGGTTTCAAGAGACATCAGAAAAGAATTTTCGGAAGAACCACTGATGGAAAATCTACAGGAGGGTGCTTTGTAGCCCTCAGAGGATGGGAGAGTAGTTATCTCAGAGGTAAGATGGGCCTAAGCAGACCTTTGCAGGAACATGTGAACATTTCTAGGAAAGATGTTCAGGAAGGAGACAGATTAGATCTAGAGAGCTAATGTGGAAAGACAGATAGTGGTAACATACAGATTGGCAAACATCTTCCTATGCAGATCTTGATAGACCCTTCCTATGTATTTTAGGCACCTTGGCAATGTGGTGACAAGGAACTTTAAGCATTGCCTCACACCTCAGTATTACCTGGTGTCAAGCTGGGTGTGTGCCCCTACTCTAGCTAAACTCACATGCTTTTAGGATAGGTTGTCATGCTACAACGTAGTGTAAAATTAAACTTATGGTGCCTAGTTCAGGATCCTTGTACTGTGTGTGAGACAGGCAGAAGCTCTCCTAACTGGGAAGATAAGAGATGGCAAAGCACTATGCCCATGCAAAGCATGGCTGCAACCTGGATCTACAGCACCATCAGTGATGATGGATGTCAGGGTGTGTGGGTTAAGGGAGTGAAGGGTTGTAGCCAGAGTGAGCTGATGGGGCTGGTGGCTGCTGAGCAGGGCACCCTGGCAAGGCTGTGACCTAGCTGAAGAGCCTGGAAGCACACAGAGGTGGTGAAGGATGGAGGGAGGTGGCTGACCACCAGCTTCCATATGTGAGTTTGCTGACTGGTGCTGATACCCAGCTGTGCTGCACAGCATAAGGCAGGAGGAAGGGGATGGGGCACCCAACCCATTGTGTGCATGCAGGTGACATCTCTGATGCTGGGGTTGGGGGAGCTGATGCCATGGACTGAAATCCTTCTATCAGGAGTGGGGCTGTTTACCTTAACATCCCGTGCCAGCTCTCTGGAGTTCCTTGGGGCTTTCTGAGCCTATGCATTACTGCAGTGACCTTTCTTGAATTGCTTTGGGCTCAGTATCAGTATGGTCTACCTCTGTCTATATTGAAAATAGGATTACTTTCTACTTTCCACCTCAAGAAGCAAATTGGAGTCCACAGAGCAGGATTTAAGCCGTTAAGGCATGCCTATTAATTACTCTCCAGCAAACTCCCTGGAAGCAGAAAAGGCAGAGAGGTAAGATGCAAAGCCCTGCATTTCTGGGGTGGGCTCTCCAGAGTTGTAGGGGTTTTTTTCAGTTTATTCTGCTTCTGAGGTAGGTATGCTCACTGATGTCCCGTGGGGGAGAGCAGGTTTAGCAAACAAAGCCCTGTGAAAAGGGAGAGCCAGAAATAGAAAGGCTGAGAATATAGAAGCCCCGGGCAGTGTCTTCCTCTGCCTAGAAGGAGCATTCCTTATTACAAAAGCCACCCTCTGACTGGCTCTCTGATGGCCCCAAGCAGGCGGGAAAAGCAAGGCATCCAGAGGGGCAAATTTTTTTTTTTTTTTGAGGCACAGTAAAGACCTATTCATAAAAGAAGCAGCAGGAGGGAAGGTGGGGAATGGGAGGAGGAGGGAAACAAAGGGAAGTTGTAGCCAGATCTTCCTTCACTCTGTGAAAACAGTCTTGGTATTAACCCTTTAACAGTGCTTTGAGCATCCTCAAGCCCTGAGAATTTGCTAATTAATTCAGTAGCTTGTATAAGGGTAATAGGAAGTGAGTCCTAGAGGTTTTGGTGGGTTATACATCACTACTCTACCTTTCCTTACTCATCCTGGCAGGCAATAGTGTGGTTCTCAGCGAGTGTATGTCTGCAAAGGACAGGTCTTCTGGTGGGCAAGACTTTGAAGATGTTTCAAACAGGCTGGAAACTCAAAGGTAAGAGGTTTGTTCCAAATAAGGAACTTTCCCACTGGTTTGAACCTTCTGGTCTGGCCCAGGAGTCTTCAATGAAATGGTCTCTTTCAGCAAGAAACCTGTGAAAACTTTGCAGAGGGCCCAATTTGGACTATGTATTGCTGAAGAAATGCTCTGCTTGAGGTTGATCCTTACTAAATAGAAGCACAGGGGCCAAGGAGAAAGTTCCTGGGACATAACTTTGAATGGCTGAAAGGAGCCAAATTGCTGGGAAGGAAGCCTGGGGAGATCTGGCAGTATAAGGCTACTAAGTTTCATGTGCCCGTGTTAAGGGTATGGACATGAAAGACCCCTCTGGAGAGTGTGACAAGTATTAAGCATTTAAAAAAGATCACAAGGCAGAGGGAGTTCTTGGCTTTACAAAGTGATGCTCAGTGTAGTTAAGGGATGCCCACAGGAGACAATACTCTTCAGTATTCCTATGTCATTCCATATCTCATTTTTTTAAAAGAAATATTTTGTATTTGTTTGAAGAAAGTAATGGAAATTCTTAGAAAACATGACAAAGCTGGTCTCAAGCTAATTTCCAGGAATTTTCCTAAAAATAAGTTTTGATTTTGCAGACAGCAGTAGTTAGTCAAGCCATCACAACATGCATGTGCCTTACAAAATCCCAGTGCCTCCTCTGTTAAAAACCTTCAGCTGAATTATGACTTAACTTCAGATATGAAAGGGTTACAAGCATGCTTTTTGTGCCTTATGTGTCCCAGCTGGCTTCAGAGGGAGTGCCCCACACCAGCAGCAATGCCTCTGTTCCCAGGAGAAGGGTTTGCAGAGGTCCATCTTGGAACTGAAAACTCCAGACAACTCCTCTTTCTCAGTGACCCCTTCCCAACTCTTGTGGCCCTGCTGTCTGAAGCAGAAGCTGTGCTTGTGTCTTGGTTCCTTACATGCACACTAGCAAGGCTCCTATGGGGAATACTGTATCTGACGAGGAGCAGGCATGGGGTGAGCAAACTAAGCAGCTCCTGCAGAAAACTTGGAGGGCATGTGGAGTTCATTCCTTGCAAGTGGCTTGCTCCATAGGTTACACATAGGATCCACTGATGTTACACCTTGTGTTGGTAATTTCAAACAGAAAGTTACTGGGTAATTCAAGACCTGAAATAAGGGACATCTGAAAGGCCTATGTAAACATACCATGTCTGTTGGGGTGCCATATAAGTTGCTCACCTGAATTACTTGCACCTAAAGCATATCAGAAATGTGTATGGCAGCTAAATACAGTTTGACCTTCTCAGTGTGTGGGGTTGTTGAGGAAGGGTTAAGTAGAAACAATGGGATAAACTGGGCGAAGGGAAATGGAGGCTGAATACCAGGAAAACATTTCTTCATGCTAAGGTCATTTGGGCTGTGAGAGGGGGAAGTGGCAGCTCACTCAGGCTGCCTTCTCCAGGCATGGGGTGGTTGCAGGGTTGGGGATGCTGAGTGAAGAGAGATTGGGTTCTATGGATATACAGGCTGCCTGGTGTGTGTTTTCTGCCTCTGAGTGCTCATGAGTGCCTGGAAAGGGTTGATTTGGGATGCCTGTGGGCCAGAGCAAGATGGAAGGCTGGGGTTAGGCTCAGACTTGGCGCTACGGTGCCTATGGCAGTTTCAGCTGTAACATTTTTCTGCAACCCCAACCCTCATCAGGTCAGCACATCTGGAGAAAATTGTGCCTCTCTGCAGCCAGATCTTTCTGCCATGGTGGAAGTAAAACGTGTTGGCCTAACTTGCAACTAGATAACCATAGGCTGCATTGTGGATGTGCAAAGGGAAGCTGTTGTGTGCAGATACGAGGGAATTGATCTGAGAGGAGAGTGAATCTAGAAATAAAATATATAGAATCTTGGAAGAATTATTTTCTTGATTTAGCTTTTGGGGGTATTCAGCACTTAGTGCTGAAGACAGTTCATGATACATGAGTAAAAGGAGATGAGGCCCCAGTGAAGCAGGAGGATATGTCCTAGCTTTTCTGTATTGCACCCTGCTACAAAAAATAACTACAGAAAACTGATTTTTCCTCTTGCTCTTAAAGTTTATGCAGAATGCTTTTGGGTCAAGCCTTTTTTAATCCTTGGAAGGGTGTCTGAACAGAGATGGTTTTTGAGTGCTGAAGCTTGATTCCTCCACCTTCTGAAAGGTTGTTGTCACAGCACAGAACTGAGATGGCTGACACCAAAATTTAATTCTGCAGTAATTCACCTACCAGTCAGCTCGCTCACTTGTGCCCCTGAGCTAGTGTGTCACTCCAGTTGCTAGCAATCCTCTTTAATTCTTCTTAGTTGCTAATTCAAGTATCAACAGAAGCTGCACAAGAAGAAAATGCAAAGACCACCATTTATTACTTGAAGTGACTCGGGGAATTGCTCAAGGTATATTTATACAACTGTGCAGTGTGAAAAAGGCCAGTGAGCTATTACCATTATCAGAACTGTAACCAGGAAACCACAGAAAACCATCAAGTTATTTCAGTCCTTCTTTGAAGCTCTCAGAAGAGGAGGCCAGATAGGAAAGGGATTTATCATTGAATCTGAAGATATTGGCATCAACTTTTGTTGTGGCATGGGGTGAGAGACATCTGAGGACAGTAAGTATTTGAAGGTTACTTTGACATATGAAATTGTGTGGTGGAGACTTGGTCTTGTCCCACTCCCTGATCTAACTGACCTCCTTTAATTCAGCTTTAGTAAAGACATTGCTGCCTGAAAAGGTGTTGATGGGGGAACTCAAGCCTCCTCCCTCTCTGCAGAGTCAGAGAGATGAAGAACTGGTTGGTTGGGGTTGTTCACTTGCGGGACTAGCAGTGGCATCATTTCTACACTGCATGTGGGACACAATTGTTCAGTCAGTCCTTGGCTTGACCTTCCCAGTCTCACTGGTGATGCTGGTGGATGTGTGGTCTTAACACCTGGCTGCACCCAGCTGGAGACTGCGTGGCTCCTGAGTGACACTAACTGCTGGCCATGGTTGATAAGTGTGCCTTTTGCTAAAGACCACTCAATGGCACTAAGAAATACAAAGTGGGTGTCATTGGCAGGCTAAAATGTGATACTTCCATATGGATGTGCTGACACTGCTGCAAGACCCCTACAGGGGTGTGAGCCAAGAACAGCACAACCAGTATTAGAAGGGATTGTGCTGGCTGAGAAAGCATTAGGGCAAATGTAGGTTTCACATTTTCTGCCACTGGTGACACCAAGGCAATATGAGTAGCGAAGCACTGGATAGAGTCTGTCCTCCAACTTCCCCAGTACTGCCTCAAGAACTGGCTATGACTGCAAGCAGTGACTGAAAAGAAAGGATGTAGTTAGTGAATGGGAGAAAATCAAGGTGGTGAGATATACCTGTCATCTTAACTGGTGGCAAAGCATGAATAAATGATGGTGAGGTAAAACATCTGGCCCTGGCTGAAACCAGGAGGCTGGTCCTGGGGCCTCCTAGGAGAACAGGCAGTGTTTGGCTGGATGCTGCAATATACGCTCATAGCTTTGCTTCATTGCTGGAAATCTTCCTTCTGCTTGGAAATCCTCTCTGTCTCCCTTGCTTTTCCTCTCCATGTTGTAGTAATTCTGCTCGGGTGAGACAGAACTTGTTTTGCTTTTAACAGCAGAGGAAATCCACCAAATGCTGTTAAAACTGGGATGTGATACGCTTGTTCTGTAACAGTGAGTGGGTGGCTGCAAGACGCTTGGGGGCTGCCTGGAGATGCTTGAGGAAAGTAAACAGGGATAGGAAGTCCCTACCCAAAGAGAACTAAGAGCTGAACTACAGTAGTAAGATGAGTGAGTACACAAAAGCCTGTGTGATATTGCACAATCACAGAATGCTAGGGGTTGGAAGGGACCTCTAGAGATCATCTAGTCCACCCACCCCACCCCCCACCAAAGCAGGTTCA
>VYZX01027588.1:13058-27323 GCA_013401335.1 Brachypteracias leptosomus | reverse complement strand
CCCCACCCCGAATGCCCGAGAGAAAATGAGGATTTGGTGAAAGGAAGTGAAAATGAATGAAAAACGCACATGAAAGTACATAGCTGGGAAAACAGTTGCTTTTAAAAAAATTTAGTAACTTATCTGCACTTGAAACCAGATTTTGGTATTTCAGATGAACTTCATTTAGGATGTTTCAGGTTGAAGTTGTGTCAATTTTCATGATCATAATCATGGTCCTGGTGCTCTAACAATTATTATGCATTACTGAAACATTTTGGGTTGGGTTTTATAAAATCTTGGGGTNAAAAACCCCAAACCCAAAACAACCAGAACAGAAAAACAATAACACCTATACCAGATCTCCTGATAAACCATCAAGTTACCTCTGGTATGTGGTACTGGACATCATAAAACTGTACTGCAGTTGTCTATTTGCAATTTAAAAGTAAATCACAATGAAAAAGCAGTAATTGTCACTTATCACATGAACCAAGTTAAACCAGTCACATAATACCAAGGGACAGTCTAAAGAGTAGGTTGGGATTTCTGCCAATGCTTGCTACTTAAGTGATATTTTTTAACAATGACCCTGTATTTCTCAAGCTGTATGCAGAAAGCTCCTTGTAAGGAAACAAAAAAGAAGCACACACTTAAGCATGAGATTTCTTAACTGGATATGGTAAGGATACACAAGAAGCTGTTAACAGCCCTCAGTGAGATTCTGTAAAGATTATCTCTTTATAGTGCCTTCTTTTTAGCTTTGATGGGCATTTACAAGAAGTAAATGTTTTCCCACCCACACTGGAGTTGCTACTGACCTAAGAGAAACCCAGTGCATAGGAGGAAGGAAATTAGACTGGAAAAAGCCTAGCAAAACAGGGAATGAAGAGTGATAGATGTGCACATGAAGAGGGTAACCATCAAAGGCAGATTTGGAGCAGAGGTAGTCAGCTGCAGGAAATTACTCATCTGCAGCTGGCATTAGCTTTTTCTCCTGTTTTGGTGACCTATGGAGATAAGGATGGCTTTTGCAGACCTGCAAAGTCTTATGCCTTGCATATGAAATTCACCTGATGTATTGTTTCCCCATAATCCTCAGGAGTAGCAGAACTCACTCTTCTGACCAGCAAGGTGTTGTGGCTTCTGTCCTGCTCCATGATCTGCCATCTGTCTGAACGTGGAGCCTGCAGATCACAGCATGGAAAACAGCCAGACACCACGTTGTGATACTAGCAGGAACGTGCCCAACCTCTGAGTCCCTGCATATCAAGCAGCACTGATAAATAATACACTCGCCAAACGCCATTTAAGATTCCCATCCTTGTGGCAGTCCACACATTCTCTCGAAAACTGGTGAAGAAAATGCTGCTGAGGACTGTGCCAGGCAAGTGGGGTGGTGGGCAGTGGTGGTTGGCTTCCTCTCACACTTGCAACTGCAGTGAAAAACCCTGGACTCAGAGGCACTGAGCTGTGAAACTTAGTCAGGTGCCCTGGTTTTCTGCACGTGCTTGTCTTAGCAGGTTAAGTTCCTACACAAGCAAATGATCCTCCTCAATTAAAACAAACGAACGAAGAGCAAATAAGGAGGAGTACTGCCTCCAGGGGAACTCTTTTCAGAATTTTATTATGAAATAGGAGACAAAGCTATTACACTTTGTGTGCTTCTTCAGTTGGGAATGTAGGCAAATGTTTCATTAATTCCCAGCACAAAAAGAAAAAAAATGTCCTCACTGTCGCCCCAAAATTCACATATGCATGTAAGAGCAGAATTGACAGAAAACTTGATGTAAATTGGAGTAGATATTCAAGGCTTTGGTAGACAACTGACCATTTCATTTGCCTGTGCTCTCCATTAATTGAGAAGTGAGCTCTGATTTAGCCTGAGTGACTTTTTCAGGTTTCTCTACAGTTGGCTAAAGAACTTTTATCTCTGATCTTCTATCACTATTATTCTTTAAACTTCATTTTATCTAGAAATGCTCACAGATAAGTTAAAAGAGGTTGCAGACTGATGAGTTTGGGTACATTTTTATAGCTGTTATATCTAGTTGTTTTTTCTAGCAAGGTAACTGATGACTGCCTTCATTTCCTCACTTACAGCAGTGAAAAAGTTACAATTTGACATTTCAGAATCTTGAAACTTTGTTTTACCAAGGCGTGGCTGTCCTCAGAGCTGAAAATGGGTATATCAAGACTTGTCTTTGAAGTTCAGTGATCAGCTTTTCCATGTTACCTCCTTGAATTCCCTTAGCATAGTTAATAATTATTCTGGGATTTTCAATGCTAGTATTTTGGCTCAGTAAATTAGTTTATTAAGTGAGAATTTGATTACGTGATTCTATAACCGCCCTGCCCCCCTCCTCCCTCCAGAATGCTCCTGAGAAAATGAGAATTTAGTGAAAGGAAGTGAAAATATACATAGGAATAGATTTTCCCAGAAGAAATAAGTGGGTTAAAGTTCCTTGCATTTAAATCATCCAACGAGATGTATGTAGTGCCACAGAGCTGCTCTGCTTAAATGAGGGCTGTATCAGCTCCTGGAGCCTGAATTAACGCCTCAGCATGCTGAGCAGACGGGTAAAATATTCAAGAGCACAACAAAATTTCACCTGTAAGAGCCTTGGGGCTGAATGTGCTGTTCACACCGTCTGGATGTGATACCTCAGGTCCTGAAAAGCAGCTTTTTAAACTCTCAAGCTTTGATATGAGCCCTGCTACCTCATACTATTGCAAAGCCACTTAAACCACAGCTAAAAATGTTTTTAAGCTAATCTCTCTGACTGCACTGAAATGGATTTGAAGCACTTTTGCTGTCAGCTCTAGCTGAGGAGCAATTCAAGGAGAAGTTGCCTTGTAGCTATTGATTGCAGCAACTCGGCTGAGGTGCACTAGCTGACTGTTAGACAAAGCCTAGTCCTTTCGAAGGCAAGGCCTTTGGTTAATTAAGGTTAATTAAGTCAGAAGTAATGATGATGTAAGATATTATTTAACACAATACTGAGACAGACCTGGAATACTCATAGCTGGTTACAGTCCCCCTGGCCTGGCAGGTGGTGACCAGCAAGTGACAGCAGCTACAAATGCCTTTGTAGGCTGCTGTCAGGAGCTCACCCCTGCAAGGTGAGCAGCTGGACGTTCACGTAAGGCTGACGTGGCCGCACAGAGGGACAAGGACACTTTTCCCTGCGAGGTCTGCTGAGCGAGGGGCTGAGTGGTCAGGCCGGGCACATGTGGATGTCCTCAACACCAGCATGGCCAGGTGCTGGCACTCAGGCTGCGTGGCCAAATCCTAGACCCACACATGGGCCTTCCTTACACTGATTTCCGAGTTCCTCTCTAGCAGTGATATATTACAAATGTTTATTTAGGAAACAGAAGCAGCGTGTGAGATTTTCATCAGAGCTTCAGACAACGGTTGTCCAGCCCAAGGTGCGTGTGGCCCATGGGCTGGAGAAAGACTGCCTGGTGAGGGAGAAGCAACGGCTGAAGGCACCACTGGGGTGCTGGGGAACCTTTCTGTGAGACTCCGCTTTCCGCCCGGACGCGGCTGTGGAGGGCCGTCCCCGCTCCCGCAGTTGCCTGGTAACGCCGGCTGCCGAGGCGGGGTGCTGCGGCGAAAGTGGTCCGGCGTAGCAGCGCGCCTGCGGGCAGGGGTGTCGCGATGCTGGACCCGGACAGCGGGCTCTCCCTCACGATAGCGCGGATCGTGCAGCGGCTGAAGGGCTCCAGCCTCCACTCCCAGCTGGAGCGACAGGCCCGGGTGAGCCCCGACCTGGCGCTGAGCCCCAGGGCCCGCCTCCCTTGCCCGCTCCCCCTCCCCGGCGCTTTGTTCCCGGCTGTCGCCCCCGGCCCGGCTCAGCCCGAGCGGCCTCCGCCGGGCGGGGACAGCGNCTTGGGGTTTTAGTGTTTTGGGTTTTTTTTGCAAACAGTGCTTGAATTTGTACAGTTGTGGGGTGTTTTGTTTGTCTGTTTAGTTTTGGTTGTTTGTTGTTTGTTTTTTTTTTAGGATGGGATGTTCATTATCTGCCTTAGTTCTGTTGGGTTTTTGAATGAAACATGATTTCCTTCTATGAATATCCCTAACGCTTTCCCTAGCAAGTGATATCACTTTGTGCCTTTTCTATGTTGTTTGTGGGTTTTTGTTGGTTTCTTTAGTTCTTTTTTTGTTTTGGTTGGTTTGGTGTTTTTCTTTTTTTAATTTGCTGATTTGGTCTCTAAATGCTTTTTTTTAAAAAGCTTTATGTATGTCTGCTTTACTCTTGTTGACTGACTGCTCTCCCAGTATGTATGTAAATGTGCATAACTTGAAAGGGAATGGAATTATAAAAGAGCATAGACATTGGGTTCTGCTAAGTATCCCAGATAGATGGCCTGACACAAGGTGTGGAGAGTCAAGTTCAAGACCTTGGTCCTCAATAAAGGCAGTGAACAGAACTCTCTTTTAAGAGCTCTGTTACTGATTATAATAAAACCTGTATGTGCTCACTTCTGCATTCATTCTTTTGTCTCTTGTGAGGCCTGATTTCACAGTCATTTGATACTTTGCATGCTTGTTTTGAATCAGGAGGTAGCCTGGTGGCCTCAAATTGTGCCAGGGGAGGTTTAGATTGGGTATTAGGAAGAAATTCTTTACTGAGAGAGTGGTCAGGCACTGGAACAGGCTGCCCAGGGAGGTGGTGGAGTCACCATCCCTGGAGGTGTTTAAAAAACAGGTAAACGTAGCGCTTGAGGCTATGGTCTAGTGGTTAGGGAGATGTTGGGGTGAAGGTTGGACTTGATGATCCTAGAGATCCTTCCCAACCGTAATGATTCTATGATTCTATGACTTGGTGGATTGTTTAATGCAGCTGGTGGATGGCTATTTTGTACAGGTGGACACTCCTGAAGACCTTAGCAGTCCTTTCCATGGTGTTGCTTAATGTCTGAAAGGGCAGTGAAATGCCTAAATCCCTTCCTGCTTCTATAACATAGCAATTTACTCAATACATGTAGAAACTTTGCATAATTGAAGCATAAAGGTAACCTATAAAATAAATAAAACGCACCAAGTCTATCATGATAGCTTTGCAGAACACTGTTTTCCAAATGTCTTGGAGAAGAAAAAAACCCCCTGTAAATGTAGGTCAGAGGATTATTCTAATCATATGAAGTGCTAAGGAGAAAGAAAATAAACAGGGCAACAAATATTTAGGTTGATTCTTAGAGTAGGTGAATAGTTTGTAATAGAAGATTAAGTCAGAGCTATAGTATAGTGATCTGAAAGACTGGAAAGGTTTTAGATAATCAACTAGAGGTTTCTCAACATAAAAAGTCATCTTTTGGAGCTTGTAGTTTAAATTAATGGGGCCAAATGTACACCCTCTTTGTCAGGAATCTGTATTTCTCCTTGATTTTGGATTTTTTTTAATTGACCTTGCATGCATTTATGTTCTTTCATGTAGAGTATAGACTTGTTCTATTTATAATGCTTGTATAGTCATCGCTATACTGTGCAGTTGCAAAGGCCCTATCAGTGAGTTCCTTATCTTTGTCCATCCCTTAGCTTCAGAATTCTGTACAGCTGCTTTCTGAATTTTGCTACTCTCTGCATTAAATTAATGCTCGATTTCTGTCCCGTTACATGGGGTATTTCTGAAGTTGCATTATGAAATGTGAAATCTGTGCTATTGCTGTGCATCACATCTGAACTCCAGTTCATTGGTAGGAAGTGTTGAGGCTTTTTTTGTCTGCTGGTTAACAGTCAGTTTCTGAACAATGGTTGGTCCGCAGCAGTTGCAGTACTGATGGTCCCTTTTTAGGTGGTTTTAACCTGTTTTGAGGGGATGCATACTGTATTTTGAGAAATCTTTTGAGGTAGTGCGTCAGAGTAAAACATTGTTTTGTCTATTTATACTACAGTTATATTTTACCTTTACAAAGATTCCTCTTTATCTGTTAGTGTAGAAAATGGCATTACTGATACTCATTTTCTGAAAATACTTACTATCTCTGAAGACAGGCGTGTCAGAATGGATCATAAGATCCATTATAGTATTACCTGAAATTTTTGAGAGGTCATTTAATCTCACAAACAGTATTTTAACTACTAACAAAAACTGTTTTGTAAATTCATCTCTCCTTTTGATGTCTAGGAAGGAGAGCTCAAAGTGAACAGTTTCTTTCAGGAGTTAGTAAATTTTGGGGAATACACAATATCCTGACATTATTTTTGAGAGGTGTCAGAGTAGCCCTGTGGGTATGAACTGATCACAGCGCTTGCTTGGCTGTCTCTGAGATCCTGAGCTTGTGTCAAGGGCCATGATACGTAGACTCCTTGAAATATATTTGGGATGAGCATCAAATGATTTGCTGTCTCATCTTTAGCTCTAGGGATACCAAGATAATCACATTTTTCTCTTGAGGACTCATGCAGAGGTAGGGTCATATGCTTGTTAGTGATTACTTGGAAAATAAATATTAGGTTGATTTTGTTGGTTGAATTTTGGTATATTCATAATGTGCCTGCAGTTAAGACAAAGAGATGAATGCAGGGAAGAGTGTACACGTACATGTCATTTGCTCTGGAATTTCTTCTAAGCATATTTTGTAGTGTGTTTGAAAGGAAAGAATAATAGCTACAAAGAGCCAAAATATTAGTAGCTTTTCAACAGGTAGAATTGCTACTGAGGTATTGGAGGAGAAATATGATCTCATTTTCTTAGGCACAACTTACACTGTGCGAGTTTGTAACCAAGTTTTTTTGCTTTTGTCTTATTTTTTCTCTTCTCTTTCTTAAATGTGAACATTTTTAAAATAAAAATTGGAGGCGGTTAGAAAAACTGAGACACAGACATCTTTAATCACAAAATGCAGTTTGAAAACTTTTTTTTGGTGAAATCTTGCTAAAATTTTGTTTTAGGGAAAATCTTTGTCAATGAACTGACAATAAGAATGGAACAGTTCAGAGACATGAAAAAAAAGCTACCTTTTAAACATTTTCATTTGCAGACAATTCAGAAACCTTGTTTTTCATCATGTTTGAAGGAAGTCAGGCTTTATTAATAATTTAAGATTAATCAATCTTAATGTTTTTTTAATCAATCTCTAGTTTTTTGCCCTCCACAAACCTCTAATAGAAATCAATCTGACTCTGAGTTGCCTGGAACCTTCAGTGACCAGGAGGAAGTTACAAGTGAAGTTCAAAACAAAACTGGCCAACCAACCAAGAAACAAAAGCCTCAGTAGTTTATTCCTAAAGAACTTGTCTAATACAAGAAGTGAAAATAATATGAAATGTAGAGGTTCTAAATTATGTTTTAAATTGAACAAGAAAGACTCATAATGCAAAGAATCCCTCTGGGAATTTTCTGTGTGGATGTTCTTGAATCTGTTTCTTGTAGATAATGTCTGTATTGGGACGGTTTGGAGGAGAACTTGGAGATAAACAGGATAATGGCAGTCAGAGTAGGCTAAAAGTGGTAACCTTAGTGTAGGAATCAGGCCTGACACCCCATCCCACCCCACTCTGACAATTAAATATTAAGTTTGGAAGTGAGAAAAGTACTTTGTGGAAGTACCTGAAGGTATGAAAAAAGTGTAGAGAGATGTGCTAGGATATGTCATGAACAGAATGATAATCTAGAAGCCTGCTCAAAGAATGATGGTGGAGTCCTCACTTCTAGATATTAATCAGAGTGAGAGATAAGGGTCTTCACAAGGCTTCAAATGGGGTAGAGAAAGAGAGGAGCTTGCTTTGGGAGCACTAGGAACATTGCAGCTGGGGTATTGTCTGACTGAGTCTTGTAAAGGGATTACAGGTAAACATCTCAGAATAATTTATGTGGAACGAATGGTTTGCAAGGTATCTGAGGATATTGTTTCCATGACATTTTTCTCCAACAGTTAAAAAAGAAATTGATAATAATCCCTACTTAAGTAAAAGATCAAATTAAGAAGGAGAATGTTTCTTTGAAATGTAGCATTTACTTAATAAAACATAGCAAATAAACATAGGCTTATGAGTCATTGTAGATAATTAATGATTCATTTTCATGCATTATATTTAATAAAGAGCTTACTATCCCCTCCTGATAGAGCTTGTACTTTGGTTTAAATGGTTCAGCAGTAGCATTTGCAGTAGAGTGAATTGAATGCAGTTGTCAACACTTTGAACAGATTATGTTCAGAGGCAATGCAAGCTTGATTTGCAGATATATTTTTCTTTAGTAATGTAGATTATATGTTTTACTGTGTGTGTATTATTTGCAGCACTAATTTTATGTTCAAATAAAATCTAGAAAAGTTATTAAAACATCAAAATTATATTATTAAAAGTGAATCCTGCATATCTTGTAGGAAAACATAAGATTTGAAGCTGTTTATTCCTGTGTGAGGCTAATTGAAGCTCTCTGTTTTAATTGCTAGGTTATTTTTACTTGTATAAGAAAGTTCACAGTACTTTTCCCCTTGCTGTAATTACTGTCGAAATCTAGAAGATTTGGAAGCGCCAGTGTAATCAGGGTTTTACACTTACTGAAATTTATTTAGGTATGCCCAGAGTGATTCCTCTTTCTGTTACAGGACTGTATAAACCAAAATCACTCTCTTAAATTTGCAGGATTTTAAGTGCTTAGAGAGTGTTTATGTTGAAATTGTTGTGGTTGTACTTGAAGTGGTTTTTAACAAGTTGGCTTGATCCTGATAAAATCTAGTTATGGCAGAATGGAGTATGTAAGGAAAGGTGAATATTTATTAGTTTTCTTTGGATTTGCTTCTCCTAAAGTTGGACTATATTTGGGGTAGCGTGCTTTATTGTAATTTGGGAAATAATAGCAATAAAAAACTAAAACCATTGTGCACTTGTGCAAAATCATAATGAATAGTAATAAATGCTCTGAGAATGCCCATACTTACGTAAACCAAAAAGGCTTTGAAGAGAAATTATGGTGGATACCCTGTAAAAATATTTAGATTGTGTGCAGAACTGTTTGCAGCAGGGTAAAAATATGTGTTCACCTGATGCAGTTCCACATTTCAGTACAGTGCGATCACTTCTCTGCAATGTTTATTCTTGTTGGGAAAAGAAATAGTTTAACACAGGAGTTATGCTGGAACACTTTGTTCTGTCAAACCTCCTTTTTGTAGTACATTGCTGGTCCTCTAGCTGTTTTCCTGTACTTCTTTGTGCCTTGATGGCTCATCTGTCCTGTATGATCAGTGTTTCTCCAGTCATGATGATTGAATGCCATTTTCAAATTTAGATGTTATTTTGAAAATAGATTTGTCTCTGTGTTCAATTGCTCTGTGAATCAATTTACTATGCCCACTAACTTTTACACAACTAGTGCTGTACTATCCTTTTCCTTGCTTTCAGCCAGATCAATGCTGAGTGTCTGGATTTTCTTCCATCTTGGCATCCAAGTATAGAAAATGTAATAAATTTAGAGTGCAAAGATGTGCACAAAAGATTGCTAGTGGTACCTTAGCCACCTTTCAGAATATTTGGCAAAATTTTGAAAGTCCCCAAACTGTCTTTACTCTTCTGTACAGCTGAAGGACAAGAGAGTGCCAAGAAATGCTGTAATGATAGCTTGTTTTATGAAAGAATGTCTAACAGCCAGTTGCTTCCTGGTTTGCGAGAAGCTGACCAAAATTGTAGATGAACATGGACACCCAAGGCCTGAACCCTGGTGCCCTATCCATAAGAATATGCATAATGCCAGTTATACAAGAAAAGAAACTGATAAGCATTAACTTTTATTAAAAAACATTTGTTATTGCTTGCTGAAATATACCACATTCATCCCTGTCTCCTTTCAGGAATCTGTGTTGGCCCAACTTGAGCCTCTAAATAGTGTGACTTCTTCCCTCATCTGTCTGTCACTCTTTGCCTTCGTGTGCTGTTCCCCTGTACTGCTCACTCTCCTTTACCCTGATTGTTATAGGCTCCTTGGA
The DNA here is from genome assembly GCA_013401335.1 of Brachypteracias leptosomus. Taxonomy (NCBI): domain Eukaryota; kingdom Metazoa; phylum Chordata; class Aves; order Coraciiformes; family Brachypteraciidae; genus Brachypteracias; species Brachypteracias leptosomus. The sequence goes on along the minus strand of VYZX01027588.1, from coordinate 17,408 downwards.
GTACCAGATACTTTTTTTTTTTTTTTAAAAAGGAAGATGATCTTTGATTGAGATGTGTGTACTGAAATTGGAGAGCCTGTAGTTCTACCTGGGTATATGCTGTATTTTGATCATCCAGGAAATTAATTCATCAGTACAAATTTCATCAAGGTCTTTTTTACTCAATAAACCTTAGCCAGGCATTTTTATAATTTTAAATCGTGGTTATGCTTTACATATTTATATATAAATAAAATTTTGTTAACATATTTTTCATTCTACCAAAAACTCATACGGGATGAAAATGCAGACAAAGACTTAGACAATACCTTGTACCAAGCAGTTTACAACGAACAAACCCTACGTAAACACCTAAAGGTATTCTGCAATGTAATATAGCACAGAAATAAGTTAGACTGAGTTAGTGTAAAGGGAAAATTAAAGTATGTGGGAGACCTGATCTAGTAATTTTGGAACATCAGCTCTGCTAATTCTTGACTCCTCGATTTAGTTCCCATAAACACCCATATAAATTCCAAAGAGGTACCATTCAGTTAAGTTAGAGCAAAGCAATTCTGAAGGGATTTCCTTTCACATACCAATATAAGTATTTTCTTCGTTGGCTCTGTTATACAGAGCTGGGGTGTGTTCTTCTGTGTCAGAACTGGCTGCAGCCGCTAGCTGCACCGTCTGCCAGATTATTCCCTTTCAGGTGTCTAATTTCTGATTTGGAAACCGATCAGTGATCCAATATGCAACCAGTCTGTCACAGCAACACTTTCTGTGGCTCTGCAGCTCTGCTTGGCACTGTGAGAATGTATCAGCCGTAATTCAGAAGTAAACAAAGGAAAAGTGAAAATAGGAGGAAGCTTTGGCAATTGCATCCTGAAATGGCAAGAATGGGAACAGAAGTGCCCCCATAATTCGGGAGGAAATTTTCATGTTTCTTATATGAAAATTTGTCTCAGTAGGGCATTTTGCAGAGTTCTCCCTGAAGTGCTGTCCTGCTGCATACAAAGAGTTTCTGTTTTTTTTTCCCGCAGCTGGGCAACAGGCTCTGTTGGGAACAGCAGTTTGCAAGAAAGTCCTTTATTGTGTCTTTTGGCCTGACAAGGAAAAGGGGAAGTTGTCTGTGTTGACTGTACTCCTTTATCTCCTCTAATGCAATATGCTGTATCAATTTCCAGAATTTCCAGATGTCATGGTTTAACCCCAGCCAGCAACTAAGCACCATGCAGCCGCTTGCTGACTCCTCCCTGCTACCTGTGGTGGGGAGAATCAAGACCAAGTTAAACTCGTAGGTTGAGATAAGAACAGTTTAATAATTGAAATAAAAGTAAAATATAATAATGTGGTAATATTAATAATAATAGTAATGAAAAGGGATACAAAAAGAGAGAGAAATAAACCCCAAGAAAGACAAGTGATGCACAATGCAATTGCTCACCACCTACTGACTGATGCCCAGCCAGTTCCCCAGCAGTGAGTGGCCCCTCCTGGCCAAGTCCCCCCAGTTTATATCCTGAGGATTATGTTCTATGGTATGGAATATCCCTTTGGCTAGTTCAAATCGTCTGTCCTAGCTATGCTCCCTCCCAGCTTCTTGTGCACCTGCTCATGGTAGAGCATGGAAAACTGAAAAATTCTTAAGCATTGCTTAGCAGCTACTAAAACCGTCAGTGTGTTAGCAGCATTGTTCTTATACTAAATCCAAAACATGATGCTGTACCGAGCTACAAGGAAGAAAATCGACTCTATTCTCACAAACTTTACAAATGAGTGAACAGCAGAGAATTAAAATACTATTTTCCTGATTGCACTTTTATAACTTCTTGCACTGTTTACAGTGTCAAGACAATAAACCCACTTTTTAGTAGATTGTAAAGCTTTTTTTGTTGTGATTCATTATCTGTCACTGAGTTGTATTTGTGTGTGGGGTTTTTTGCATATCTAAAAAGGATTTTGAAGCATGTGTACCACATCCCACAGGGAAACGCTCCATGGACCTTGGGATTAAAATTGGCCTTAATGAATCCAAAAGACAAAATTGAACATTTACAAAAATGTGCACAAAAACTTCTGAGAACCAGTAAGGCACAATCTGCCCAGTTTGATATGTGTTACTTTATTTAAAATTCATACAGGAGAGGTACAAAACCACTACCTTGCAGCAGGAAGAAATTCATTTCAGCCTGACATATGTTGATCCAATATGGATTTAAGGACTTTTCATCAAAGTAGGTTCAGACATAGTCCATGAGGCTGTTGCTTAAAAGAGTGTCTTGTGAGCTGCCCAACAACTCCCATGAAAACCTTTCTTTGTTTCTCTGCCTTTAATGATGATCCTTTGCCAGCTTTTACCATTTTGCTGATTGGAATACCTGTTTGTCATTTGACATGAGAGTTGTGCAGTTCACCACACCTTATGGTTTGTGCTTATGATTAGCTTGCTTTCCCAGAAGTCACACTTATAGTATCTTTGCAATTGCAGTCGATAAACTAGATGTTGAAGCCTTTCTTACCTATAATGGCAAGGTGACTTAAAATAAGACCAGAAATGCCAATGCTATCAATCTCTGTGTTATTCCTCCTTTCAAATCAGGTAAATGGAAAGATTTCCTTAAAATTCTGCATTATGAATTCATCTAGTCCAGCTTTTCCAGCAAGCTGCACAACCAGCAAACACCCTTTTCCAAGTTTAAACTCTAAGGCAGATGATAGGTCTGTGGAGTTTGTTAGTTGTGTGTGATAGATCTGAAGCACGTCATGCTGTCGGCAGTGCTGTTAGGGCTGACAAACTGCACAAGCTGGTAAGAGTTTATTTTTAATAGCAGCATAACTTACTGCAGTAGAATCAGCAGCTGATATGCCTACAGCATATTGCTGAGTAGCTTTTGGGAAGAGTTATCTCACATTTCTAGGTAGATGATGTGGCCATATGCTTCTAACATATGCCTTGAGCTGTCACGGCAGTGCAGTAAGTAGCATACAGATCTCCCTGTGTTATTTGCATAGCCAGGGTTGCTATTCTTTTCTAAACCTCTACCTTTATCCTCTGGTGCTAATCAGCTATTGCAGTGCTCCACGTTTGAGAAAGTAAGAAGTCACTTCACAGAAACTCCAGAGTTTCAAGTTGTTGTCCTTTTGGACCTTTGTGATCTATTTGTTTTCTCCTCTTGGTCTAGCTATGGAAGAAGGACATGCTATAGCAGCTACTCCTGCTGTTGCTAAAGTATCTGCAGCACCATCTGTGTGGTAGTGTCATGGAACGTTTGCAAAGCTGGTTGGTGCCTCATTGTCTGTGTTGAGTGCGTTTCATTACAAGAGGCTGTATATACCCAGTAGTCACAGCTGCAGTGGGGAATGTTGGGTCCACAGTTTTTGTTTGAAGTTTGAAGATGGCATTATCTGACAGAGGTGAACTGTGGGAGGTTAAGTGAGAAGTTATGGAATGTTTTAATTTGATTCTTTCATGTAGAATACAGTGAGTGGCTTCTAGTTATTTACTTGTGTACCTTGTGACCAATCGTTTAATGAGTAGAGTCTAGCATTTGTGCTAAGTATGTGGGGTACTTGCTCAGAACAGTAAGTCATTATGTATATCACTGCATGCTCTCTCTCCCTTGTCTCCCCTTCCCCACATACAGCTTTTAGAACTGGTGTAAAAGGTAAAACATTGATTGGGGAAAGTATTGGTTGATTTATTTTTTTTGGCTGTAATTACCACCGTCAAGTTAGTAGGAAGTTAGTAGGAAGCTGTTTGCTTTGTGTGTAACCTTAAGCATGTATGTTTCTTATTTCATAACTTAAAAATGAAATTTACTTTTTAGTGCTTGCTTGATGCTTATTTATTTATTTTTTTTGGTATTAGGTTAGCCTACACAAACCAGAAATTAAACTGGAATCACTAAAAGAAGATATTAAGGATTTTCTGAAGACATCAGGTTTGTAATGCTTCATTGATGCATTTGCGAATAATATAGATCTACGTAAGATCACATGTAACATACATTGTGAACATAGTACTTTGTGTAGCTTGGTATCTTGGTACTTGACAGTAGCCAGAAGCAGGCATTCAGTGATTCCAGATTATTAAATGAGGTAGAGAAAACTAAAAGGGAAAAAGTTCTTGGATTGTAGCAGCATTTTGAAAAACATATTATGAAAATAAGTGATTTTATCATTTTATAAGATACTGGTAATTTCACTGAAAGTTCTGAATGATACAAGAGCTTAGTAATTTCTGAAAATGGAAATTAGCATTCATGGAGATACTCTTGAAAATTTTACCCTTAGTTAAATTTCCAATTTCCCTGGGAAGTTGTAAGCTATGCAACTATAATGTGAAGATTTTATGATAAATTATAGAGT
>VYZX01027587.1:11400-22205 GCA_013401335.1 Brachypteracias leptosomus | reverse complement strand
TAAAATAAAGTATATTCCAAGTCACCTGGAATGCCAGAAGGTGGCATTTATAGTAAACGATGATCTTCTATAAAAAGAGCATAGTCATATTTTAAGAGAAGAGGCCAAATCTTACAATACACCAGACTGACCTGCTGCAAAACAAATGTTTATAAGCCAATAATTTCTGTACCACAATGATAAATATCCAATCAATGACTAAACTGAATTGTTCAACTAACAGAGAATCCACTGCATATACACACTGATCATAACAGGACTTTAAATTAAGAGTGTCTTTTTGTGTCAGCTTCTAATCATTGAATTCTATTATGCCTTTTGTGCTTGATGAAGAAGCTGTCTGGTATTAGAAATCTCCTCATGTATACAGTTATAGACCCTTCATGTTGTCCAAGTGGGATTTTGGAATGAATCTCAGGATAACTCATAGACTTCTTTTCTAAATACTTTCCCATTCAGCATTTCTTTTTCAGTTGTGGAACAAAAATTGAATACAATCCTCCAGGACAGAACTATTATTGAAGCTCTTCATACCTAGCTAACAGACCTGCACAGGTACAGCTATTGCTGCACTACTGTTACTTTACTTCTGCATGCAGTGGGGTAACTGGCAACTGCATATACTAGCAAATATAAGCAGTGTCACCAAGCAATGCCCATGGCCCACAGAAATCTCCATGCCAAAATATAGAGATACATGGAAGGGTGAGTCCTGAGAGCTCACTATTCAAAATATACTGTATTTCTCCTATCCAGTGCCACATGAACCATGCTATACTGCTCAGTGAGATAAATATGCTGAATGTATTGGATACTGTTTTCAGATAATTAGTATGCAGAAGGACCATAAGAATAATCAAATTTGTTTCCTAACCAAATTAGACTGCATGAAGAAATCACAATAATTTCTGTCTCAAGCACAAATATATTAGTGTTAATGAAAACTCCAGGGCAGCTTTTAGCAATTTGATCACACCCTATCTTGGAACATGGTAGTTTAATTAATCTCTGCAGTGCCACATTGCATTCTTAATTTCTTTTCAAACAAGTTTCATTGAAAGAATTGTATTTAACCCACAGACTTCAATTAGTTTAAACAGGAATAGAACATGATAGGCCTTCAAATGGCTAAAGGCAAATAGGCTTTATTTAAAACACCAACTTTCAAGTCCTCTTATAATACATTTCTGTCAAAGATTCCTGTTATAAGAATGAATATACCTAAAAGATCAAGAAAGTCTCCAAATGTGGTAATTTAATACTTTTCATTATAGTGGTCCACTCAATATGTAGAAATAATAGTCTCAGGCAGTCTTGCATAACAAATAAAACTCATGTAGGCAACACACATGCAGCTTTTGTGGATGGCACAAAAGAAAAAAATACCTTCAAAGTGACAACAGAATTTTAAAATCATTTTTCTGACAAAAAACCACAGATTTCATCATGTCCATAGCCCATCAAATGCTATTCTTCAACAAGAATTTTCAGTCTGATAGTTCCTTTTTTTTGCTCTTTACAGCTTTGTTTTTGTTTTCTCCCTAGCTAGGTTCTATTGTATGCTGCTATTTCCTCTGACTCTGCAACCATTTTGTTTCTATTTTGGAAGCAAAGTAACATATTAACTAATTCTATAATCTACCGTTTTGTGGGCATGTTTAAAAAATACTGTTGACAAAGAAGGATGATTGTTCTCTGAGGGAAATTTGATATGTGCTTTCATATTATATTTATGCAGGTATTTTGTTAGTGTCATCACCACTACCAGTTTTGGAAGAGTCTTTGGGGAAACAACCTTACACTTGTCATCTGGGGTACTTCTACCGGGAAAATTTTTTCCTCTTGTATAACTGAGTTTTCTCAATCATCTTTTGCAGTTTAGTAGAACTTACTTGCTTGCATTCACCAACAGTTTCCCTGCAACTGGAGTAAATAAATATTTTTAACTAGCCACACTATATCCTTAATTTTCTTTTCGGGTTTTCTACATGCCACTGATTTGTACTAGTCATTTATTTTTCTGACATCACAGTTTCTGTGGCATCTTAACATGTTTTTGTTCATGAGCTCTTTCACTACAGTTCTCTTTCTGGCATTCTTTATGATCAAGAATGCTGGAAACAAATTATTGTTAGGCTGCTTATATAGCTCCCTTTACATCATGGTTTATTAACTCAGGAGTGCCTCTAAAATACTGGAGTATGTTCTTGCAAGCACTAGACCACCTGTGGTGTTCTTGCCATGTGTAACATTTCTGATTATCGAGAGGGTTTCTGTGGCACTCTCACTGGCAAAAAAAAAAGAGGCAACAAACAAGGCACAGAGGTTCCTTCCATCTCTTCCTTCCTCCCTCCTTCCTCCTGGTATATCCTACTAACATTTGGTTCTCAATAGACAACTATACATGTATGTAACCCATGAAAAAAAATCTTTAGCATAATTAGGGCTGTGTTGAATTTCTGAGTATTTTTTTTTCTGTAAATTGTCACAGGTTTAGAGAGCAGGTTTTTTTGAGGAGAGAAAACTGATTAAGTTTTAAGAAGTAAAGGGCAGAGCTTAATTATTACTTTTCAGGGTGGAAAAAAATTACCAGTGGAGGTCCATAGGATTGGTGAGGAACAGGTTCTGTTCAATATTTTCATCAATGACCTGAAGAAACAAGTGCACAGTGAAGTCCCAGTTGTCCTTAAATAATGTGAATTTTATCCTTGCTGAATTTTTTTAACATTTTTTAAAAATTTAACAGTAGAAGGCACTTTGGCTTCTATTCCCCTTGCAGGAATATCAGTCAAAACCAAGTTGAATTTCCTTGTCTCCTGTGGTTCTCCAGGTCACTGCTCTGTAAGGCAGTGCTGGAACTGAACCTTTGTTTTTCCAAAGGACCAGGGCAAAACTCATCACTGGATCGTTAACATAATTAACAGACAATTAAAATATGAAAGTGGATAACTTGAAAACACTTTCCTTAAAGTGGCTGCTAAGGAGAGTTTGCTTAGCGGAAACCATTGTCAGGACAGGTTCTCAGATGAGACTTCAGCATCACTGTGCAGAGTGGAGGGGTTACCTCTGACTGTGTGGAAGCTGTCAGCCTTCATGCAGTGTGGTTTGACAGTTACCCATCAGCAGTGATTTGTTTGCCCTTTTTCATTGTCACTTAGTGAGTGAGGTCTGTCAATACTGAATATGAAGAACAATCTTTCCTGTGGAGGAAACCTCAAGATCTAAAGCTTGCTTCTCTTTTGGATTGTATTATTTAGTGTCATTCAGAACAGTTACTTACAGGAAAGGATGACACTGAGGTATGAAATACAGAATTATTCCAGCCAGATAAATTACAAATAAAGTAAGGTGGAATTATCTTTCAGTGTCAGGCAATTTCAACCATTTAAAGATAACTGTGTCTATTCATCCTAAATAAATGAAATGGAGCTATGTAATTATCATTCCCAGAAAGCTACTGAGGCTGCTTTGTTTTGCAAACTGTCAAACACAGTGCTGCAAAACCATCACAATCTTCAGCTAAAGCTCACCATGCAAATGAGCTCACTGTCTGTCATCAGACAGTGAAAAATATTTGCCTGGAGAAGTTATTTTAAAAGATTTATTAAATACTAATATAAGAAACTGGCAACAGGGGATACCAACTAATGTTGAAGGGGAGATAAATTTCCTCATCGTTTTGTTGCAATGCATTACAGTGAATATTTGACGGAAATGGTTGTCCAAGTTAAAGACATAGCAATTATGTTCTTTTTATTTTCTCTTTCCCTTTTCCCCCCTTCCCCCTCCCACTGAAAGCTGTAAGGTGTCATCAATTTCTCTAGGAAAGCAGTCATTCACACCATGTAATAGAATGTCTCATATTATACACTGGCACAAAATGGGTTAAGTGGCTACTTAATAGTTTTCAGGGCTCTCAAATCTCAGTAAAATAGTGGATATATAGGGCTAGATTCCGCAATCTCTGCACAAGAAAAGTATTATGGCTTTATGAATAGCTTTTTTGATGTTATGGAGGACTTGAGAGAATTATCAGTGGTTTTTCACGGCCTCATCTGTTGTCGAGCCTTATTCTGACAGAGATTTTAGCATATGAATAATGTTATAACAGTTAGTGTGATTTGTAAGTACTTGATATTTTAAGTTTTGCTGGTCTGAAATGATATACAAAAACTTTGTTTCTCAGGTATTCTGTAGCTGGTTTTTGCTACACATGTGCAAATTAGGGCGTAAATATTAATCCTCTCCAGACAGACATGTTCCTTCAGCCAAGGCAGGTTTCCAATTCCATTTTATAAACATACGTATTAAAAAGAATGAAAATAGATGTGGAGCTTAAAGCAAAATTAGAGCCTAGTGAACATGTTTGCAAAATCATGTCTGCAGCCTGAAAAGTCCTATTTGCAACCTGTAAATTCAAGTGCCAGTAGTGATTTGAAATAAATACAGCAGCTCTGGTTTTCTGGTGGTATTGTTTTAGGTTTGCTGTTTAAAAAAATATTCTGAGTGGATCTCTTTGCTAGTTTATGATATTATGGTTTCATTCAGAATGAAAGACTCATATGGAAGGAGGAAGTTTACAGTATGTGGAAAAGGGGGCAGGTCATTTGGAAGGAATATAGGAACGTTGACAGGGTATATAGGGGTATAACAAGGAAGGAAAAGACCCTTTTGGAATTAAATCTGGCAAGGGATATCAAGGACAACAAGAAGGGCTTCTTCAAGTACATTAGTAGCAAAAGGAAAACAAGGGAAAATGTGGGCTCACTGCAGATTGAGGTGAGAGCCTTGCTGACACAGAGAATATAGAGAAGGCGGAGTTAGCAAATGCCTTCTTTGNTGGCTGACACATCAGAAGGCTGTGGTACCATTCAGTGACACATGGATAGGCTAGAGAGTTGGGGAGAGGGGAACCTCATGAAGTTCAACAAGGACAAGCGTAGGATCCCTCATCTGGAGAGNTGCTAAGGCTGGCCCCCAGGAATCACAATCCCTGGAGATAAGACAGAAGGTCTGGAGGAAGGAACACTCTCCACTTTTCAGTGATGATTGGGTTAGAGATCATTTAGCAAACTGGACACTCACAAATCCATGGGCCCCCATGGGATTCACCCACAAGTGCTGAGGGCACTGGCTGATGTTGTTACTATGCCACTTTCTGTCTTCTTTGAAAGGTCATGGAGAACAGGAAAAGTGTCTGAGGACTGGAAGNTCTTAGGACGGGAAGAAAGTCATTGTCACGCTAGTCTTCAAAAAAGGCAAGAAGAAGGACCCAGGAAATTACCGGCCAGTCAGCCTCACCTCCATCCTTGGAAAGGTGATGGAACAGATCGTTCTGTAGGTCATCTCCAAGCATATGGAAGAAAAGAAGGTTTTCCAAGTGNAACTACTGGAGAGAGTCCAACGGATGGCTGCAAAGGGGATGAGGGGTCTGGAACACCTCTTTTACAAGGAAAGGCTGAGACACCTGGAGCTGTTTAGCCTGGAGAAGAGAAGACAGAGAGGGAATCTTGTCAATGTTTATAAATATCTGGAGGGTGAGTGTCAAAACAGTGGGGCAAGTCTCTTTTCATTGAGGCCCAGGGATAGGACAAGGGGCAATGGGCACAAACTGGAACACAGGAAGTTCCACCTGAACATGAGGAAGAACTTCTTTCCTGTGAGGGTGGCAGAGCCCTGGAACAGGCTGCCCGGGGAGATTGTGGAGTCTCCTTCTCTGGAGACTTTCAAGACATGTCTGGACACATTCCTGCGCAGCCTGACCAAGGTGAACCTGTTTTGGCAGGGGGGTTGGAGTAGATATCTCTAGAGCTCCCTTCCAACCCCTACCATTCTGTGATAATTCCATGGACAACATTAAAGTGAGCATGACTTGTTTATCAAAGGGCAGACTCTGGACTTTATGAACTCTAGAAGCAGGCAGGAAATAAATGCTTAATTTCTTGTTTGATTTATTGATATAAAGTTATTGCAGTGATGTTTTGGCCCTTGGTATTTCTGTTCCAGACAGTATACATAATGACTCTGAAAGTTTAAAGAATTATATTGCAGTGAAAACTAACTACTTGTATAGATTTAAGAAGTAGAGTGCTCTAAAACCTTGAGTGTATTAAAATTGATATCTGTGTCTTGCTTTGAGTTAGAACAATTCTGTTCAGTGATTTTACTTTTCAGACAAGTATCTTCTAATTAATTGCACTTTCTGAAGTTAACGGCAGATTTTCAGTCTCTGCTTCTAGCAGTGACAACACTTGGTGTTTAGAGTTACTACCAAGGATTGGTGTGCAGACCAAGGTCACTGCTAGATCTTGTGTACCACATCGGGGAGTGTAGGAAGCGAAAGACTGCACCTGCAGGGAGGAACGGCCAGGTCAAGGTGACCCTAAACTGACCAAGGAGGGATTCCATCCCATATACATCATATTCAGTATAAAGCTGAGAAATCATGAGAATCAAACTCTCTTCTTCAATGGTTGGCATACAAGGAGGATTCTGTCCATTCTGCCTTTGATCCCAATCCGTGTGTTACCGAATCCAGTTCCAGAATCCAGCTCCTGAACCTGGTTCCCATCTGCTGCTGAGTCCAGTCTGGGACTTCCCCAGTACCTGCTCCATGGCATCAGTGATGATGGTGGCATAATTGCCATGAAAGAGGGGAGTGGGTTCAATACTGGTTTTGTATATGTTCGTATATATTCCACTTTATTATTATTATTATCCTCATTAAAGCCATTTCAGTTTTCTTTTCTAATTCATAAGTCTCTCTTTTTCCCTTTCTCTTCCCATTTGGGAGGGCAGAGGGGATAACAGAGATCCTTGAACTTTTCTCCATTATGTCCTTTCTCTTCCCCTTTGGGGAGGGAGAGGGGTTAATAGAGACCATCTGTTAGTTCTAGTGAACTGCCCTGACAATAACCCTTGACAACAGGCTATACTTTCATCTGTATCAGTTTGGGAAATATTAAAGACACTAACAGCAGCTTAAATGATTAAGCTGAACACATTAAATTGTTTACCTATTAGGGGAAGATAAAAACATTACTTTAAAGCCTACTAGAATTCATAAAGTTGATGATGAGAATTCTTACAAATGAAGTTTCAATCTAATCCACAGTACAGAAGGGAAAATCACATCTGGTACTTTTAAGAAGATTGCCATTATTTGCAGAGAAATGTCCGACTACATACCAAAGGTTATTTAAGAGGGGGAGTGAGGGATGAGGAAGAAGTGCAGTGATGAAAGTGTGGGTCTGTTTAATAAATGATCACACCGATTCAGTTTTGGCTGCATAGGAGGTGCAACAAATAAACCTAACTTATCAGCCTTGAAATGCTTTTAAAAGAAAGCCCAGGTCTGGATCCAGATTTATTTTGGTGCAAATCTTTCTTAAAGCATTGCTGAGGCTACTCATGTATCCCACATTGGACTGGGCTTTGCAAGCTTTTAACCGTATAACTAGGGCCTTTTTGTTGCATCATCATTCAAACAGTTATGCATTAGCTGAACTACAAACCAGATGAGATAACAGTTTCTGCAAGAACCAATTCCTCCTCATGAAAAAGCAAAAAACAAATGAAAAGAGAGAAAAAGAGATACAGGGAGGGGGATAAAGAGGAGGATCATGCAGAAAAGAAAGGGTGAAATAAAACTGCAGTGACCTGAACAAAAAAAGAACCATGATTCAGAGTGACAATTCTTCCCATTCCCATGTTTGCCACTGTCATATGTTTTGCAGAAGATCTTGCTCTTCTGAAGTCTCAGTAGAATGTCTTTCACAGTCCTTACATCTCCTTATGGCTGTGAAGCAGTGCCTACAGAAAGAGAGGTTCTAACCCAGAAACATAGGTAAGTCTTGTCCTGAACCTGAAGCTCCCTGCATTTGGGGGGCAGGTCATCAATTCTGGAACCAGTTCTGCTTATGGAGGAAACAGAAGCTTCAAAGAGATGCTGCTACTGGCAATGCATGTGAGAGCAAACAGCACAGGAGGAGAGTAGAGGACGTCTGTTGTAGAACTGCTGAGGAAGAGGACAAGTGTCTGCAACACACATTTCAGGACTTTTACTTCAGACAACCCCTACTCTTCCCAGTGGTCCAGAGCATATATTAGCAGCTGGAATAGCTCTTCCAGATCAGCTTCATCTGAAAGGAAATGAAGCTGGAAGCTCTTAGTTCTCCCCACTTTTTTGAGCCTAGGTAGAGTAAGTGGTGACCATCAAATGTATGCTCCTGAACCAAAGTAAAATAATTATAATGGTCATGTGATGTTTATGGTTAACACTTTGCATATTGAAATCACTGAAGAGACCTGAATTTCTGTCACTCCAAGCTGTATTGGCAGGGCTCCCAGCAAGTAAATGTCCTCAGAGGTCATGTCCAAGAAAAAAAACTCTTTTGTGTTTAGAATCACAGTTGACTGCTCTGCAGTGCTGTTGTTGCACACAATTTGTCATGCAGGGGAAAAAAAGTAGCAGTGGGCTGCCATTGTTTCCAGAGAATCAGTATAAAATAAATCCAGAAAGAAAGAGCCTAGAGCATTTGAAGGTGCTGACAGCACATCCATCATAAATTTATTTTGCATATTTCTCTTACTGCTAAAGTATAACCAAACTTGCTGGGTACTAAAAGGTTGGTCCATCTACTGAACCTTTCATCCAAGACCACCAAACGGTACAATTTCTAAATTTAATTTTCTGTTCTTTAGATTTGTACTCTATCTGTCCAACCTGAATTGCTAAATCAAAGGAATTTCTAAAGGACCATGATTCCTGAGACCCACTAAATACAGGCTGATGACTGAAATGTACCACTGCGCCAGAGAATAAGTTCTGATGCATAAATGATGACTGTGTAGCTAATGTACATGCTGGAAATTTTATTTTATTTTTACTGCTGCAGTGAGATTAAAGTCTGATTTGGAAGTTAAACATTGTGTGGAGACATAGAAGAAAAGGAAGGGACATAGCTACTTATTCAGTGCTGCCTTTAAGTCTAGCTGTTAAGAATGAAACAACAGAACCAACCTTTCTTATTGGCAGCAGTTTCTGAATAGTCTTTCCAGACTGACAGCATCAGCAGGAGAGGGGGATGGAAACATCCAAGGAAATTCAGGTGATGTGATCATGTGTACTGCAAAGGTTAGAATCTTTATGGGTGCATGATGTCTGCATTCAGATACATATTTTTGTATTTATTAATGTATTTGCATATTTTAAAAAGAAATTATTTCAGATCAGCTTGATCTTCAAAGTGCTTTGCTGAAGAGCAAATTCACATGCATAGCTTTATTTTAGCAGAGCTATGAAATTCATATATATTAGACAAAATGTTGAATCTAGCTTCCTGTTTGAAAATAAGCAAAAAACAGTATTCCAAAACAACTGTGTTCCTAATGGTACAGTTCATTATCAAATATTAAATAGAAGAGGAAAAGGACTTTGCTTGTCGGCCTGACAAGTGAACACAAGTCTGCCTCAAAAGAAACAGAAGAGCTTGCAAAAATGGCAGAGTTGAAGACTCGCTTTCAGTGACCGCACTCAGAATCTTCACCATTGAATGTGCTTGTACTAGTAGGAGAGGCAGAAAGAGAAGCACAGCTCCTTACAGAGGATTTGGAAGAACCAACTGTTCTAGATGTTAATGTCTTTTTACTCATTATGTCTGGAAGATATAACCTTGCTCTTCTCAGTTTCTAATTTTGCCATTCCTTTATTTGCCTCCAGGTGATCTCAACACTCACCAAGATCGCAAAGGTAAGAAGAGTCTCTCTCCAGCATGGCACAGTTAACAGTCTTTGACAGGAGATGGGTGAGCAGATTTTCTGGCCCGGTTAGAATCTCAATATAAATATAGTAACAAAGTATTGTCAAGCATAACCTCAGTGCACCAGTGTGGAGATCAATTGCCATCTTATTTGCAGCATACTTGCTTGAAAACATGTGAGACCTCACAAAAGTTTGACTGCAAAACTGCTAAATAAGCCTTCCCAGAAAATAACTCTTTTACTAAAGAGTATTCCCTTTCCCCCTTCAACATACTGTAATGAATCTCTTTCCTATAAATAGAAATATGAACTGCTCTTTGAAGTCAGTAAAGATTGCTTTGATTTCAAATTCTTTCATAGTTGCTGCTTCAAAACTACTCTGGTGTGAATTTATAATGACTAAATAGATGAATTTCTTGTAATTTCTAAGTATATTAAATTATAGTTGGGATAGAAAGGTGGTTGAAACTCAGTGTCATTAAACAAAAAAAAACAACCATTCATAGGAACTTCTCTTTCATTTTTCAGTCATAGTAATACTTTTTCTTCTATTTGTTCATCCCTTTTCTCATCTAATTTAAATTAAGGCATAGTTTTACTCTTTAAAAAATTAGTTATCAGTGATTTGGGGCTGAATCATATATTAAATATTATGTTTTTATATATGTAACTCTTTCTGTAGGTTTTGTATTGTTACTTTTTTCTACTTTTAAATATATTATTTATGTTTATAGTAAGTGTATTCTATCACATACCGGAATGATGACACCTAATGCAAAACTCTCATGATAAAAATTCTTACTGACTTCTGCAGGCTTTGGCCTGGGATCAGTTGAAAGACAGGTTGCAGTTNACCCTGACCATTCTGTGATTCTGTGATTAGCAAGAGTTCTTGCACTAAAGATTTAGTCCAAAATGTTTTTCTTACTGCCATTCTACTTTCTCAGACTTGCCTTAGTGTTTTTTCAAGTGTATTTTAAGTCTGACCACACAATTTCTTTTGTTCTGGTTTGATTCTTTTATGTTACCCAGTCCAGGGCTAG
>VYZX01027586.1:20189-32430 GCA_013401335.1 Brachypteracias leptosomus | reverse complement strand
ATTTAAACTTGTGATACAAAACATAGATGGCTTGGCTAAAATTACATGAAGTTCATAAGTTTCAAAAAAAAAATAGATGTGACTTTCTGATCTAAACTTCATTGTTGTCAGAAGTTGGTGTGTTCACTTTCTCGTGTAGCCTTTTCATTATTTTTTTGTTTGTTTTACTTCATTTTCAGGAAAGACTCACAGTGGTTAGAAATTTCAGATGTAGCTCTTACATATTGATCCTCTGCATGTTGGAAACTGTGTAATAAGGCACAGGGCTGGAGCTGGATGCCATAGGAAGGACTTCCACTTTTACTATTACATATGCAAGCCTATACTATAATGATGAAAGCCAATAACAAAACCAGTTAGCTGAGACAGGCTTGCCTGCCCTTACAATCCCTTAAAGCAAGCAACAGTACCTAGCCCTACTGTTCCATGACTTACATAGCAGCAGTGATTTAAACCTTTTTCTATTTCTACGCTCTGTGTCGCCAGATACTTACATATGTGGAAGGGTGTATGGATCATAGCTTACAATTGCTCTCTGACTTCCTTTTATGTAAAAAGGAGATCACTGGAGAACCAGCTTCAGTTTTTCTTTCTACAGATGGATTGACAGAGTGAGAATAAGTCAGAATGGGAGCAGGACTATTTGCTATTCTTCCACTGCTGTACAACCTAGGAAGCCTAGGGGAGAGCATGGTCAAATTTTTCCTCAATTTTTTTATTAGAAGGTATCCGGTGAAAATTTAATTGTTTTGTATCTCATTGGGCTGTCAGTCTTAAAAGTTGCTTAACATATATTTAAACTCCAAATTCTCTGGAGTATCTATGTACTATGTTTGATCCTTTTAGTAGGTTTTGGTTTGTATAAGAAATTTTTTCTGCCTTCAAAACTAAGCTTTTTATTTGTGACTCAGCTTTGAGACTTATCTTGCTTTTCTGTGACCTCATGAGTATGTTACAAGTTTTGTTACTTTTTAAAAACCTTGTAATTTGTTTCTGGAGTAAATTGAGAGGAAAATACATATTTCTAGCCCTTATGATTATAGAGGAAAGTCTTAAAATGTGAACAGTGTGCAGTATTAAGGATTAGAAAATTATAGGAAAAAAATGAAAAAGCTCAAAGTTGTTATTAATTCTTTATCTCATAATTTTTAAGCCAATCATGATTTTTAGCCTTGAGGTTCACAGCATCTTATAAACCATTGTGGTATTTATGTAATCATATGGGTTTGCCAGCCTTTAACTTGGAACTACATTCTCAAACTCTTTACTTATTTTAAAGATATTTATGAGTTTAATAATCTTTTTACTTCTCAAGATGACAGAATTTAGTTCTCCCTTAAGGAATTCCACTAACTTCCTAAAAAGAAAACAAATTGAAAAAAAAAATCTGTAAATTTCAATTTCTACCTATTCAGCATATACGAAAAAGAAATTAGCAGTTACTTGAAGATGTGCACTATCAAGCTAGGGACACATTAATTTTCTGCATTAGGTTTATCTATCAGGGTGTAGCACGTCCTCAGACTGAACA
Source organism: Brachypteracias leptosomus (assembly GCA_013401335.1). Taxonomy (NCBI): domain Eukaryota; kingdom Metazoa; phylum Chordata; class Aves; order Coraciiformes; family Brachypteraciidae; genus Brachypteracias; species Brachypteracias leptosomus. The sequence goes on along the minus strand of VYZX01027586.1, from coordinate 30,899 downwards.
ACATGCTCTCTGCTTAGAGTGATTGAACTGAGCTCTGTGTTCACAGTGTGGCTGGAAGGAAAACAGTAATTTCTAAGATGAAAAATAAAAAATCTGTCTCATATCACCAACTGCATTATTCTCAAAGTTCCTCTAGAAGAAAGAACAAAATCAACCTATTCATTTTTTAAACAGCAAAAATACACACATTGATACAAGCCAGTCAGAAAGATCAAAACCCACAGAAACGTAGATAAGACATGCAGCAATGTTAAAATGGCAAAGAAGGAAAATAATGTACATTAAGATTAAAAATGCAATTTTGTAAATTGAACCTCTAACTCCACAAAAATATTTCCTGAATCACTTCATTTGCTTTGAATTTTTATCTACAAAACAAGCCTCAACAAATCCAGCTGATTTCTTGCCCTATATGTTCTCAGGTCATGGCCTAACTTCTCTTCAGACTACTTTCAGCCTGGGTGACTGAATCTCAATCAATCCTGCTTGGTTTGAGAGTCTTGATTCAGTGCTGGAGTCTGGATTCTATGATCCAGCCTTTGTGTTATCTGACATAATTCTTGCCCAGAGGATGAAAGATCTCTTTTCGAGATCAAACTCAAAATTCACAGATTTTGAGTTAACATTTTGAAGATTCTCGCCTTTTTATTTGTTTTTAAATTTTAGTACAGTACCTTATCTCTAACATTATCAGGATTTCATGGCTGAAATTCTTAAGGGTGTTGTGTCCATTGCACTCAGTTAAGATCAATACTTTTTTCAGTGAGCTATTCCATCAGTGCCAGTCTCCCATATCCTCAGCTGCTTCAATGAAGAGAGCAAGAAGTCCTAATTACTTGGAGAATCATTAATTTATGTAAGTCTACATGATATAGGGGGTGTGGGGAGGTGAGGGGCGTGTTAAACTGCAACTCTGAAAAGTCTTCAATACTTCCAAAAAGCTTAGCCTCAATCTTACAGCATGGCAATGAATTCCATGGACAAACTACACTGTAAACTGCATATATCCTTTCATACCTTTTAAAATAGTTGCTATAATGCCAATTGAATCAGTCATTGAAACCAAGATGGGATTAGTGCAAAAGATATTTAGAAGTAAAAATAGGGAAATATTTCCAAAATAACACACAGTTATTTTGTTTCCAGTGTTCAGACATCATCTGTGAGCTAGAAGAGCCTTTTGAATGGAGTAAAATAGGGTGTGTTGCGTTTCGCATTTTCATTACTAAGTAGTCAGATTGTAAATGTATCTTTTTGTTTGGTTTGGTTTAGCTGTTTTTTGTTAAATCAGAATGCCTGAAGTAAATGTTTGTTGATTTCCTTAAAATACTTCTTCTGGAAATAATTTTAGACATTATTCTACCATTCCATAGATCTAAAAGAACTTTTAAAGATTCTCTTTGAGACAGTCATAAGTCAACCATTTCTCTTCTCAGCAGGCAGAGCTGCCATTTGGCTGAAATCAGTCATCATCTTTAGGATTAAAATTAGAGCTTCTATGAAGCAAACAAATGTGAGTGGAACAGGGTAAAACATTTGGTTGTAAGAACAATGCAATCTACCATTATGATTTTTAATGCCATATAGAAAACAAATGTTTTCATAGCCATTTAATGCACATTCACAGATCTTTAAAATCATGCAAATCTGAATGCTTGCAGTGGTGGTATAATGCTAACTTGTCAGTGTTATTTATAATTGGGCCAAAAATGAACCCTCTTGACAGATGGATTTCAATTGCTTTACCAAACATTCATTGTTGTTTTATGCTGAGCAACAGATTTTCAAACCAGTAGAAACCTGGCTGACTATTCAAATAGGTAAAATATAATTTCCATGGGATTTTGGTGCAAGGCCCTTTGGACTTCCCACTGTCACCTCTTGACATCTTTAAGGGGATAAAGTAAAAATTATTTTACAAATACTGAAACAGGCTGAAGGACCATGTAATCTGGATGCCTGAATGCCATTTCTCCTTTCCTATCTGTCAAAATACTGTAATAAAATGGTCCATAGGTACCTTGCTTCTTGCTTCTACTACTCCTCACACCTTGAGTGCTAATCTCAGCCAGAAAGAGAGGAAATGAAGGACAATTGGTTCACCACATTGAGGACATTTTGGAGGAGGGTGGGTGTTAATAGCTGTTTCTTTTCAACTTTCTGTAAATACCAATTACAAATGTAATTCTGTCTTTTGTAAAGCAAGTGCCCCACTTGAGGAATAGAGCTCACTTTAAATATTTCAAGGTTGTTTTAAAGTACAGCTTTAGTTTACATCCAGATTTATGTGTGAGTTTTTCAGTACTTATAGCTAATGACAGAGACTGCTAAAGTGACAATGCAGTGGACTGCCCCAATCCTTCATTCTCTGCACACATATAACACTGCTCCAGTAAGGTGAAACATTTCTGAATTTGGGTAAATTCCACTTAAAGTAACAGAGTTAGCATTCTTCTAAAGCTTTGAACAAGAATGACTTAGGTTCACTGTAGTGAAGGCAAGAGCTAACATCACTTGGCAGTACTGAGATCCAGATGAACTGAAACCAGATGTATTAACCATCTTTAAGATAAAATATAAGCACTTCTAATTGTTGCAATACTGTAACTTAGGAACAAGTAAAAACATTTGTCCTACCAAACAAGGAAAAATATACATATACTGAAAGTAAAAACAGAGCAGAAATAAAGCGATAAGCTTTATACTCAGTTTATTATGCAAGGTGATAAAATGATAAATATTTGTGCTATTACCTACTTTACATATTTGTGTCACTGATTAATTTTTTGCAAATAACCTCATCTAAAATATACACTATTTGAAAGTATCTGGAATGTAAAACATGTCCTATAATTTTGGTAATGACAATAATATTCCACAAAATTGGTGACTAGATATCATCATCCTCCTTAGAAATCGGGAGTTTATCTCATGCACAGGTGGTCTAGAAAATGTTTTTTACCAGTGTTCAAGGATATTCAGTGTGGCAATTTTCTGAACTGGATTCAAGAATAAAGCCCAAGACTGTTCATCTGTAAAGTGCTGTAGCTATCCCAGGTTCTCCAATTTATATACAAAATTGTTGTATCTACCAGTGGGTTTACTCTCATTTATTATTTTTGTAATGCAATAATCCAGATATCCATGTACAGATTAGCATCCAAAGAAGGACAGTGAAGCTCGTGAAGGGTCTAGAGCACAAGTCTTATGAGTGGCAGCTGGGGGAACTTGGATTGTTCAGCCTGAAGAAAAGGAGGCTCAGTGGAGATCTTATAACTCTTTACAACTACCTGAAAGGAGGCTGTAGTGAGGTGGGGATCAGTTTGTTCTCCCAAGCAACAAGCGACAGGACAAGAAGAAATGGCCTCGAGTTGCATCAGAGGAGGTTTAGATTGTATATTAGGAAAAATCTTTTCACAGAAGGGTTGTCAAGCCCTGGAACAGGCTGCCCAGGGAATTGTGGTCACCACCCCTGGAGGAGTTCGAAAGATGTGTAGATGTGAGGCTTAGGAACATGGTGCTTAGGGAACTCTGTTAGTTCAGTCTCCTTTGCACAATACAATATTTTGAAAAGTACTAGGATCGCCTGTCATTTGGAAGAGATCATATTCTTATGTAGAACATAATTCTTGCTTCCTCCTGTAAGGTAGAATACTGTTTGCTTGGCAGCAAGGGCTATTTTTTTGCAATAATGCTCTGTTTTTGAAGCGTCCTTTGTCATGTGCATTCATATGGGAAGCAAGGTTATTTGACTCAGTAACAGATTCTTTTTAACTTCGAGGTGGGGAGGGTGGGGAGGTTGATGACTGTAACATCTATTACAAACTCTTTTCGGAAAACAATAATAAATGCATCGATGTACTTACCTTCACCTTTTTTATATGAAGGTTGAGGTTTCTTTTTTCACTTCATCATAGAGTAAAACTACCTTTAAATACTGCATGTAGGTAGGTAATTGTGGAGCGGTATCTCCATAAGAATGGACACGTGAGCAATCCCGACTCTGTGGCGCCAGCAAGGCCACACAAGGACGGCCACGTGCAGCACGTGAAGCAGCAGTGACGCAGCAAGAAAAAGGAGGCAGAAGGCGGAACTAAGGGCTGCGCCTTGACAGCAGTGCCTGGCCAATCAGGAGACGTTGCTTAGCGCCTGGCAGAGTTTGTTGTACCAATCAGAGTTGTGCTTCCAGTGCATGGTCAGCGCTGGGGGGTATTAAACAAGTGAGATTCAGGCGAATAAACGGCAATGCTTTGGATTACATTAGTCCGTGTACGCATTGTCCATTGATCTCCTGCAGGTAATCACCTTGGAGTCAGCATGGTGACTATATCATCACTGTGTACATCAAGTCCTGTGCTTAAGAAAGATATGGAGGTCCTTTGTTCCCTTTAAAGTGTGCTTCTGTGTTACGCTCCCTTCAACCCACTACTCGGCAATTCTTCCCTCCTCCACAATTAGGGTGCAAGATAAACCACATCTGTTTGCACAGAAATTTACTGGTTTAGTTACAGTAGTGTGACCTTCCTGCAGGCACAGCCTAGTCTTCCCCATTGTTTTTGAAGCAATACAGAGTCACACATCAGCTGGTTTGGCCTCCTTGCAATCAGAACGCAGGTCACATCCCTCCTAGTTGTGAAGGACAGGGTATGATTTTGGACTAACAAGCTGGCAGGCTGTGACCATCTTAAAAATATACCTCTTTTGTTTCTTACAATTATATTCCTTCATGATGCCACAGTGACCTAGTAGTATTTAGAGGATGTGTACATGCCTTTTCCTTTACATATAAAGATTCAGTCCAAAAAAACCCGAAACAAAACAAAATTTTCTGGGAAAAAAAAAGAAAAATATTTTTTTCCTAGTCTTTTTCCACTTTGTTGCTACCAGGAAACTAGTTCCCTTACAGTCGCCCTTCAAAGCAGTCTGCTACCACTTGGGAAATATTTGCCAAATCCTTTTTCTTATACTTCATCAATTTCAAAACTTAACCTGTCCAGTCAATGGATAAATCTCTTTTACCTTCTATGTTGTGTGTTGTATGTTGTATGTGTGACTGAAATAGCAAACACACATTCCCAGAATCATTCCAGTCACAGAATATCTAAGGCAAGAAATACAGCGTTTAAACATCACAATGTAACAACACTAATAAAAGCCCCAGTTATCCCAACCTACTGCAATATCGCTTGTTTTGCAGCACATCATTTCAGCAACCTTGCTTCACTGAACCACTTGTGATTGATGTGACATTAGTGCTGAAAGTGTCACTCACACACTTGCATTTATATTCTGTTCTCATTCTTCTAACAAAAAGAAACGCTTGCATATTTTTGACAATGACAAATTATGAGCCATTGAAGAGAGCAAAGACTTAGTTGCTCTTTTAGAAAATCACATCCTGGACAAATATCTGTATGACACAGAGGATCTCACAGGGAACACAGGCAGTAACAAATGAACAACAGCAAGATTGTCAAGTAACCTCATTTCACTTTCCTTTCCAGCCACACTGAAGGTTATCACAGGTCTTGTGTTTTCTCATAAGACAGTTGAAATAGCAATATCGCCTACAGCAAACCTAACAAGGATAGACAGTAAATGAACTTCAAGACTCATGCAAAATATTTGGTTTCCTTAATTCCTGGTTACCGTTTAACAATTTGAATTAAATGGCTCACTCATAAAGATGAGAAGCAGTTTGGTGATCCATGATAACAGACTAAGGACCTTCTAAAATAGTGCTGGCCAGAAATTTTCCAATCAAGATGTTCATATGTTGATTTTCTTTTTTTTTTTTTTTTCCCCTGGAATAGCTCTGGTTGATAAAACCTTCTTAAATATAAGAAAGAAATAATTAACAAAACTAGACCAAATTGCTCAGTCCATTCCTTTTAGTCCATTGTTCCTAAAAGCTGTAATTTCACTTGAAGATTTAAGCAGAAAGAAGACACTTGTGTCAAAAGAATTCCAAGGCACTCTGGTGTTCAGCACTGGTACTTGCGATCCCATATAATCAAGCCAAAACATTAAAAATGAATTCTAGAGAAAAAGGCAATGGACATTAGAGGCTACATTTACAAATGTCTTAATTCCCTATAATTGGATTGTTTTAGCTTACTGGTTCTACACACTGGCCCATAATATATTTTTCGTGTTATTTTGTGTACCAAATGCCCAGTATAAAGAGCACACAGACATTACAGAATATATTAACCACCTAGGAAGAAGTGACAAATGTCTTCAGTATAGCCAGTCCCCTCTCAGGAGGACTCTGATTCTTGGGTATGTCTCTTTGTGTTTGCACTGCTAAGGATAAATCACGATGTGTACTGGAGAAACAAATATTTGCTTAAGCCTATATGTACCTATGGTTATACCCAGTATCTTATAAGTGTGGGTTCCAGAACAGTAATAGCTTCAATTTGCTTTTTGACAGCTATATTTCTATAGCTGTATAGTCTATAAAATATATTTATATGAAGAAATATGCACCCATTAAGACTTTTGGTAGCAGGGATAAGCAGCAATTTTACTCCATTGCATGGGAAACCTACCAGTTCTGGGTAGTCCCAAGGTAAAGCTCGTATAAATATTTGTTAATGGGACCCTTCCCAAACCATTACAGCAGATATTCCTTCCCTATCCCTGATAATAGTTGACATAATGCAAATTTGACAACACAGATTTTTTTTGTACCCTGACTCCTCTCTTGCATTCATCAGCTGTAACATGAGGTCAGTGGAGTTACTCATGAGTCAACATGATTACAAATCAGAGGAGAATCAGTTTAAGGATTTCTTTTGTCGCATTACCTGGCACAGATTCTTAGTCATATAGTTGGTTTCCTTGTTAAAAAAGAATTACAAAACAAAGCTCTCCATTTACCTACTAAGTTAGGTGCCTTCTGAAGGTCATTTTGTCTATGATCTTGATAAGTTCACAAAATTCCTCTTAAAACAGGGTATCTATTTTAATACGTGAAAAAGAAAATATCTTTTATTTAGTATATAATTTTTATCACACCTATCTCTAGCAACTCTTGTGGCTTTCAAATACTGCCATCTTTACCAGAAAACTTGAAAAGTAAGAATGACATTCCCAATTGATGGATATAAACTAATTTATACCATGCCACAACATAGGGTCAAACAATCTTTTCTCTAAATGTGGACACAGGGATTTTCTGAAACTTCATAAGGCCTGTAAAGTATCATCCTTTGGCAATATTGTAGAAGTCAAAACTATGACTGTTGCTGAATTCTGAGATAGGAGAAGAACTCTAACAAGGAGAAATCCATTATAAGTAAAATCGTATTCTACCTTTTCCACCTAACTAAAAAAAAAAAAATAAAATTTGTATTTAGAAATGTTAGTGTTAATGAAAAGCAATTACTAACAGCCAGAAGGGAAGACGTCGTTCCATGAACCAGAGAAGACAGAGCAACAAACTTTTACTTCGAACATCTACAGTCAGGCAGATAAATCTGCATGTGGACATGCCTTGCCAGTAATAATAATAATATTTTCTGTGCACAAAATCATGCAAAGTAATGGGGTTAATCATACAAAACCAAAATGATTACATAAATAAATCATGGATGGATCAGATCAATAAATGTTTGAGTGGGTGTTTTTGTGTTTAAACACTTGCTGAAAACTACTGCAAAAATCTCAGCTGTACATGACATTACCTCCATTTTCATACAATCATAGAATGGTTTGGGTTGGAAGGGACCTTAAAGATCACCTAGTTCCAATCCCCCTGCGTGGGCAGGGACACTTTCCACTAGACCAGGTTGCTCAAAGCTCCGTCCAGCCTGGCCTTGAACACTTTCCAGGGAGGAGACATCCACAACTGCTCTAGGCAACCTGTTCCAGCACCTCACCACTCTATTTTGGAAATAGTACTTTCTTGTTCTGCATGAAGATTTTTTTTAAAGTGCTGTTTTTTTCAAGCACCAGACTCCTCTATTCTGTAACAAAGCTTTTTGTTTTCAATCACGAAACTCCTCTAATCTTCAAAGTAATTGGGAAGCCTCATTTCAGAAAAAACAGCAGCCAACAGATTAAAGTAGTTGTTGTGGTGAAATCTTGCTCTATCTTCTTTGTAAATAGTTTCAAAAACTCTTCTGTAGAAAATTTCCAAATCAGTTTTACTGAAGTTTCACTGGGTCCTTGGACTCTGAGCTCCTTAAAGAGTTAAAGAACTCATAAAACAAACAAACCAACCAAACAACACCACCACCCAAAAAAAGAAAAACCAAATCAAAACAAAAAACAAAAAAACCCGAAATATGTCCTTTCTTGATCACCCTTTCAAAGCTACTTCACACTGTATACAATTCTCAGTCTAAACACAACAGCAAATATGTACCAAGCCAGCTTTCAGCTTCAACAGCTGTTTCTCAGCTTTCCTAAAGTGTCACTTCCCATCATCAAAATAATCACTGTTGGTTTTTTCAGAGACCTTTCCTGTCCATTTTGTGTGACATACAACGTAAGTAACCTAACATTTTTTGTTGTCCTTTTCCTGCCACATTTGTTATAATGGTCACAGTGACTACACAATACAATAACAAAGGCAGTCAATATTTTTCTTCTAATGTTCTTAAAGGTTCCTAAAATAATCTGGGATTTTGGGACGACAAAATTCTTCTTAAGTTAGAAAAAGTATCTGAATATACATATGCATATTATGTAGGAAACTAACTTTCCAGATCAATTCTGGCAAATTAAGTGCATCCAGAACTTTTAAAGTTAAAACCTTAACTTTGAGTGACAGCATTCAATCCATAGGAGGATGCATCCTACAAAACCACAAAGCAGTCGTTTTGACATATAATTTAAAATAGAATAGGGTCTGATTTCTGGTTCTTAAAATTATTACAATTTATGGTAAGCCAGAGAGAAATAGAAGAGATAATGCAGAAAAGGAGCAGCAGCAAATGGGGGTGAGGGGGGTGTGTGGTGTGTGTGTGGTGGGGGTGTGAAATGTGTATGCTGTATTTTTCCTCCTTAGGTATTGGATCTAATTGCAATAGCAGCTGGGAACAATTTCTCAACTCTACAGAACGTACAGCATGTAACAGCACTGCTTTTGGCAAGTGGAACACAGTAGTAGTTAGATTGCTGGGTTGGGGTCAGAATTGCATAAGCCTAAGAAAGCATCCACAGCTCTTGGGAAACTATCATCCAAATTCATGACAGGTACATACATCAAGGGTGGACTTTGGAAAGAACAATGCTGCACAGTGTAGTCCTGAAGTCTCTGGATGAAACCACAGAAAAGAGAAAACTGCAAAGAAAGAAACATTGGATAATGCTCAATGCTCTCATTAAATGTTTCAATGGTTATAAGGGGTAGAAACAACATTTTGAAAAAAAATATTATTTTTCTGACAGATATGATACCTAGAACTAAGCACATACTGCTTTGCATATTGGCAGAGAGATTATGTGTAAGATGTACAGTTAATTCCAAAGCAGATGTTACGGTACTGAATTATAAAAAGTTGCAACCAGTTCAGAATAAGAAAAACACCTAAATATCACCAAAAAGGAAAACATTAAGTGAGTCAGTGAGAAATAACACCAGTTTTGACTAGCATTTTTATAGTGGTTTTATATCTTAAAAATGCAAACATGTAAGCAGTGGAGTGGTAAAATGACATTTCTCCAAGTCTCAAGTCCCTGTGGCAGTCCTACAACATCTCAGACATTCTGCTTCAGTAAAGCTTACTTTATGTTTTAGTAAACGAATAGATCTAGAAAACATAAATCCTGGACAATATAACTAAAATGAAACCTGTTAAACAGACAGTACTCTGCATGCTTGAACCCAGAGAGAGCCAATCAAAGTCATAATCTAGTACTCAGAAATTTAGGCATGCCACAGATGTTGCTAATAAAACAATGTTTAATTTATTCTCCAATTCAGGATCCATTGTAATAATGGGTCACGGTTTTCTGCAAAAAATTACACAGTGAGGTTAGACCACATCATATCAAATATTGGAAAGGTAATATCTAAATTTCTGCTAGTGGCAAACAGCTCTGAAAAATTTAAAGAAAGCAGCAATTTCTACAGAACCAGGTGCTGCATTAAGAAAGCAACAAATTAATTTGGCAGTAAATAAACCCCCTTGCTTTCCAGTTTATCCTCAGATGTCAGAGGGACTGGGGGCGGCTAAGTTTAAATCCTGATTGATGTCCAATTTGGCACTATGAGTCTGGTAACACAGATTCATTCAATAGTGCTCTGTGTTCCCGTCCAGCCACTATCTATGGACTTACACGGCGTCCAGTGAGAAACGGTGCAACTCATTATGTGAATAGTACAATTTATTCAAAGCAACAGAGTACAGATTCTTATAGATTGCCAGTGATGAATATACTGTTTGCAATATGTGTACACAAATTTGCCAATATTGAAGGCAACTCTACAGAGATTTTTTAACCCAGGAAAAAGTTAAAGTTAAGTCTTCATCAAAGTTCGTAATCTCACCCAAAGGCGTCCCCATGGGAGGGGGAAGAGAGGGATCAGCCTATCAACCAATCTCAGGAGTGACATCTCCCACGATGATGTCTTCCCCAAAACCCCCCTTTTGTTCAGCTATTTTTATATTATTTTTTACCTCCAAGGTGGGGCTTGAGGGGCTGTAGTCATACATACCTTTATTTCTGATTGGTGTAAAATTATTATAATGAGCA
>VYZX01027586.1:0-18796 GCA_013401335.1 Brachypteracias leptosomus | reverse complement strand
GGTGCTGGGTACATGTTTCTTTCCCAAAATCTATTCTTCAAGTTGTTTTGGGGCAAGTATATTGCAAAATTCACCTTGGATGACAGAATTTTTAATAATAGGCATCAGTGCTGTTGACAGAGCAGATGAAACGGCAATTTTGTATACTTTAGGTTTTTCACAAAGTAAAATGCAGCTAATTCTGGAACTGATCTCTAAAACCCAAGTAGTATAAGACAGCTGGCAGTTTGGGCTAGAAGACAAGCATCTTTGTGAGATACTTCAGTGTAGTCAATGTTTCTGAAAAGCTAACAAATAAATAAAGAAATGTGTATATGGTCTGTAATAAGGACCTGCTGTAGGAAGAATGTTTTGTGGGATTGACTCTGGAACTGTGTGTCAGGACATCTGGGCCTAATTTTGGTTATGCCACAGACTGCCTCTGCCAGGGAGATATCCTGCTTTACTTTATTTCTTGAAATGTAATTCAAAGGAAATGAACCTTATGATTTTCTTCTCAGTCCAAGAATTGGACTATTTTATCGTTTGGCTAATATTAACCAAAATCAAGAAGTAGATGCTAAAATCAGGCTTCAAAAATACTTCCTGCCAGTGCATTAGTCCTGGAGCTGACTGACTATTCCCTTCCAAGTTGCCCTAGAGAGCAAAATCATACTGGATTGCACAGCTATTTTTCCAAGTTAAATGAGGTAAAAAAATCATAGAAGACTACATCTGCAACCTGTGATACATTTTAATCAAAAGGTTGTCTTTTGACATTTTAATCAAGAGGGCAAATGATTGGCCTGTATGACAGAAATGCTATCTTAAAACTTCTTTCGAGAAGTGGATGTGCACTTTTTAATTTCACGTTTTGTCTTAATTTATCTAAAATTCCACAAAGTTTAGCATTTCTAAAATGCTATTGTATTGCATCCTTTCAATATTATAGAACTAAAGTAGCTAGCAAACACTGAAGTAGGAAAACAGCTGTCTAATAAAAGGAGAATCTTCCTCCAGATAGGCAGATTAAACACTGTTCTATAAAGTTCAAGGTTTTTCTGAATCACCAAATCTTGTGGGCCTCTTAAAATGAGAAAAAAACCATCAAAGTTCAGAAAGTAATATAGAAGAAACTATTATAATGAGTTCTCAGGTTTGACCACTTTAGCCCTGTCAAATAATCCTTCCAGCAACCCTGATATTTGTCTTCAAACACTCTCAGAAAAGATGACAAATAAGATCTAAAGTGGCAACATTTGCTAGTGTTGCTAAAAGGGGAGCTAACTTTGATCTCCTAGCACGCAATTTAAGCTGTATCAAACAACATACTATCCACCAGCATAGGTACTAACAAACCAACATCCTACCACTAACATAAAGGATGTTGGTTGGAGTTACTTAAATTCTGTTGTATAAAAGAAAAAAATGGAAGCAAGCAGGTTTTCTGAATCCAGTCAGGTTCTGTTTTTCTGTTAGGAAAAAATTTTCCAGTTTTCTGTTAGATCTTATCTGTACAAGTAACAATATAGAGACAATCACGTAAATTAAAAGAGATTAAATGTATTAATATACATATGAAATTACATAGACTTGGATGACAACTTGGATGACAAACAAAGGCTTCTGAATAAGAGCACCAAAAGTTTAATTGCACTTCCCAGTTAATCATTTAGTTAATGAGTCTTAATCATACAGAATCACTGCATTAGATGAGCCTTTTAGGATCTGGAACAAGATAGTACTAGCATTTTCCGTTTATCTGCCTTCTTTTTTCACATGCCAACTACCCCACTTAAGGCAACAGGAGTATTTGTAACAATATGTTTTTCATTCATGCCTCAAGAGACTCTTAGATCACTACAAGTTTGCTCGTTTGGGTCTCAGCCAAAGTACTGTTTCATACAATAATGGTCCTAATAATCGGCTTATGATTACAATTCTATTTGTTGTTTCCTCACTGGGATCCACGTCCTGAAAAGCAGATAATTATTCTTTTTTAATCTTAGAAACTAACGACTTTACAGATTCTATTCTATCAATATATTTATTTTCTGGATTTTAACCTCAATATTAAATATAGGTGTACAGTGTAGGTTCATTGTACATGGTAGATTTCTGAAAAAAAAGGGAGACTATTTTTCAAAGAGGTACAATTGAGGTAAGTTTGAAATTGTTGCTTGAATGGAGGTTGTTGATCCTTCTCTTACAATATTAACCTTTCTACAAAATGTATTTTGCTGTTATATTTGTCCTGATTTCCTTTGGGATAAACTGGTCTGAGTATACCACAGGGTACCAAGTATACGAAAGTGTCTACCAGAACATGATGAAAGGCTCAGTATCCCAAGGCTCACTAAACTCTGAGCATGGTGTTTGTGGTTCCCTGGGACAGGAACATTTTCATGGTGGCAGAATATGCTCTGATACAGAAGCATCACACAGCTCTTTATTTTAGGAGCACAGACTTTAAAATTATTTTTGTACTAAAATTGACTTTCGTATTTTCTACTCACATTGAAGTCTGTTACTTTCTTAGTGGGTGTGGACAAATGTTTCGTAGGAGAGAAATACCTCCCATATGTTCTGAATCTCAATTTCATGAGAGCATAATTTGTTCAGCTTTGGTAAGGTCTCAGCTGGAATACTATATCCAGCTTGGGAAGAAATGATAATGATGAGTGACTAAACAAATTAGTGTTGATTAGTCTAAAGAAAGAAGACCGAATGACTAGCAGTCTTAAAAAATCTAACAGAGCTCCAGAAAGGGTGGGAAGTATCTGTTCCACATGTTGGATAAGACAAGAAGCTTTAGGTTTAAAATACGTGAAGGAAGATCCAAAATAGATCTTAAGCTAAAAGGTTTTAACAGTGAATCCTTGTTTCATTGGCCATTCTTGAAACCTTCAACAGGAGAACAAGGTTGAAGAAGTGTCTGGCAGGAATGAAACGGGTTGCCCCAAAGAGTGGGCAACCAGCTGTTACCTGCACCTCCCTTTCAGCTCTTCTTAGCAGCAGCAGCCGCCTCCCATATTTCCCAGAGTGGAATTATCCATCCTTTTACAATCCTCCCAGTTTGAAATGCTGATTCTAATTGTTAACTTTCTTTTGATTAATCTGATTAAGCTGTCTGTACATATTGCTTCTACAGTATAAGACTAAAATATGCATAAAGTAGCACCTGCAGTACTAAATGCATACCTTTTACCACATAGCTATAAACTTCAGTTACTCCTTTTAGCTTAGCAGATGCACAAACTCATGCACATATACACTTCATAACCTTTTGCTGAAGTTTTCAGAAAGAACTAATAAAATTATTTATTTATATGCTTGTTTTTCAGTTTCAGTAAGGGCTAAGCAGTAGATAGAGAATTTTTATGATACTTTGACCAAGTTATTCATAGAGCTACTATTAATCTAGGCCATGTTTGGAAAGGGCAAAGCAAAATAGAAATCCTACAAATTCACAATCAAATTGTTTATATAAAATTACAATATGAAAAAGAAGAAGGATCCACTCAAGTTGGTTCTTAATTTAGTATACTGGTTAGGTATTGTCCAAACTGACTAATATCTAGTGGTGTGAGTTGAAATCAATAGCTAAGAAAGCCAAGCAAGTTTTGGTTATGTAACAAAGTTGGAAAAATGGTCAGGAAGATAATGATTTCAGGGGCCATTTTAGATTCAATATATATTAGCATAAATCTCTTAGCAGAAATAGCTATACATTAAAATAAAGTATACTGTAATCCGTTTCTTCCAGTATGCATTGTGATCAGATATCCATCTACGAAAACAATTTTACTTTCACCAATTTCAAGGAAATGAGCCCATTCCCACAGATGAAAGCTTGTGCATATATTCTGATATCTTTAATAAATGTGTTTCCCAGGTATGAGCTAGAATTTTGATGTGATGATCCATAAAGAGAAAAAAACCAACATTTTAAGCCATTCTTGAAAGGGTCAATGATTGCACTGACTGCTATGTGAACCTTTTGTTTTTCTTGTTTTGTTCAATAGCCTTTCACCTCTGTTTCCCCCCCAAAACTGTTTGATCCCTCCAGTCCAGGTTATCCTCAATGAAAAAGAAATTGGGCCAAATTAATTTCAGGTAGAATTCTACTGAAGTCAATAAGATTTCACTGTAGATAAACCTGGTCCATTTACTTGAAAGAAGGCCTTGACTCTACATTTAATATTTCATCTTCTAAAGATTTAGCGATCTGTTTCCACTACACTTTGTTTTCTTGGTTCAGCCAAACCATAATTTTTATTATCACTCCCTATCAAGAAAAACACATCATAATCATAAGCCTCCTTTTTTACTATGTTTACTCATTCTTTGGTTCTCTCAGCCAACAATACAGCTGGCCAAATTAATTATCTTTATATTCATACTATGATTTAGATATTTTAGTCTCCAAACTATTCAAGGGTCGGTGCTTTCTAAAGCCAAAGCTTTTAATTGATATTCATCAACTTACAGCAGATACAGTGCATTGAATTTCCATTCTTTGGGTTAGGTAATATCCTATTGATAGTATGTATTATAAGTATTGAATTGTAAAACCAAAGAAAAGAATCATGGTCAAACAGGGACAATTTTCCACAGGCTATCAACACAGATTTTTATTCTTTTTTGTCTGGAAGCTGAAGTTTTATATTCAGTGATTTCAAAATCAGGCACCTTATTGTAATATAAATGTTTACAAATAAGTGCAAGATCTACCAAACATTAAAAAAAACAAACACCAAAACCTTAGCTCTATTTTTATAAAGATAACTTTTTAAATTTTTCTACCCTAGAGTAGCAGAAGCTGCATTTCTCAAAAGCAGACATGAGATCCAACATAAACTGCTAGAGGCTCTTTTGCAAAGTAAACAAAAGAACAACAATAACTAATCAGTATAAGAGTAAATCTAAGTAAAAGGTTTTATAACTTAAAATATAACATCTATCTTCAGGAGGGAAACAAAGCATATAAATTAAGAGAAATTCAAATCAGCAGTCCATGAACAGGGTTTAAATCAATAATTGTAAACTTCCTGCAGGTAGATTTCAAAACAATAAATGCAGTGCATTGAAAGTGCATGTATTGGTGATGTTTGCTTATCTGACTCCAGAGTCCAAAAAAAGGGTTCAACTTCTTTTTTGTCCTTTTCATTCATAACTCATGAATACAGTTGACATGCTGATGACAATTTTTAGATATTAATCTTCAATTTTTGTTGGCTTTTACTGAAAATTGTTCTATAGCTTATCCACCTTTGTTTCTATTCTCTTAAGGAGTTTAGATTATGTGGACAGTAAGGACAAACCTGAAATTTCATCCTTCTCACTCAAGGTGAGCCAAGAAACACCTTGATGTGTTTGATAAGTTAAATCACCTAGCAGGCACTAGAAGCTTCATGCTTCTCTGTAATACCATTGCAGGGACCACACTCCTATCTGTGGAAGAACAAAATTATCTCAAGGAGTAATAAAGAGGTCAGCAGTAAATCCAGAGCATAAATCTGCTTAAAGCAGCTATTTTGTCAGTTGTTTCAAGGAAAACTTCATAGCATTTTAGGTGAAACAATAAATTATTAGAGGACAGTGACTTTCCACCAATGTTACCACAACTATTTACCATGCTACATTACAAAATTTCTTTATCATGACATCACTTGTGGTTCTCCTTGGTCCCTCCCCTAACTCCTAATTTCAAATGTTTTGGGTTTTTTTCTTAATTAATTATCTAATTTCATTGATGCTGTTTATCAATTACTATGAAAACATAATGTGTGTAACTTCTTCCTTGGATAGTGAAAAATTCCATTGTTATGGATATTTATATAATATCCTCTGTAAGTTGCAAAGCTTCTTCTGTACATCGTAATGTTAAAGTTTGATCTAACTCACCAAAGCCTTGAACTCCTTATCAAGTTTCAGATTTACTACACTGAAAAATATTTTCTAGCAGGAAATCTTTACAGTCCCCAGCCCTGAAATATTTTTGAATGCTTGTCCCTTCCTAAGTATAAAAGACAAATAGAAACTATATATCTCTGTGTATGTGTGTGTGTATCTATTGTCCTGGTTCAGCCAGGATAGGGTTAATTTTCACCAGGAGTTGCTATTCGATACCATGCTGACATCATGTCCGGTACTCAAGGCGCGGGCAGAGCAGTCCCGGCTTTGTCTCACCCGGGCTGCCTCGCTCTGTGTCTGTAGCTGTATCCACGCGGTCTGTACCTTTAGCCCTCTTGTTTTGTACATTGTTATCCCTGTTGCTGTTACTGTTGTTGTGATTGTTGCTTTTGCATCGTTGTATTAAATTCTCCTTATCTCAACCCGCAGGGTTTGTATTTCGCTATCTCTCCCGTTCCCGTCCCGGAGGTGGGGGGGCAGCGGCCACGTGGTGCCTGGTCCCGGCAGGGTTTAAACCACCACATCTATCTATCTATCTATCTATCTATCTATCTATCTATCTATCTATCTATCTATCTATCTATCTATCTATCTATCTATCTATCTATCTATCTATCTATCTATCTATCTATCTATCTATCTATCTATCTATCTAATTTTTTCCTATATACTGTTTGCAATGATTGGCACTCACAGTCTCTTCTGTTGTCTTTCACCCTTCAATATAGTCAAATACCACACAATAATTGTAGACTTTTGTTGGACTACCTCACTTTTCTTTATACTGGCCTTCATATTCCTTAACAATCTTTCCCCTAAATTCCTGCTGCTTCTTTTGTTTTACTGAAATTAGAGTGGTTTAGCTATAAAGAGGAAGAAGAGAAGGAGAAAGAGATCTGGTAAAGTGAATAGTATAAGCATTTTTTTCATGGATATTTATTTTCATAGTTAATGTCATATTTGCTACTCCTGTATTGACCAGTATTTAAAACTCTATTTGTACTTGATCTGCTTCATAGTCAATATTATTTCCTTTACTGTTAGTTCCATTGATTTGGAAGACAGTCAAAGCGATTAAAAAGCTATTTGAAACTGCATGAAGATATCTCTAGAATTATTCTATTGACATACCCTATTTTCAATAGAGGTGAGGTAGGTTTGGGCTGATTCTCTTTTCTTTGTCTTCTTTTGGAAACTTTTGTGAGAGGAAATAATTATAAATGTATTTGCTCTTGCTACTTAATCCCTGTTTGAAAATCATAATGTCATAATCACCATCAGTAACTAGCAATGATGTTGAATAATCATCACTGTACTTTTGTTGTAAAAATTCACTAAGGTTATAAGGAGATGGTTAGACATTCTGGTCCATCCCACTGGGAGGAGAGCTGGAACAGAATCTTGCATCTTACTGTGTGCTGACTTCAACTCAGAAATGAGCACAAGCACAAAGACAAGGAAAACTCGTGGCTGCCGACTCGTTCTTCCTTACAGAATGAGTGAGAAAGGAATAATAAAAGCACTGCTAAATTCCTCTTGTTCAAGAATCTATTTCAGCTTTAGTGGGAGGATATGATCACACAAGAATACAGAGTCTCTCCTCTCTGCCACACACGTTAACTCTGCTTCTTACATGTCAAGACAAGCTTTTGTCAGAGCTTCTTTGTACTTGATAGTTCTATAAGTATAAAAAATAGATGGGAAAGCAGCACAGTGTAGCAATGAGCCTTCCATGAATATATTCAATCTGTTGCAATACTCTCCGATCCTTAGCCACTGATAAATTCCCAGGGTGAAACAAGAAATAATAAAATATCATCTATGGGATTTCTGTATCTTGCACAAAAGGAAGCAAGCCATATTTAATGCACTGCAAAATGCCACTAAATGCACATAGAAAGAAGGAGGCAGACAAGTTTCTTCTAATTTCAAAAATTAGCAAGATCTCTGAATTTAAGATTAACATAGGTTAACATGTGCCAACAGATTTTTGCCCTACTACATGAGTTACATACCTGCTTTGTAACAGATGTTTAATTTAGCATTAGATTTTAATGAGTTAATAGATTATAAGCAGAAGAGATTCTCAAAGCCTGAAATTAAATGAAATAGGGTTTGTCTTCAGAGATCAAGACAATTTGTTGAGGATGAAAGGTATCTTTTCATATAAGGTCTGTGCAACAAAGGCTAAGATAACATAAAAAAGAGCTGTTTCCAGTAAAGCCACCTCTACTTCCTAAAGAATCACTGATTCCTTAGACAGCCTAGACAACTTTATTTCTCTCCCAGTTCATTTCTTTTTTTTACATCATGTGGGGTCTAGTAGTTCAGTACAGCCAAGCACTTTTATATTTCCCTAACGGCTTGGTTCCCTGAGTTAATATCCCAATGGGATATAGTGTTACTGAACTACTTCTGCTACACTTTATAGCTGAAAAATAAAAATTAGTCCATTTTCTGCTAAGGGAGAAGAAAGAACTTTAAGTATTTTGCTTACTTAACATTTGAAAATTTATTCTCATTGTCTGAAAAGTTGAAAGGGTTGTCCATCCTCAACAGTTTTAAGGTAGGATTTCATCCTCTAAGTCCAGTAAATAACAGGATTTTAAAGTGAGCTGTAAGCATCTAAATTTTCCCTACATGCATCTGGAAAGTCCCACTTGTAATTCTAAAAGTGTTTTTTATTTCCTAAAATTTCCAAAAAGCTTTTTGATGCATCCTCACAATGCTTAGCCATGAGCTAAGCATTCCTATTCCATAATAGCCTGGTTTGTTAGATATTTGCAGGCAACGTCCAACAGATCAACAGCAATTGTGTTTTCTATGAATTCTAGCTGTAGTCTTGTGTAATTTTTAATCTCAGGTGTTATGATCCCCACTATACAGAAACCCCATATTCTACAAAATACTTGATCTCTACAAAAGTAGAGATCTACCTGGAGTATTGCATCCAGTTCTGGGCTCCCCGGTTCAAGAGGGACAGAATTCTACTTGAGAGAGTCCAACGGAGGCCTACAAGGATGATTAAGGGACTGGAACACCTGACTTATGAGGAAAGGCTGAGAGACCTGGGGCTTTTTAGTGTGGAGAGAAGAAGACTGAAGGGGGATCTAATTAATGTGTATAAATATATGAGGGCTGGGTGTCAAGAAGAAAGGGACAACCTCTTTTCACTTGTGCCCTGTGATAGGACAAAAGGCAATGGATGCAAGCTAGAGCACAGGAAGTTCCACCTCAACATGAGGAAGAACTTCTTTACTGTAAGGGCTGAAGAGCACTGGAACAGGCTCCCCAGAGAGGCTGTGGAGTCTCCTTCTCTGGATGCATTCCTGTGTGACCTGCCCTAGGTTGCCCCTGCTCTGGCAGGGGGGTTGGACTCAATGATCTCCAGAGGTCCCTTCCAACACCTAACATTCTGTGATTCTGTGAAAAGAGCAGAGTTCAGAAACAAGTATACCCTGTTTTCCACCATTTGGAATGTGCTGGTTTTGGCTGGGATAGAGTTAATTTTCTTCCTATCAGCTGGTATGGGGCTGTGTTTTGGATTTGTTCTGGAAACAGGTTGGTAACAGGAGGACTTTTTTGTTGCTACTGAGCAGCACTTACACAGAGTCAAGGTCTTTTCTGCTCCTCACACCACCCAAACCAGCAAGTAGGCTGGGGGTGCACAAGAAGTTGGGAGGGGACACAGCTGGGACAGCTGACCCCAACTGACCAGAGGGATGTTCCATACCATATGTTGTCATGATCAGCAATAAAAAAATGGAGGGAAGAAGGAAGAGAGGGTACTTTCAGAGTGATGGCATTTGTCTTCCCAAGTAACTGTTATGCCAGATGGAGCCCTGCTTTCCTGGAGGTGGCTGAACTCCTGCCTGCCCATGGAAAGTAGTGAATGAATTCCTTGCTTTGCTTTGCTTGTGCATGCAGCTTTTGCTTTACCTATTAATTGGTCCTTATCTCAACCCACACATTTTTTCTCAGTTTTTTCCTTCCAATTCTCTTCCCCATTCCACCAGATGGGATTAACCAAGTGGCTGGGTTGTGCTTAGCTGCCAGCTGGAGTTAAACCATGATGTGGAGGAAGTGCCTAAGGGTGAATTTGACACACAATATTTTTAGTAAGCATAGGCACTCTCCATGGCTATTCCTGAAGTATTATCTCTGGGAAAACACAGGGGGAAGCACAGTTCCATAGAAGGGTGCTCTGACAGTAGGAACCTGGTCTGTGCTCTTCCTAGCACCAGCAGAAATGTAAACACTACCACAAAATAAAGTATAGCCTCTTTCCGGGGTGGTGGGGTGGTGATGGTGTTTGTTTTAATTTTCTCTCCTAGAAAGTAGGAGATATGCATTTGAAATTGCTTAAGGCACCCAAAACCAGGCCTCTCGGTCAAGTGTTTTAACTGCTGAGCTCTAACATTGCAAGCAAATGCACTTATGGACTTCCATGCAGGCTTATATTTTTTATTTATTCAGTGACTTAAACTTTTTTTGCACTTTTTTGCCTTGTGTCATTCTTCCAAGTTGCTCCATGTGGAAATTACTCTAGTGGAAATGCACAATTCCATACAGCTGAGGGGCACTACCTGCACAGAGTAGTAGAGGCTCTAAATCCCAACATATTCCACCCATATGGATTGTTTTTACTAATATACTGCACTTCCTTTAGTTTTTCAATTGGATTATTTAATTATAAATTAAACCTTCAATGTTTCTTTGTGTAGAATTATTTCTCCTGTCATACTTCCATTAGCTATTGCACTTAAATAGGTACTTAAATGAATGAAAGGCAATACGCAGCAAGTCAGCCATAAACTTCTTCGATGCTTTGTGCTATATGGAGGCCCAAGTTTCCGATGACTACTTCTATCTCAGAATGTTTTAAGATGAACCATATGAAGTGCTAGGGCCTGAGCAATAGGCCCTGAATTAAAGCTGACGTATGGATGAATCTCTCAACCTAAACCAGCAGAGGATTTTTCTTTGCTGGGAAATTAGCTGAGTAGCTGTAAGAACAGACACAGCCAGACTGACAAAAGGGTGAGTTAAACCCAAAACAGGTAAAGGTACCTCCTCCTTGTTCTTTCCCAGGTCTGGCCAACCTTGGATGGAATCCAAGGAGGAGGAAAAGTAGCAGATGTCCCATTTTTAAAGTTATTTTGAGGTTGCCTATGCAACCTGAGCTGTTTATTCAATAGTATAAAAGCGGGTCCTGCTTGCAGCGAGTTCAGAAGCCATTCTGCGGGTGGATGCACCACGCAGGATTTTCCCCCATTACCAGAAAGGCCCCAACTGCTCGCTGCAACTCCCCAGCAACAGCAGGACAGGACACGAACACCAGAAAAGACAAAGATAATGGATTGGACAAGAACACTGAAAAGGACCAGGGTAATGGATTTGATTATTTATCCCTCTGGAATTTGCCATGGTTTAATCATAT
Source organism: Brachypteracias leptosomus (assembly GCA_013401335.1). Classification (NCBI taxonomy): domain Eukaryota; kingdom Metazoa; phylum Chordata; class Aves; order Coraciiformes; family Brachypteraciidae; genus Brachypteracias; species Brachypteracias leptosomus. The sequence goes on along the minus strand of VYZX01027586.1, from coordinate 7,461 downwards.
ATCTCTTTGACATCTATCGTATTTTGCTAATGCACCTCTCTGCCATTTGCCGGGGTGGTCTATGCATGGCCCTGGTGGTATTTGGGGTGTGGTTAGTTTCTGCTTCTGTTATTGAATTTGCAGCCTGGTTTCTTTTTCCTTCTATTATTGAGTTTATGATTCGTCTTGTATTCCCTTTTATTGTATCACCCGCGGTTAGTGGATTTGTTTCTTCTATTTCTGGCCATGCCACATCAATTTGCATTCTATAGAAATAGGTAATAAAATCTCCATCTGTTTCCTGCTGTTGGTGGCTACGTTCCTTGTACTGTGAAGGTTAATTGGCAAAACACCATATTAACCGCCTATGAAAGTCCAGTTCTTCACTACTCTATAAAGTAGTAAGATGAATTAGAGAAAGTTGGATTGTCTTGAACTGTTATCTATAATATGGGTCAAACCAGACTGCAAACTTTCTATTATATCAGACAGTAAGAGCTATATAGAAAAGATAAATCAAAAATGAAGTAGTAAATAATTGTAAAGTAAATTTTGAAGTTAATTTTAGTAAATATATTTTTATGCATTATTATGAGTGGGTAGCTCTTAGAGGATTTTAGTAGACCGAAAAAGTAGATCTAAAAAATCTGTAGTAGATCTGCTAGAAACCTCTGAAGCAGCAGGCTCACAAGTTTATTGCCTGTGCAATATCTCATGAGTTTAAAAGAAATTGATACCTATAATTCAGCATTCAACAACACTGCAGACTACAAGACTCCTCCCTTACAAAGCAGGTGCAAGGAATACTTAAGCAAATAAATATTCAAAAGGAAATCAAACAGTTCACAAGCAAAAGACAGAAAGAAATGAATCTGACCTTGGAGTTACAAAGGAACGTATCTGTACCGAAAACACTTCCTAAAGTTTGCAGCTAGCAAGCACCAGCACCTCTTCCTGTGCATTTAGTTCATGGCTCAGTCACTCCACACAGTTCCCAGTAGGAACAAAAACATAGCTCCAGAGGGGCTATGGGGACAAAGAGTTGAGAAGGATCTAACAGCTGGATCCAGTCCCAGCAATCATGAAGCATTTGCACAGCCTGTTTGAGAAGAGCTCACAATACATCTAGACTCTGTATATTTAGATCCCATAGGTCATAAAACAACATACTATGGCAAACTTAAGACACACAAGAAACTGTAATGCACTATTGGAAGACAGCAGAAGAAGTATCAAGACCATTACCAAAATTCTAGAGCAATGTGGGAAGAAGAAACTTGGTATGTCTGCAAGACACTATTCATAAGCCACATTAGGTACAGAAGCAGTAGTTCCTGCTATACAATCCATTTAATGTGCAATAAAGTACTTCTGACTGTAACATTTTCTCAAGAAATAATTTTAACTAAGCCAATTTTTCAGCTATTGAACTTTTCCTTAGTTACAACAGAAACAGAATTATGTTAATTCTTAAGAGCAATTCAGAATTTCCCATGATTGACTACTGTCTCTAAAAATGAGATAAGGAAAAATACAGAGGGGGATTCCATATAATCCATATAACTCAAACCAAATACTTCATATGATAACAGATACATCAGTCTCACGCAGAAGGATTTATTACCTCCCTTGCAATTTACATCTCTTAATAGAATAACTTTCCTCAGACTATTTTAAAATTCCTGAGGATTTCACAGGAGACATTGCAAACCTGGGATAATGCAAGTTTAGAGATAATGGATGAACTTTACTGTAAAGTCAAATAGGTGGACAGATGAATGGTTTTAGAAAAGAAGGAGATTGACAGATCTCCTTCCAGGAGATGGGATAAATCTGTTATGCATCTTACCAGACTTATCAGAATCCTAAGAAATATTGAAATTCTCTGAAAAACATATTTACCTTTTTTTCTGAGCAGCTCTATTCCTAACCTTTAATTTATGTAACAAAATGAAATCATATTGTAGGTTTGCCTAAATTCCCTAAATTTTGGCAAAAAAATTAGGTTTCTTTCATAGATATTTCAATAAATGGATCCACTATTTTTGACTGGTTGATACACACTTTACAATCCCTCCTACCCCATCTTCTTGAACAGTTTACAGAAACTTGTGGCATTCAGAAAGAACAAGCACCTGTTTTGCAATGTGCCATGTAAAACACTTTGGAAATATTCTTATTAAAGTTCATTACCCAGATTCTTAAAAATGTGTTAAAAATGCATTGTTCTTAATGTATTTTTACATTTACAAAAATATATTACTATATAATGTCTATGTTATTTTACACAGAGTAGTTTTAGCATTGCCAGAGATAAATATAAGATTCCCCACACCACCCACAGCAACATGACTCAGTATAATTACAGAGACACCGCTAGTAGTGTCGAGAAAATATTCACATGCTATGCCAATCTAATTACTGCCTTACATAATATGATTGTCAGCAGTGCTGCCGGTGGGTGTCATTATGGCAAAAGGACAACATCATAATGTGAACAATTGGCCTCAAACAGCTCACTTTATATTCACTGAGGAACAGCCATCACTAATGGCAATTTCTGTTAATTTACTCTGGAATTAAACTTGTCAGATAAAAAACCAATATTGTCAGCGTACTCTGACATCTCAAAAAAATATATATTCCTCTATACGTACCAGGCAAGCTGAAAATCAACACTGTACAGTATGATTAGTACCACATGAAGTTTTGATATTTTCAGGTCTTTTTCCTTCACTTTTATTGCTTAATATACATTTCCATGCTTCCTCAGCATACAGTACTTCATCTCTGTGTGAAAGCACATTCCTGGCTTTATAAGTATTTTTCCACCACTTTATTTCCTCTACATGAAGTAACAGTCTGTGATTCACAGGTTAGGTCTACAATACAGCCTCAGAAGCTTTTGTAAGTAAATAATCTTGTCTTTGAGTTCTATGTTGCTATTATCAGTGCCTGAACTAATAATTTCAAAACTCCCTCCAAACTATGCAGTTAGGTGTCTGTATTCTTTATTGAACCACAACACCTCTGTGCTGTGAGACGTCATCTGAAGGAATTCCCTAATCTTCAAGAGACCATAGAGGTATTCCTTTCAACTGGTAATGTATTTAGCAGAAGCGAAGCTCTTAACAACTAAGAAATAAATAAAGCAAGTCTGCATGGTTGAGAATTGATAGGAAGGATGTAGCAGCTATAAAACAACTGAAACATCAATTCTCTGGTTACAAATGCACTGGAGAAATTAATTTTGAAAAACCTAACTTAGTAAATAAATTGCATTAGCTTATTAGTACCCCAGCAGATACATCACTCACACATTGTGCCATGGCAGTTATGCTTCCACATATAGAGAGCTTTTAAAAAGTTCCATTTTTTAATGACATCGAACATAGTAAATATTTGGATACAATAATTAGAAGTAGCTGCAGCTAACTATAAATATGTATTTCTGAATCATGCAATACATATCCAAAAAGGTATGACACACACTGTAGTTGTGCAATGGCAGAGTTCCCAAGCATCTCTGAGTATTGGGTTGGAAGTATGTGAAATTCTCACCTCCCACTATCCTGTCTTACACATTCACTCCAATCCTCACAGGAAAAGCAAGAGTCTAAGTATGGCAATAGTGAAACAATCAAAGCACATAGAAGTCTATAAACATTTTTCAGGACAAAAAGATTAACAAATAGAAAAGCCATCATACCAAATCAGGTTTCTCAAGCTCTGCAAAATCCTATCAGTAGAAAGGTCTGTATATGCGGTCATTTCTTTCCCCCAGTACAAACTTTGGAATCCTACAAGTTGAACTTGTCCAAACAAGTTGAACTATTTCAGCTGAAGGATAGAAGGAATAGAAGGGGGGAAAAAAAAGGAAAAAGAGAACCTTGCTCTTGTCATGCACAAGGTAACTCATACTCACTTACTTACTAAAGAAATTATTATTCCTAAAATCAAGACATTTGCTCGTCTATCAGTCCAGGTCTTTCTGGAAACAACATAAGACCACAGAGCATCAGTGGTCTTCCTAGAGACACACTTGCACTAGAGTTGCCCTTCTCTGAGCTGATGAAGAGTGTTGAGTATTTTGTACTGGTCTATGAGATACCATTCAACTCAGTTTCCACCTCTCTTCCATTTCCTGGTCTTTACTTGTTTATAGAGGCAAAGGAAAGTATCTGAGTTATTCATCCATCCTGTCCCTTCCAGTATAATCCACATAGGATCTATTTAGTCCCACAGGGGATTAATTTAGGGAGGCTGCACAACTGTGAGAATATAGGCATTACTCCTCACTATTGTCTCCCTCTTTGGCTTGCTGCAAAAATTTCAGAGAAACAGAAGGAATTTCTCTGATGCTAAATAACGCTGATACATGTGACTAGCATATGGTTTTGTGTTTTCTTTGTTAAATAAACTCATAAACCCTGTGTCTCTTTAAATGCTTCTCTGTGAGATGACACTAATTCACTTACTTGTATGTTAGAAGAGCACACTGGTGTGCTAACAAATTAGCGTATGGATACCAGTTAGATGATAAGATATTAACATAAAAATGAACTGCAAAAACCTGGAATGTAGAAAAAAAATTGCCTTGTGCTTTCAAGTTTCAAGATTAAATTAAAATGTAATCCTAAAGCTAAAATGGCAGTTTCATTGTATGTCAACCTCCTTTTTACCTTGCAGTATAGTAACAGTGCCCAGTATGCCTGAATAGTACACTATGGTCACTACAGGGATAGAAAGAGTAGGAAGTTCACAGAGCATGCATTTAACTCTAGCTGGTGTGAGAAATTGGTATTTTACAAAAGCAAGCAGAAATGAAGCATAAAAGAAAGGGATTACCCTGTCATAGCACAAAGATAACTTACTTTCTATCTCACTTTAATGTGCAAATCAATCTTCATGCTGTTCTTTGCTGGTTTCCAGCATGCTAGTCACCCTAGAACAGCTGGGACCTCTCCTGCTGCTCCACCAGGCATTGGCTTAGGATCAGATGGGGTCAGTTGTCAAATAATATATGAGAAACAAATTGATAGAGGTCTTCTAAGGGGTGGAACCACTTGCTAGTTGTGTAGGTAAATTACAATGAAACAATGTAAGGCTCATTAGTTTGTTAATGAAAATTATTAAATAAACAGTGTACACATTCGAGGTCATTTTTTGACATTTTTCTAGATGCGTGCTCCAATTCTTATATAAAGTACACTTCTAGGAATAAGAGTAATTTTTTTCAGGTGACTGAAAGTGCCTGAGGTGCATTCCAGTTTAAGACTTCACTCCATAAATCTCAGATTTCATTTAGATCAAAATAGCTTTGAATTTTAAATGGATCTCTAGCAAAGATTTTTTTTTCCTTCATAGTTAAACACACTATTTGGGTTTTCAAAATAATTTCAGAGTTTTTTAGAAATCCCTAGAAATCTTATCTGGACTATAAAAGATGACTTCTGCACATACCTGTAACAACACTTCAACAAAAGAAAGGTTGCCCAATTCCAAGCATCTTTTTAACCTGTGGCCAATCTTTATTCTATTTGATAACCCTTCTGACAGCCTTTATCTTTACCATGAACTCTTTTTTACCCTTCTGTTACTTTACATGAAAGTATTCTGTTCTCAAATGCAAATAGCCACGCACCATCACTGAAATTCTGGGATATATCTATGGCAGTCCTGAATACAGGCAATACAATATTCTTTTTTTACAGCACATCACATGCAATTCAGCGAGTTTACGTGTTTACTGATGTCAAATCTTTTGCTTTAATATTTCAGGGCTATCAACTAGTGTCCTCTCTGACTTTTAAAAAAATATGTACAGTATTATTTCACTGATTTATCACAATAATCTGGAACAACTTAGTGCATGTCTCAGCTAGAACATCAGTTTTGTCATGCTGGACACAAATTTGTTTAGAAATTCTCTCATGCTTAATCAAATTAAGCATAATATAAAATAACCTCACTGAATTCAATGACTCACCCACATCTCCTATGGGGAACAATTAAAGTTAGTTCCCTTGTCAGATTGTTCCTTAGCAGCTTTGAAGGCTACTCACGTTCTCAAAGAGGAATAAATTTAGGTTCTTCAGAAGATCTATACAGACACTGGATCCTTATGTGTGATCTACATGTGTGATCTACCTTTAGGGTTAATTTAATAGCCTTTTGATTGAAATAATGAACTATTTACTGCAATTATGTGTGTAGCATTACTATAAGTGCAGTAAGACTGACAAAATAATGAAAAACATATTCTGTAAAACAGAGTCACCAAAAGAATTAATGGTAAAAGTAAAGAGTTTCAGAGAAACAGAACAAATGCCTGTAGTTCAAGAAAATATGACTGTACTTTTTACAGTGAGCACACCTAACTTATTCCACAGAACTTTTGCTGAGTGCTGAAGGAATTACAAATCTTCCCGAATAAAAATTTTAACTCCATACAGAACAGAATCAAACAGCTAATGACACAAAGTCCATTCTTATAAGTATAGATAGAATAGACAACTGTATCTTCAAAGGCATAAAGCTCTAGTGTTGGGCACCTGCTGAGAATCTGGATTCAAAAGTTTTATTTTATTTTCCTTCTATGAGCTACATCTTCCATTTACAGCAAAAGAAGACATAGACGGAGATACCTTCACTTATGTAATGAGAAATTTCTCAGTTTATGGGCTACATTCAGCATATGAGAGCATCAAGATTGATGCAGCTTTCAGTTCTGTACCACTCCCAAACATTATTATCATTAAGAACATGACGCCCTCTAGGGTAACCCTCCCTAGGCAAAACAAACAAACCACCACCAACAACAACAAAAATACCAAAAACACACATAAAAAATCCCAAACTAACCAAAACCAAACAAACCAGGAATATCAGATCTTCCACTAATTCCATTAGAATGTATGTTCAAATAAAGGTAACAGTGTTCTATCTTGGATCCTTGAATGGTGAGTTCTTCACAAAGCAGCTGGTTTTTATTCCCATTTCACTTGATATTGTATGAACTCATACACATATTCACTCAGACCAGTCCAGTGTTACTGTTTAAAAAAAGGTTACTTTCCTTATCTTTAAAGGGAAAATGATCATTCACTGATATCCTGTGTATTTAAAAAATAGTACCTCCTACTACCTTTTTATTTTTAACCTCTTGTGCAAACTAAGACAAACACTTGAGTATTTCTTTTAATAATCTGTTTATATTTCCAGAATGTATTGTCTCCTGCTTATTACTGACACTTGGAATACCTTACCTACAGATTTTCATATATATCTGTATTCTTTTACCAAAAATGTTAATAAAGCTGTGCATTTTGCAAAGAAACTTTACCAATATCTAAGCTCCCCTTTCCCGAGATGTTACCATTCTACAGGATTTTCAGATTTAATCAGATTTTTAAAATATATCCCTTCAATGGGAAAAAGGTGTCTTTGAAAAGATACATGTCTGTCTCCGTTTAAGGCTCA
>VYZX01027585.1:84181-108124 GCA_013401335.1 Brachypteracias leptosomus | reverse complement strand
GCCCTGAGCCCTAAAGGGAGACATGTACCTAAAGGTCTTAGCTGTAATGAGGTTTGGCTTCACTCAGTAAAAAATCTTCTACGAAGCAGAGCCTATTCAAGACTGAGTAAGCTGTGGAAAATCACTTTTTCATGGCTGCTTTGGCCTTGTGCAAAAGCTTAGTGGTTTTTATAGTGAACCAAGCTTTTTTTTTTATGATTTGTTCTGCTTATAAATTGTGAGGATTGAGCTACTAATTTACAAAGGACAAACAAATCTTACGTGACAGTTTAATCACCTAATTAATATCTTAAGTCAGAAGTTTTATTGTATTTTGTAGCATTTGTGGGATTTTGCACATTAACACTTGAACAGGAACAAGTAGTAAAATACATTAATTTATCAAATGTCAAAACCCATAACACAGCTTAAAACTAGAATTTTTACAGGGAAATGATATTTGAATAACTGCCATGTTGTAAAACTGCAGCCCTGCAGACGCTAATGGAAAACTACATTTCAGTATAATTCTTAAGGACTGCTCCCAGTGCATTAATTAGGAAAATTACCACTGGCTTTGTCAGGATGAGATTTGGTCCAATTTCTTGGAATAACAATCTGATCCTGTTATGTATACTCATATGCCATAAATCCTTTGCACGTTAGGATGCCAACTTTCAAGCCAAAGCATTGTACACCATGAATAAGCTTGGGCTCAGTCCTGCAGGCTGCGGGTATTAGTACAAAGAGTCGAGGCCTGAGCAGGGAGCGTGTATTATTTGCTTAGCATGAGTGAAGCTGCATTTCTGCGCTCTGCAGAAGAACTGGAAACACTTGTAGCCCCAACAGGACTCCACAAGTGAGCAGTAACAGGCAGTGGGGGCCAGGGATGCGGAGAGACCTGGTTACACCACGATTCATTCACAGCAGTTGATGAGCACAGTTGCCAGCTCTCAGGACTTGATTTGATCCCCGGTAGGAGTTGGAGGTAGCAACCTCCTTAGCCAAGGCTTGCAGAGCTAATCTCAGAAGAATTTTGGCTTAGGAGGACTTTGGCAACAGCATCCCAAAAAGCTAGCTGCTGAACGTCCCAAGGTGGATACTAGATTTAGCTTTCACAGGTTTCCTGTGTTTGTTTCCCTCATCTTACTGAACTGGAAACAATTGTCATGCTCAGCAGCCCTATTGGCTTCTCCACAGTTTTTTAAAGCCACTTTGTTGACTCCCTGAATGACATAATTAGGAAGTCATATATGATGGTTCTGACCAGCTGCAGCTAGCAGATGTATTTCCATAGATTTACTCTGGAATTATACCAAAGATTGTACTTTTACAGCGGGATTTTAGGTTAGAGCATTGTGATACCTATGCTGTGAATTACTTAGAGTGGCTTCTGAAACTGAAAGCTTTCCTAACATTGCCTTCTAGTACTAACTTCAGTCACTTTTCCTGAAAGCTTCACTCAGATTTAGGAAACTCTGGGGTTCATACCTCAAGGTCTTTGCTTCAAAGCAAACACAAATGAAATTAAGTACTTCTCCCTGGGTATTGCTTTGAAATTGGAGTTCATTTGAAACCTGCAGATACTTTGGAAATTTTATAGCGTGGAAGAAATGGGAGTTACACACATTCCATGTAATAGCAATGGGAGCCATCCAGGATCCTCATAGCCTTGGGTGGGGGGTATTATACCTTTCAGAAGAGTGAAAAGCAGTCTGTATTTTTGAAAATTAGGCATTCAGGTGCCCATCCCACTCCCATTACTGCAATGTTGCATTGATTCATTCTGTATTGTGTCTCAGAGCTGCATTTGTGCATAAGTGAGACAGAGAAATAGAGGAAAAAAATAGTGTTTAAGGCTGAAAATATCTGTTTTTACATTTTTATATTCCTAGACTTGTATTGCATCCTTTTTTTTTTGAGACAAACCCAGATTACATCTCTATGTACACATATAACCTTATCAGTGAAGGATAATACAAATATTTGGTTCAGTTAGTGTTTTGTCTCAGGTGGTTTTGAATTTAGGATGGCAGGCCATGATTTGTGTTTATACAGTCATTTTCCAGGTTTTCTCCTTGAGATTGTCAGTAAGCGTGTTCATCCCATTCACAAAGCAATGATTGCTGTAGTGCTGTCGGGGACCACAGAAGTAATTGTGAGCCTGTTACTATGGTGTGCCCTGCTTCAGCTGCTGGAGTAACAAGCACAATTCAAGGGAACTATTATGTGAATGTCCTTGTGAAAACATCAAGTGGTAAAAACATCAACAGCTGTAAGGACAGGACTCACTTATTAAAAAAATAAGGTCAACTAATACATTGAGCTCCCCAAGAAAGAAGAAAAATGACTTCAGGGTAGTTTTACATGAAGAACCAAAGTTTGGTAATGGGACCTTTGGTAATGGGACCTAATTTTAGCAGTGTAAAGAAAGGTAGAGATGGAAGTTGAAAGAAGATTATTCAACCTGTATGTGTGGGTTACATTTTTAACCATAGAGGTTACTAGTAATCTCAATTATTTCTCGAAGGTTGTGATGATTTTACTGTCACTGACATATTTACAAGTCAGCATTTTCTTAGAGATAAGTTCTTATCTGTTGTGGTTTAAGGTTTGGGGAAGGGGAGGGACAGGTGGAGCAGCTATTCCACTCCCCTTCCTGCCACACTCTACAAAAGGACACAGGAAGTTCTGCTCGCCCCTTCCTCACTGGAATTGCTGCTGGCTCCGGACGGCTCTGTGGCTGCTACAACTCCACGTGGCTCGGGAGGAATCCAACAACATCCGAGGATCGGTGTTGTATATATTTGTATATATACACCTTCCCTTGTTACCTCTGTATATTTCCCTTCCTTTGATATCACTTTTGTTACTCCCTGTTAAAAGTTGTAATCTTAATTTTCCAACTTTGTGTGAGGCCTTTCTTCCTCCCCTGGGAGGGAAGAGGGGAGGGGGAAGAGGGGTGAAACAAATTCTGCTCTGTGGGGGTTGCCCTGAGCCTTAAACGGAGACATTATCCAAGCAGAAATGAATTCAGGAAACATCTACAGTTATAGAAAAGATTGTGTTACTTTATCCCAGTACTCTTGGCTTGCTTGGCAATTGCTGAATCACTCACAGTTTTTGAAATCAAAAAACACAATGACATTATATGCATTGACTTGTGTATGGTCACTCTAAGCACTGTCATGACAAGGGCATGGATACTTAGTTAAAACCAGTCACATAGAGAAGGACATTTCTATGTGCTGCTTGGATCTACAATAATTATTGTTTGCGTGTAGCACTTTCTTGTGTCAGGGCTATCTGTCTCCGCTCTTTGGCCTATTTGGTTGTCCACCAGTAGCACCTTGCTTGGAGGTGACCACAGCCCAAGGTCAGGAGGCAGAGGAGAAGGAGGGCAAGGTGATCCCATTCTGTGGTGGAGCGCCTTTTTCTCTTTGTGCTGCTGGGACAAGGAGGCACACCATGCTGCAGCCTTCAGCTCCCCACAGCAGGTCTCTACCCAGTGCATCTGGGTTCATTATTTGGATAGCCCAGTACTGGGACTGAGAGATGAAGATCTGATGTCCTCTTCTCTCCTCTCTTCCACCTTGACTAGTCCATACTGTGGTATTTGGATAATGAAGTGGGGTCCTCTGTGCTCAAAGAAGCCTTGCTATCTCCAATGCAATCCAGGGGAGTGGAGACTTGCCTGGCTCTCACAGGGTGGAGAGAAGGAGGGAGCCCTGCTGAAGCAGGACAGCCCTGCTTCTGGTCAGCAAGGACAACAAGATAACAGGAACCTGTGTTCTTTGTTTCTGAGAAGAGGCTATTAAATCTGATAGCTACCCTTTGCCTCATTACCTGTGGAATACATATTCCAGTTGACACCCCTGCATATGCTAATTAAGATTGTAGAGATCATGCTAAACATGTATGACTATAGCACTCATCTCTCCACCCATATCATACTACATGTCACCTGAGTTTGGAAGGGGGAGGAACTTTGTAATTTTGAGACCGAGAAAAAAAAAGACCGAGAAAATGATTGTTAAATTGGGAGAGAAGAACCGCAACATCTGATGGACCAGTCAATGGGCTGCGTTCTTTTTTTTCACCCCAGGCAGGCACCTCTCTGGGTAGACGCTGAACCTTTCACCCTCTGGTGAATGTTAACCCCAGGTTGTTGTATTATTACTATTTCTGCCAGCAATATTAACCTTAATTAGTAGTGCTATTGTAGTTAGTGAATTTATCAATGGCAATCTTGAATCTGTTCTCTTGCTGTCAGTAAAATTAATTTTGAATTATTTGTGAATCTGACATCAAACAGATCAGTGGAAGCCTCGGGACTCTGGCAGACAAATATTGAAATAGCATTCCTTTTAACACAACACATGCCTATGAGGGTTCTATTCTACTGCTTAAACTTGACAGAAACCCTTGTGCTGTTCTGTGCTGCATAGTCTGTATCAGAACTGTGTCTTTTAAGACACTGGGATATATATAAAAATAAATATAACTTTAATAATTTCTAGTGCGTTTTCTGAATCTACTTCAGTGAATGTTTGGTGAATGCTGATGGAGATAATATGTGTCCTGCCTAGGAGACAGAGCTGCAACAGGACACATCAAAATCCTCCTTTTGGAAGGATCCAAGGGAGGATCTTGTTTGTTTGTTTGTTTGTTTAAAAAGCAGGATGAAAAGCTGTGATCTGTCATCTCTGTTCCTATTGTTCAAATTTGGAGAGTAACAATTTAGAAATCCTGAGTCCTTGAATTATTTTGTTGTTGTTGTTGTCTGGGTTTTTTTTTTTGTTTTTTTTGCAAAGCATGTGCTATTAAAGATGTATTATTATATTCTAGGTTATACTGCAAGTTCTAGCAAAGAGATGGACACTGCTTATTTGAATATATTTATCTGGCATGCTGAAAAGACCATACTTAGCAATTTTTACTTTCTGTATAAAAACATTAAATCTTCCAGATAGATATAAAGAAAAGATTTCTGCAGAGTAAGGATGAAAAACACTTGAATAGTTAGCTAGGAAAGTTGATGAGTTGCTATCCTTGGAGATACTAGAAACTTTCTTGGGCAGAGCCTTGAGCAACCTCATTAAACTGGAAGCTGGCCCACTCTGGGAGGTCTGCCTAGATGACCTGAATTCCTTCCAACCTAAATTATTATATGATTCTTTAAGAAACTTGTAGAACAAAGATACTTCTTGTTGTGGAGTTACAGAATTATGATTAGGCTTCCTGCTAATTACTCTGCTTTGTGATTTAAAAATTTTTTTTAATGTTGGCATCATGGAGTGCATAAGTAAAGGAAAAGCCCCAGAGAGACTTCTGTTGCTTTCATATGGTTTTATTGGAAATAAACATAGCAGCCACAATAAAAGGAGCTGCTCACTGGTGACTGCAGCCATGGCACAGCACTCCATACATCTATGTCTATACTGGGAAGCTCTATGAGAGGGAGCACGTGATTCCTTACCTTGTCAATATGTATCCCTACTCATTGGATAGAGATTTCCACCCAGCAAAAGCATTTTCTGCTTTCTTTTGTTCAGATACATCCTTCAATTCTTAGTTGCTAGTAAACGTTCTAGTTACGCGGTGCAATATGACATACCAAATGTAGGGGCATATGTTTTTTCCATGTACAGGAGAAAGAGTAAGATTTCAATGCCCAGGTATTAGACCTTCAGCTAAAAAGATAACATAATAATAGTGATTGAATGTTCAGCCTATTTAAATTGGTGACAGCAATGAGAGATGTGCATTAGTCCACAATTGACTTGATGGTACCCAGCAGAATATTCTTCCCTTACAAGTTCTCTTTCATGTGACATGATTGCTTTCCCTTTCTATTCTTCTCAGACCTGCCGGGTTTAGAATTAGTCCCATTAGTCTATTATTTTTCCTTTCAGCAATGACAGCCTCTTTAAACCAGGCCCCTTTTATAGAGATTTTAAAGGTTTTCTGTGGCTTTTACTGAAGTCTGGCAGTTACTAAACCATCAGTAAATTAACCCTGTTGCTCTTCAAGTCATTGTGCCATTCTCAGGATTTTGCCTTCCCTCCAAGGTCTTTGGGAGATGATTTCTCTTGCTCCCTTCCCCCTCAGACTGCAACCTAAACCCTTTCAGCTCTGCTAAGTAGTCCTCATTGTTGTAAACATAACATTTTCATTGCAAATGCTTCGTAGGCCCTCATGCCGACATAAGGATGACTTCTCTCACCTGTGAGGTGACAAGGGATCTTTTGCTGTAAGTCACAAAGTGCAGTGTAAATATACATTGTTACATGGATTTTAATAGCAATAAGCCCATGACTATGAAATAAAACCCTTTTGGCAAGACAAGGATTGAGTAAAAGCTGAGAGTCTGGGTATAGCGTCATCATTAAATCTGTGTCAGATGATAGTTCGTAGTTCATCATGTGAGCTGGCTGGTTTTAGCTTGGTTTCTGCTGCACTTCCCTGTTTATTAAATCTTTCCTTTATTCTGCTTATGTTCTTAGCCTTTTTCATGATTTTATAGCATGATGCCCCATATTCCATTTTGGGAACTTCTTCAGTGTGTGATCTGTGCAAATGGCTTTCAAAATTACTTTCAAGCTTCTTTTGAAACATTTTCAAGGGCTTAGCAACATTTCTGATTTTCTCTTATTTTCCTCATTTGGTGTCAATAATGTTACAATTTTAGATGGCTCATCTCTTTACAGGTTCTGCCTCCATCTGTGTTCAGGTTTTCTTCTCATGTTGCAATGGGATCTTGATTTTCATAGAATCATAGAACAGTCTGAGTTGTTCTGCCTTCTTCCTTTCCCTTTGTAGGGGATAGACTGTTCTTGTGTTTCGAGTAGGTTATTCTTGAATAATTTTGCCGAATGTGAACATGTGGTGCTGCTAGAAACTAGGGAGTCAGGAAGCTTCTTGCTAACACCAAATGAAACAATTTCCCTGACCTGGACCCTTATTCATTATTCCTCTACTGAAGACCATGATCCATGTAGTTTAGTCAAAAATGTCTCTGTAGAAGGTCATGGGAAGTTAGCCTTCAAGTATACTTGTGTAGAGCAATGAGTGAAGTTAATCTTTCATAGCTAAGCAGGAAAACAGGAAGAAAAATTATTAGGTTTTCCAAAACAACACAGAAAACTGCTGATTTGAAGATTCTCCTTGGGTCCTCATTGGCAATTTGACAGGGAAAGAGGTAATAGTTATTAGCCCTCTCTTGGGTATCTGTAGAAATATATATACCCATGAATGTCAGGAAGCTGCAACTTCGTTTGTATCTTCAATACTGATTCTGTTGAAATATTGATCCATTCATTCCCTTTTTTCTATCTAGGATTCATTTTGATGGTAAGATGGAACTAAACAAAACCTCACAGAAATGTTATGAACATTAATTAGGGACTATTGACCAAACACTGGCTATTTGCCATGTGGACTGATTAACAGACTTGCATTTTTTTTACATAAACAGTAGAAGTAAATGAACATCCCAGAGGACAACCCTATGGTAATTTTCAAATATATGTAAACTGGAAGTATGACTTACTAGATAATCTTGAATGGATTTATTCAAAACTTTTAATAACAAAGAGAGGTTTTATCTGGAGTGAAAATCTTAATGTTAGAATAGTTTAATTTTCTATTTTAATACCAGTAACTCTTGCTACTGCTGGTGGGCTGGGAGATGTTACTCAGGTCATTTGTTCTCACTTTCTGATGGAGCAAGAGATACAAAAATAGTCTTATTTATCATACCCAATATGAATTTTTCCAACAAACCTATCAGAGAGGATTGGATTTTGTAGAAAATTCTTTCTCAGCATTTCCAGGGAACCAATTCCCTATTT
The DNA here is from genome assembly GCA_013401335.1 of Brachypteracias leptosomus. Classification (NCBI taxonomy): domain Eukaryota; kingdom Metazoa; phylum Chordata; class Aves; order Coraciiformes; family Brachypteraciidae; genus Brachypteracias; species Brachypteracias leptosomus. The sequence goes on along the minus strand of VYZX01027585.1, from coordinate 100,292 downwards.
GGGGAAAATACACAACTGCTTTAATTGCACTATTAAAATTACTGTATCAATTAAAACAAATATAAGTTTATACAGTTGATTTGGAAAGTTTAGTTTGTTCAGTAGCATTTGATTTCATAGGCAAACAGTGCCTCTGAGGGAAGGGATATTTCTTTTTCTGCCAACTGCAGTAACATTTTAATGGTTTATTATTTCTTACTGAGTATGGTGACCCTTTGTTAAAATACAGCATGATAGGTTATTATATTTTCATCCTGTAAGGCACTTTTATGCCTTTTTTGCAGACTGTCTTCTGATTCAGAAGAATTTGTACTGAACCATCATATGAAGTCCAATTTTGTGCCAGTGCTAGGTACAAGATGCATCTTGTAACTGTTGCTGCATCCCTGGAACATTGCCACAGCAGGACCATTTTTTTTGATTTAGGCATGTGCTTGAGAAGCATTCCTGTTTGCAGGGACAAAATGTTTCATTGCTTAGATCGCATGCATCAGATCCATGCACGCTCCAGAGTCACTTTGCTTAATCAAATAATTATGTTGCCAGCTGTAGCCTAAACTAGCATCCTTCATGAGTCACATTAGAAAACAAAAGGATGTTGTTAGGAATTCCTTCAAAAATTATGTTTCTGAGAAAAACAATGTCCTGGTTTGAGTTAGAATGGAAATAATTCTGTTCAGTGATTTTACTGTTCAGCTCAGTCTCTTCTAAGTAACTGCACTTTCTGAAGTTAACAGCAGATTTTTGCAAATAGTGTCTGCTTCTAGCAGTGATAACGCTCCACGTTTAGAGTTACAACCAAGGATTGGTGTGTACAGAAAGACTCTTGCTTATACTTGCTCCTGTGCAGACCAAGGTCACTGCTAAATCTTGTGTGCCACATCGGGGGGGTGCAGAAACTGAAAGGCCACACCTGCAGGGAGGAGTGGCCAGGACAGGTGACCCTAAACTGACCAACGAGGTATTCCATCCCATATGCATCATATTCAGTATAAAGCTGAGGGATCATGAGAGTCAAGATTTCTTCTTCAATGGCCAGCTTCTGAGGAGGACTCTGTTCTGCTTTCGATCCCAACCTGTATGTTCCTAAATCCAATTACAGAACCCAGCTCCTGAATGCAGTTCCCATCTGCTGCTGAGTCCAGTCTGTGACTCCCACAGCATCTGTGGTGACAGTGATGTAATCACCATTAGGGGGGTTGGGTTCGCTTTGATTTTTTTTGTTATATAATTACGTTGTTATTATAATATATAAATTTGATTTTATTGTTATTATTTTCATTAAAGCTATTTAGTTTTCTTTTCCAATCCATAATTCTGTCTCCCTTATTCCCTTTCTCTCTTCTTTGGGAAAGGAGAGGGGTTAATAGTGTCTGTCATTTGTCTAATGGCCAGCCCAGTCCCTAACCCTTGACAGAACAGAAAATAATTTGATTCTTAGATAAATAACTGTATGTATTCTATTGCAGTTTGATAGAGTGTTGTACAAGAACAATCTGCAGGGGGCCTACAAGAAAGCTGGGGAGGGGCTGTTTACAAGGACACGTAGCAATAGGACAAGGGGCAGTGGTTTTAAACTAGAGAAAGGTAGATTTAGGTTAGACGTTAGGAAGAAGTTCTTTACTACGAGGGGGGTAGAGCACTGGAACAGGTTGTCCAGGGAGGTGGTGGAGGCCCCATCCTTGGAGATGTTCAAGGCCAGGCTTGATGGGGCTCTGTGCAACCTGATCTAGTTGGAGACATCCCTGCTGACTGCAGGGGGGTTAGAATGGATGACCTTGGAAGCCCCCTCCCAACCCAGTGCATTCTATGATTCTATGATTGTATACCTTCCTTTGGTGTCTCCCTAAGTTCTACAGAACACCAGGAAGAAGGAAACCATTTCTATAATTAAAATCTATTGCCTATTTTTAATAGTCTTTTGAGTCCCAACTCTAAGCAAAAAAATCCCCCAAACTAAAACCAAACAGTGAATAAATCTCATTAGAAGTAATCTATCTTCCTCTGTGTCCTTTTTATAAGATAATCTTGTCACCCTTTCTCCTAATTTTTATCATGTCATCCATTTGGTGATAGGATCCATTTCCTAAATAATTTTATGTTGCCCATTGCATCTGTGCTATGCTGTCCTCAGTACTTCACGACAGAAAACATATTTCATGATAACAGCTCAAATGGGAGACTGCTGTGAAAACATTAAGAGCAAGTTTCTGTTTGCAGTTGAAATGGAAATTACAATAAATATTACTTACAGAAATTGCCTGTAGAATACTTTGCAGTTGCACTTCTGTATACAATAAAGGTTGATTGAATTCATTGTAATGAATATTTAGTGCTTTGAAATCTGATTGCAAAATGGCTCAGACACTTAGGCAGAGCACCTGAGGGACTCTAAGGCTTTCTGTTCCCCTTGATGTGAGGGCTAACATGTCTACATTAGCCAGTAATGTGGCCCCGAGGGAGCAAGGTCTGTGTGGTGAAATGCCATAAGACTCTGTGTTGACACTGAATGCATTTCAAGAGTTTTTACTTTGGACTAACTCTTGTCTGGTTGTGAGCAACAAAATTGTTTCTGAGAGTGGAACAATAATTAATTTGTTTTAGTTGCTTTTCTGGAATATACATTCTTGTTTAGTTTCATCCATAAATAATTAAATTCGAATTAATTTCAGTTTCAACTCAGAATTTCAGCTCGAAAACCCCTCTGTGGTACGAGCCAAAGTGAGGTAGGTGAGCGATATCCAGACATTTGCTATTAGAAGCATGGTCCTGAACTGAACCAAGGTAGGTGTACCATTTCAGGTCTACCTTTTCTTCCAGAAAACATGATGTGCAGAGAAGGGATGCAGCATAGGGGTGGGTGTCACACTGTAAGGTGTTTTGTTCCTTCGTAGTCCTCTATTGCCATCTTTGCTTTGTATCAGTTCCATGTTACTGTCTTCCCCTGCTGACCAGTCTGGTTCAGCCACATTGCTATCAGAGGACAGAGGAGCCTTCATGAGGTGCAGATAGATATTTGCTCTATTGTGTGGGTGTTCTGAGCTCTTCTGCCTCCTATCATAGACAGCAGTTCCCAACAGCAGTTTTTTCAGCAGGGGCTGGATTGGGTAAAGTGAGTTGCAGAAATGCCCAGGACTGAGCAAAGTTTGTTAGTGAGGGTGCAGCACTATATGAATTTAGATATTTTGTACACAGACATCCACACTGCCAGATAATCCAGGAAAACAGTGACAGAAAATAGCTGCATTAGTATTAGTAAGGCTCATCTTTACAAGATCTATGTCTCTTTTCATCACATTTTATAGGTTTGCTAGATGTCAAGATGTCAAATCATATACAGTGAGATTCACGCTAGTGGCATATGTTTGTTGGCCAAACCATCTGGGGTGAAATTCCAATCCAAATGAGAATTTTGCACCTTGAATGGGCAAAAAAATTAATTTCTGGCATATTATTCCCATTTTTCTCCTTGCATTTTCATTTAAGCTAAGGAGAAAAAGGAGTGGAAACTACTGTAGATATCTTCTGGTATTTTTTTTACCAGATTTCACTTTTTTTCACATGCTAGCCATGTTGAAAGACAAAGTCAGGCTCTTCCTTATTCTGCTCTACATTAAGGAAAGCTGGATGGCAATCTTCCTTCTCTTTGCCTCCCCTCCTGCCCTAAGCCCTGACCAGTGAAAACAGAACCCATACAGGAGAGAGGAAGATGAATTGTTGAGGTGGAAGACATGTACCAGGTCAAGCTCGGGATCCAGCCAGTCTGGAGAAAGAGTAATTCCCCTGCTCGTATGTGGAGTGGGGCTTTTCCCTCCCATCTAATGGACAATACAGGCAGGTTGCTGCCTGCTTTTATCTTAAACTGTGGGAGCTCTGGTTTCTATCTTTTCAAGGGCTGTAACGTGTCTCTGCAAGTAATGGATTTTTTTCTGAGTTTGGTTGAGTTGAAAAACTTGAAAGAGCATGGAAGGAACAGGTAATTAAGGTCATCCCTAATTGACAAAATTTTAGGGTGCTTTGTATGTTTTTAAACAAACATAAACCAAAGCAGGTCAAATAAACCAAACAGAGCATTTCAGCAAAGGATTTAGTTTTTAGCTCTTTTTATACCCTTTGAAATTTTTTTTTTTACATAAGTCTATTTTTTTTTACGTAAGTCTAAATTATCCCTTTTGGAATGTTTGAGGAAAATTAATTCGGGAATGTAAAATTCTTTATCAAATGAATTCTTAATGTGCAAATCACTTCAGTCTCCCTCAAAAATCTGTATTAGATGCTTCTTTTTCCACCTGTTTCTCTTTCTTTGATCTTCAGTCCCAACTATTGTTATAATTGGCAGCTGTCATAATTGTTTAAGCCTTTGTTGAAGGCTGTTAAAACTACAAACTTAAAATGAATTTAAAATAAATTAGTCATATTTGGCAAATATAGCTTGTTCATCAGTTCACAACATTATTATCTTAATGTATTTTGAATAAAATAAGATAATAAAATAGCAAAGACTAAGGTGGCATCTGAAGGACACCAAAAATCTTCTGGTAAGACTGTGTTTAAATATGATCCTTGAGGTCCGTTTCAACCTGTTATTCTATGATTCTAAATAGCTTTGGTCAAAAAATATTTGAATGTTTACCTTGATCTGCTCAAGAAGATAAACTCCAAATTAAGTGTATTGGAAAATTCTCCATAGGTAGACCTGATGTAGGAGCACTGAGTCTCTGAATCCTGCTAAGACATAAGCAGGTGTAAAGGTAGGGTCTTAAATAATTCAATATTATTGACACTTAGGTGATGCTAGCCAGAGACAGTCAGGCAACAAGAGAATTATACTGTTAGAAAGTTAAGCACCCACTGCTGATATTTTCAAGCTCTGCTGTACAGACCCTGGGGAATCCCTCCTTTATTCTCAGGGTCTTAAAATAGAGCAAGTTGACAGTGGCCATACAACAAGTCACATAGTCATGTTTGCGACATTCACAGAAAAATGTCTTGGGCTCCACAAACTGAAAAGATTAAATCTCTTTCTGAAGGAAATTTGGATGCCTCTCTGGTGAAGTGACAGCTCTGGTTAGCTGCAGTTCAGCTCCCCTGCAGTTTCCGCTTTGCATACAGTGGGTCATGGGAGAGTGTCACGTTTGGTCCAGAAGACAGCTAGGCACACGTGTCCTGTTCCAAGGCTTTCTTACACTGCTCTTCATTTGTAAAACAGAGATAATAGCATAAATCTTGGTCTTGTTTGCTGCGGGAGATCAATGGACAATGCGTACACGGACTAATGTAATCCAAACATTGCCAAATTTATTAGCCCGAAGCTCGCTGGTTATATATACTTTAGCACTGATCACGCACCCAAAGCATAACTCTGATTGGTACAATAGCTTTGTCCATGCACTGAATAACAAGTCCCGATTGGTTGAACATCATTGTCCACGAACTGCAGACTCAGCACTTAGTTCCTTCTTCAACATCCTCTTTCTTGTTGCGCCACTGCCAAGTTCTTTCTTTTACTGCATGTAGCCCATTGTCCCTTGTGTGGTTTTATCAGCAGGCCTCAAGGCCTGCTGGCAGGCTTCAAGGCCTGCTGCTCAGACTCTGGCCAAGGCCACCCAGCTGGGTTTGCTCACATGTCCATTCGTATCCAGAAACTGCTGCTCCACAGTTTGCTTTCAGATGAAAGGTAAACATTCTCTTTGGGTTCAGTGTGGAAGGATCAGGCTTATAGCACTTCTGCTTAGCATGCAGCAGCTACAAGATCAGATCCCAAGGACTGCCCATCTGCCTAGGAAACAATAAAATACAAATTACCACCATTCTCTAAAGAGAGCGGCTTTCCAAGACTTTGACCAAATAGCACCATCAATTTTTTTTTTCTCATCTATTTTGACATGTATATGTTTCTTTTGGGGGCACAATGGTGGAAAAAAAAGATGAAAACGAGGTTCTGCAGCAGGGATATACTATTAGTAGTTGTCCCCAGGTATTACTCTATTTGCTTTACATATAAATGGTTCTAATCACCCCTGGGATGGTTCTTAATGCATATTTCTATTTTGCATCAGGAAGGGGAAAAAAAGTATAAATAAAAGTCCCAAAGGTGGAGAAAGGCTTATCATTTGAACCAAATAATGAAGGAAGGAGTACTGTGGATAAGGAAGAAAAAATATACACCAAAAATAATATTAAATCAGGGATGATGACATGATGAAAACACAAAACTTGTATGTTTTATTATTCGTTACTGTTATGGAAATGCATGCAGTGGCTCCACTATGATGCATGCAAATCCTCAACCCATTCTTCTGACATTCACCATCTGCATGGTCTTCATTAACCCCACTATTTTAGATCAGCTTCAGATACTTCTGTACTCTTATTTAAACCAAAAATAACAAAAAGAGAAAGTGAGAGAGGAGAAAAGTGTTCCTAGCATAATGTAGCATCATGGTAGCTGCTACCAGAAAAGCATGTGTGAAGGAACTGAGATCTGTTGATGTGTGTCCAAGTCTCCCAGTGATATGATGAGAAGACATGAAACTGATGCTATGTGTAATCAGTTTGTAATTCATTTCTTTGCTATACTATTTCCCAGCTCCCTGGTCACATAGCTGCTTATACTTGGAGGGTTGTAGTGAAAAGGTAGCAGATAAACACTATCAGTTTCCATCTGCACAATTTTTCTGAAGGTCTCTCTTAGGACAGACCTCCCTCCACTGCCTTATTTCATGAAGTGGGGAATTTAACCTGTCAACTCCAGGGATATTATCCAAAAGTAGAATTCATAGCTATTTTTGCAGAGGTCCTTGCAACATGGGTTTGGGTTTTTTTCCTGAATTCAGGCCTTTTGGGATGGTTTAAGCTTATGCTTGATTTTGAACAGAACTCACATATGTACCCCATGCTGAAATGTTTTATTGAATTAGCACAATGGAAAGGGGCATGTTGAGAAAATGAATCACAGTACCACAATGATGAACCTCTGTAGGAGAATTTATCCTAGGGCTTATTCTATGATTTTGTTACTTATCTGTTACTAGCATTTTCAGATAGAAGAGCCCACATATCATCATTCTTTCTTGCCTCTAATACACAGTGTCACATAGCTGCTTGTAGAAATACTTGTTAATTTTGACCAGAAATGTTCTAAATACATATTACAGGAGCAAGGACATTTCCCAGATACTTTTAAAATGCTTACAACCTATAGACCCAGGAGATGCTGAAATTTCAGAAATTTGGCTCCTGAATCAACATTTTGGAACTCTTCGCAAGTCTGAATATCTGCAGCCTTGCTCTGATTAACCACAATCTTTTGATGATCCTATAGATAACTGAAAGGTAGTACTGATAAAGTTGAAGTGGAGTATTTTAGTAATTTAATGAGAAAATGTCTGGATTTTGCACAGATTCCTGCAGATTGCTTCATCCGAGAACTATAAACTTGTGGCAAACTCTAAAATCGGTGCTGCAAATATGGTTTAGTTAAAATTGAGAAATTATTTTTTTGTAAATTACATGATAATTTTTCGGTGCTGAAATGTGACATACTATTAGTGGTAGAAATCAGAGTGGTCCAGAATGTACCTAAATACCTAAAGACCTTATTATTATCTTATTAGTATGGAAATTATATCAGCATTTTAAGAATGCCCTTAAGAATGTAATGTACCTGTATTTCTTATTTTCCCAGAAGTGATGCTTGAAAAAGAAGACAGAATGTGGGAGAATTGAATAATATCATCAGAAACTGAATATTCCTGTAATACTATGAAGTACTGGAAGTAGAAGGAAACTATTGCTAAACCAATGAAGCCAAAGGCAAACCTGCTTTGAATCCTTAGCTTCATTGCTATTAGCTAGGAACTCATTGAAATTTATGGTGGTGTTGGAAGTAGAGGAACTTATAATTGTCCATGTGTAGCTGTAAGTCAGGGAAAAGTGAGAGAAGCTAAAGAAACTCATGGGGTTCTCCATAGGCAGCAGTGTGGATAACTGCTTCATCGTGGTCCTCTATGGGCTGCAGAGGGACAACCTGCTTCACCATGGTCTCTTCCACTGGCTGTGGGAGAATGTCTGCTCAGGTGCCTGGAGAACCTCCTCCCCTTCCTTCTTCTCTAAGCCTGAAGTCTGCAGGACTGTTTCTCTTGCATGTGTATAAATGTACATAAGTATAATGAAACTGAGACAAGGAAGCTCCACTTTGCTATCAGCATCTCTCAGAAACAGCTTTAGGAGCCTGTGAATTGCCAGCTAATGCCTCAGTCCTTGTGGGAAACATTATATGTAGCTTAAGATTTAGAACACTGAATGAGTGGAGTGGAAAATTCGTAATTTTCATTTGAAGAAATCAAAGAGCCAAAATCCTTTCAAGAATGTTTCTGGATGCCTGCACATGTTATTAGCTAATGACTCAGTTTCTATGGAGCAATATATCAAAATACGCAATGCTCTGCATAGCACAGTGAATCTGTAAGGGGCACGAGCAAGAAAATAATGCAGTTAGCAGACACAGCAATACATAAATATATAGTATAGATCACTAGACCCATTTTAGAAATGAGGAAACTAAGCTTTCAAGGACCTTTATGGACCTTGCTCTTATTCTTTTTTCCTTAGTTTCCTCAAAGAGTCAGAACATGGTTCATAAACGTACTTGAAGGCCTAAAGGGGTACTTGATACCTACATCCAAAGTTCTTGGTGGTCCTTATAAAACTACTGGGCTGTTTCTGAGTTTCCAGAAGAAATAGGGTTCTCTGGCCATAGTTAGGACATTTGCCTGGTTAAAAGCAAGTTGGAGCTCCAGTGGTAGCTCCATTGATGGCTTGTGCATTTTATTTAGTGGCTATTTAATGCTAAGTCTGTAAATGATGACTTTTGTCTTGATCTTGAAGCAAAACTACCTTCAGAAGATGTAGGCTTCAGAACTTTGAATGAAAGGATTAACCTCCTAATAGCACTTCAGATGCTTTGTAGTCCCTGGGAAGTGGTAGAATTTGGAAGTCACTCAACTTTGCCTCTTGGTTAGGGTTTAGTAGCTCTTGCCAGTCTTTGCAAATACCAGTGCTTAGCTGTCATCACACTTTACAGAGAACAGGTGAACTGCTGAGGGTTGCCAGTGCCCCTGTGGAGAGCAAGCCCACAGCACACAATCAACCTGACTAAAACCACATTTGAGTCACTAAGAACCCAGGCGAGAAGGCAGAATCCCTGATGTGCCATTTCTTTGTCTTAAACACACAAGCATTTTTACTTCTTTTTAAAATAATACACTCTTAATGTCTTTGCTTTCCTTTAGGGGTAAAAAATTAACTTTAGGTGTAAATAATTGCCTTTGGTTGTTTTCTGATACCTAAAATCATTCAAAGTGACGATCTATCTTTCACAAATTGTTGCAAGAGCAATGTTTAGATCACGGGAAATTTAAAAATACTTAAGACCTGACAACCAAACATATTTCTTTCCTAAACTAGCAGATACATTGTAATGAGATCAGTCTTTCCAAGTGCATGTGAAATTGAGCAAGACAAAATTTTATTTTTGTCACACACCATGTGAGATCAGCTTTGTGCTACCTTGTGTACAGGTGCAAAGACATGCCTCATGAAGTCACCTCACTGACAGCCACTCTCAGTCTGTGTAACTGGCACTGTACACTGGCTGTGTAACAATAAGAGGAAGGAAATTTGAATAGTAAGGCAAACCTGGCCCAAGATAGCTATTATGAGCAAAGAATATAAAAATCTTGGTTAAAGCAAAGCAGGTTGAGTGAGTTTTGGAACACAACAGAAATACAACTGTGAGACCATCTGGCATTTTGGCCTCAAACAATGCTGCAGGCCGTAACAAAAATGGAAAGATGTCTCCTGGAAAAGCAAAGTTGTTAAATGATATAGCAAGATGTCCTTTGAACCTGGTAATATGACTGAAATTTTCATTAAGAGTCTTAGAGAAAGAATTTGAAGAAAACTGTACAGTGACATCCTGACCTCCTTTATTGCTCCAGTGTTTCAGCAATGTGCATGATTCCATTTCTTCATCACGTACCTTTATGAAAAGAATAGATCAAGGCATATAGTATTTTCTAGGAATATTAAATATGCCTACAGTCTCCACTCTAAAACGAGTTGCTACACTTGTTTGTTATGTTGGTAGGGGTGTTGTCAGTCTTGGTTTTATCAGACTAAAGAACAAATCTCCATTTGTTCACTGACAAAGCCTGTTAGGAACTTGGCTTTTCCCTGGCTCAGTATCAGTATCAGTTGTCCAGCTACTTCTAGAATCAATTGGTGTGTTCAGATGGATTTCTAATTTTGCTTATCTGTGAAACCAAAAAGTGATGTGATTTTCTTACCATTGTCATGAAATTGAAGAGGAAGTTAGGCCCTTATTTCTTCTGTGAAATCTGTTCTGGGTGCCAGTCTTTGAGGCTTTGGCTTTCTACTCCAGTGTTGTTTAAAGAGCAGAATCTGAAGTTGATCCTTGGAAAAGTTTAATGTTGCCTCAATGCCTGTCTAACTTCTGCTGCTATCAGAAAAATGCTCTTACCGATGGAGGCTTTAGTTGCAAAAAAATCTGCATTTGTGTTGAAGTGTCAATAGAAGCTGCTCTGTTATAGACCATACCTGCTGAAGCGTTAGACTGGTGGGTTTGTTCATCAAATACTCTGAGTTTTGACAGATTTGCCTTTATTAACTACACGAATATGGCTTGTTAGCAAAGGGAAATGCAAGGGATTCTTTATACTTATAGAGTTACAAGGGACCAATTTCCACCTGCCTGTGCATGACTGGCATTTTTCACTATATTCTTTTGTGCTGCATACAGTGAATGTATCGGGGACATTAGCATCCTAGTGAAGAGTTACAGTTAGAGTCTCACTATGCAGCATAATATAGATGGTATATATGGTTACATTTCCTTCTACCAGTAGTCTTTATTGTTGCACTGTGCAGTTAAAGGGTGATAGAGGTATGTGTGAAGGACACTTTGCTGAAAATATTTGTCAGCTACTATACAGAGCCAAACCAAGTCCCCAGACACGTACGTTATATAACTGGCAGGATCTCAACACTATATTCTAATGATACTTTTGCTAAACATACAGTTGATCAAGGTATAGCTAATTCTGCAAACTTAGGTACTCACTATGCAGTGTAAGACCTTTTTCTGTCATGGTTGGTTTCTAAATCAATAGAATTTATCTTGGATGTAATTAATTTTGTAGAATTGTGAAATATTTTGCACATTGGTTGTAAATAGATTAATTTCCATCTGATTTACTGGTTAAAATAGAGGAAATAACTCTATGTTCTCTCTCTCAATGAAATGTCTATTCTAATGTTGATTGAGCAGTCTTAAGACTGTACTTTCTTAGGCTGTCTTTGTATTTTTCCATTGTCCTGGCTCTTGCTCCCTGATGCCAACTGTAGGAGTGAGGAGCAGCAGAGGATTAGCAACTTCAGCTCTTGACTGCAGTGAAGCAGAAGTCAGAAACTGTGAAACAGATTGTGGCATGGAATGAATGGAGAGTATGTTGGAAGAGTGAGATGAAGACCAGAGAACTAAAGGGCCAAAGAGACAGAGTTTTATAGATGTGGTTGAAATATCATAGTCATGGAGCAGGGTGCAAAAAAAGGGTCACAGAGAGCTGCTCTTATGTAGCAGTGTGATGGCTTTTTATTATTAGTCTCCACAATGGAAAAAAGCTGGTGCATGGAAGCTATGACAGCTCTAGACAGTGACTTTAGTGACTTTAGTTTTGATCAAGGCTTAGTGAAAATGGGTGGAAATACAAATGATTACTTTATAATGACAATGAGAAGTACAGCTGATGACACAGGCTCAGATCTACTGACTTGAGAGCAGGGCCAAAGTGATAAGAAGACAAGCAGAGGCCCATGAATAAACATCGCTGAGATGTCAGGGGAACAATAACAAGACAGCTACTGATGATTATCCTTAGGTGTGTATTGAGGTATTCAGAGCTGCGAATCAGTTGTCAGATATGTGACCATAAATGCAGGTGCTGATAAATTATGCTGCGTGCTATCCCAAAATATGGATAACAAAACTAAGCTGTTTCCTGAGTTTGATTGCACAAAGAAATGTTTACTGATTGATGCACTAACTGTGTATCATGACTAGTAAAAGAGGTGTCTACTATTCTAAAGAGCATCCATCTCTTTATATGCCAAGGATGTCAACCTATCATGCACAACTGGTGAGTAGGTAGAGTGTTTTAGTCAAGTATTGGAGGACATGGTAGACCACTGGGTCATTTATTGAGACACTTCTCTTTAGGAGGCAGCAGCAAAGTTGTAACACAACAAGAATATTTGGTTTGTAACTGGTGAGGAGGAAGAAGAAAAATTTCCAGGTGGCCTTGCTGATCAGGGTCTATACCTTGAGTGTATAGAGTCAAAGAACAGGGGACAGAATTCCAACAGAGATCAAGTATCACAGGCAGGATCGGAGTACAAGTTATTTGCAAAATGGCAAGGTTCCACATGAAGCTCTTTGAAGTAGAGGCTGGCTGAGCCACAGATGCAAGAAATAATTTTGCATGGGGAGGGAGGAAAAGCAAGGCTTTTAAGTAGCACCTTATCTCTGTAATTTCAAGCTGAGCCTAATCACATAAGTTGTCAGAGAAACTGTAAATAGGAAATCAACACTGTAAATCTTTAGATTATGTAGTACAGAAGTTAAAGAATGTGTTTTCTCAAGGATGAAGGAAATGCATCTGTTATCACACGTAGGCACTTCGATTAAAAAAAAAAAGGTCCTTGCATTAAGGTTAAAGCACAGAGAAGCCACTAATCAAAACCAAGAGCTGAGTGAGATGTAAACTTAGAAAATGACAAAGGAGTCTCATATCCTGAGCGAAAGACAGGTGGTGACGTCCTAGCCCAGATGACTTTCTGGTCGGTAAATGTGAATTCAAATCTAAGGCATATTTGATGAAGTGCTAAATTTGCTAATTTGCTGTGTCTATATTCTCACTGGTTTAAACTTTAGTGTATCCCTCTGACCAGAAGGATCAATGTGGGGCAGCAGGGAATCTGGCCTTTCCACACCTGGAATTTGATTTTATTTCCCCAAGTCAAGTCTGTCTTTTGCCCATGACCATAATTGGTGAGTGATCCCTCCCTGTCCTTTGCCTTTATCCTTGAGACTTTTATTGTATTTTCTCCTTTCCATCCCACCACGGGGGAAGGGGGAGGAGAAAGGTGGGGTGGGGGGTTGTTGTAGGAGTGGGCGAGTGGCTGCATGGTTGCTTTGTTGCCAGCTGGGTGTGCTTAAACTGTGAGAGACATATTCAAATGACATTGTAATTTTCTGTGAACAATGGGAAGACCAGCTACATGTGATCAGGATTTTTCTTTATGAATTTGGAATTCAATTAGGAAGAAAGATTGAGAGCAATCCCTGGGTAGTGTGTGTGGACTGTGAGTTTTGTACTTTGGGAGAGGCATATAAAACACATGATGGAATAGTGTCCAGATGCAATGCAGACAGATTATCGTAAATGGAACAAGAAGACAGATGTATGCATTTTTATTCTGTTTGGCTAGCTATGTTTGGTGGTTTGTCTCTAGTTTCTCAGAAGTGGTATCACTGCTTCCAGAATAAAGAAAGAGAACAGTACCACTGCTGACGGTGCCAGATTTTCCAAGCCATTTATACTCTAGACAGATGCCTCCAGCAAGGTGAAGGAACTGCATTATATTGAAATAACATTAAGTATACTTTAAAATAGAATATTAGCCTTAAGCACAAAGCTATCAGCATGAGAGAAAGCGTATTCAGCCATGTCTTCGTTTAAGGCTCAGGGCAACTCCCCAGGGAGCAGAATTTGTTTCACCCCTCTTCCCCCTCCCCTCTTCCCTCCCAGGGGAGGAAGAAAGGCCTCACACAAAGTTGGAAATCAAGATTACAACTTTTAACAGGGAGTAACAAAAGCGATATCAAAGGAAGGGAAATACACAGAAGTATCAAGGGAAGGTATATATACAAATATATACAACACCGATCCTCAGATGTTGCTGGATTCCTCCCGAGCCACGTGGAGTTGTAGCAGCCACAGAGCCGTCCGGAGCCAGCAGCAATTCCAGCGAGGAGGGGGTGAGTGGAACTTCCTGTGTCCTTTATATAGAGTGTGGCAGGAAGGGGAGTGGAATAGCCGCTCCACCTGTCCCTCCCCTTCCCCAAACCTTAAACCACAACAAGCCATTGAGAGGGCGTCCTTGCCAGCTGGTGGGAAATTACAAGCCTGACTCTACTAAGCACTTGCTAGTCTTTGATGGATACTATGTACCACGTCATCCTGGGTGAAGGCTTGTAATTATAAATTACTGCCATCGTCCCTCACTTCACAGCTCTTTTCATTTGAACATGGTCTTGGGAAGGTACAAACACAGATTTCCTCACAAGGTGGACCCTCACCATGGTTTTGGGACATGAGAGATAGTTACAGTGAGAGATTAGGAAGACTATATTAGTGCTCACAGTACTTCCAGTGGAACAGAATGTCTCTTTGATCTGTTCCTTAGGGAGTACTGCCCGCTGAAGTAGCCCCTCAAGACAGGGCAAGGCAGACTTTGTCCTGAAGTGAAAAAGGACCTCTGGAAGAAGAGGAAAGTAGAGAATCTGGCCATGGTGAAGAAGCAGAAGAACAGGGATGTCTGATGGCCTGCTAAGGAAAAAAGCCTGAAAAAAACCAACCAAAAATGCCTATCATGGGCTCAGCTCTGTGTGATGTTAAGAAAACAGTTAGTGACAGCGGCATGAAGTATTAGCTGAGTATTACAGGGATGGTGCTGGAGATACAAACCCCAGGTGTTCTCAAAGGCCTTCTTTCAGAGGCAATCTGCAGTCCTGAGACTCTCAGGGTGAAAGACAGCAGGAGTATCTCTGCCCACTCAATACTTGCTGTAAGGCAGATGCCCAAATATTGTGACAGAACACTTGTATGAGCCTGGGTGGGCCTAAATTTCAAACACGCTCATTCACCCACAATTGAGACAGCAAAGAACAACTGGAAATTTGGCCATGGCATGTAGTATATTTACAGAGCTAAAAATAAGTCTCTGCCTAAGGCACAAGAGTAACAGAGTGTTCCTCATGGCCACTATCAGTGTCATAGAGAAAGGTAAAGGCACAAATGAAAAGAGAACATCTGGTGCCTTGAGAAATGAGAAAGAAACAAATTGGACATTGTGCAAAACCACATTTGCCCTGGAACATGTGTAGTGGGAAGAGGTCATAAAAGGAGAGGTGAGAGCAAAGAGCAGCAAAATGCTGCTACAAAGCAACAGATCTAACATTCCTTTAAAAATAATCTGCTGCCTCATCTCCCAGGTTCCATGCTTGTCAGGGCTATTACAGGCTAAAATTTGCAGTGGAGATCCATGATCCAGTACGTGACACAGCCCTGGAATACCACTCTGCCTCTGCAATGCTCCTGAAAGCACTAGGTACAGGTGTTGGTCACTGCAGAGTTAAAGCTGCTTTGGTATAGAATCATAGAATGTTTTAGGCTGGAAGGGACCTCCAGAGGTTATCTAGTCCAACCTCCCTACACAAGTAGGGACATCTCTACCTAGGTCAGGTTGCTCAGAGCCCCATCAAGCCTTGACCTTGAATGACTCCAGGGATGGGGCCTCCACCACCTCTCCATGTCAAAGGCCTTGCAGAAGTCCAGATAGATGACATCCATAGGTCTACCCTTGTTGACTGATGCAGTCACTCCATTGTAGAAAGCCACAAGGTTGGTCAGGCAGGACTTGCCCCTAGTAAAGCCATGCTGACTACCTAGGATTACCTCCCTGTCCTCCATGTGCCTTAGCATATCCTTCAGGAGGATCTGTTCCATGATCTTCCCAGGCACAGAGGTGAGGCTGACAGGACGGTAGTTCCCAGGGTCTTCTTTTCTACCCTTTTTAAAGAGTACGATATTTTCCTTTTTCTAGTCGTTAGGGTCTTCACCTGATTGCCATGACTTCTCAAATATTATGGAGAGTGGCTCAGTAAGTGCATCAGCCAGTTCCTTCAGTACCCTGGGATGCACTTCATCAGGTCCCATGGACTTATTTATGTTCAGGTTCCTCAGGTGGT
>VYZX01027585.1:16774-80305 GCA_013401335.1 Brachypteracias leptosomus | reverse complement strand
GAGAGAGAAAGAGGAATTTTCTGCACAAGTCCTGAATGTGGAGCTAGGCAGTGAAAACACAAGTGTTATTATGCCCTGATTACAGTGATGGATGGTGCTATGCAAAATGTTTTCATCTGTACTCTAACTGAAATCCAACCCAGGCTCCCTTGACCTCTTTTTTTAATAGAAATTAGTTTTTCTTTGGGCATTGGAACCACTCTTTTTCTCCATTCATAGAACACCTACTCTCTCTGATGAGTGGGTGGACTAGATGGACTAGTAATAGGTGGACTTTATTAAATAGGATTTATATGTGGACTCTATTATTAAATTAAATTTATTATTAAGTTAATAGGTGTAGTCTAAGGTGACACAGGCCAGTGTCACCTTATAAGTTGTTAAAGGAGAGTTCAGAAAAGAGCTTCACAGGGTTTGTGCATAGTCCTGAATTTGAACAGGGAACAGTCTTGAGCCAGTCAGGCTGTCCTGTACTAGAAGTATTGTTATCAGGAATGCTGCTAGATATTCAATTAACTGCTTGTGGCTGCAGTGAAACTAGATGACAGATTTGCATCATCTAACTTTGGTTTCTGAGGCATTCATTTTAGGAATACAGTCATCCCTTTCTAATCCCAATTAAAGGCACTCACAAAGGCTGATCCTGCATCACTCTGTAATCACTGCCTGTGGCAGCAGCGTAATGTTACCAGAATCCTGAGTAAATTTAAAATGAACCTGGACTGAACCTGGCCTCCATCTGAAACAGTGGTGAGGAATAAAGCTGGCTTGCCAAGCATCTCCAGACTGCCAAACGAATACAGCATTTATATCTTCCACTTTCCCAGAAAGCAAAGTTCCCAGAGCATCAGTTACTGGGAACACGTCCACAGTTCTCCTGCAACATTAGGTTTAAATCAAGACACCATTACTGATTCCCTATCACAGTCATACAATAGGTCTCAGATACTTTTTCCCACCACAGATTTCAGCTTTCTCATAACTTATGTTCCTCAGAAGTTACCAGATCACTACTAAAAGTGATTTCAGTGCAGATGGAGCTTTATTACTAACTTGCTCAGGACCTTGGACATTACAATGGAGTCATTTGGTGGCACTTATAACAAAGATGAGGTAAAATTCACATTTTTGTTGATTTTCCCATAATTGCAACCCAATCAACAACATCTGAGAAAAAGAAGTCAGAGAAAGATTAAATATCAACTTGTTTCAAGGCAAAAAGGTTCAATCACAAATAAAGATGTATTCATGTACTCTGCTATTTAGTATAAAATGTAGGTAAAGTTTTTTAGATCTTTAGCAGATCTTGGGGAAGTTTCCTCATATGCATTGTGTGAAATATGTGTTTAACTGTTATGCTTAACACTGTTTTCACACACTTTTCTATTTTTCTTTGACTACTCTGTCACATCTACCTCCTGCTATTGCAGTTATGTTCTGCTACAGGCTGAGAAAACAGAAGTTTACAGTGACTGGAAGGTTGAACATGAGTAATAGGGATGTGCTGTCCTTTGTATGACTTGGCTAGTGAAGCTGGAAACATATTTGCTGTTGCTGACATTTTGTCAAAGACCAAAGGCAACTGCAAATATTATTTATAAGCAAATAATCTCTGCACTTCAAAAACAGATCCTTTAAATTCTTTGGTTGCATTCCTGCTTTTTGGAAACAGGGATAGGTGTCCTCAATCTCTGCACTTAGTTTCTTCTCCTAGGTAAGTGAGTTCTTGCACAAGAATGTGGTGCAATCAACATTTGCCATTTAGAAAAATCTGATGCTTGTTGTTTGCTGAGTTTGTCAGTTGTCCTGTGTCAAATCAGACAAACTGTTTAGATGTTTGTCCTCATATACAGTTTGATCAGGCAGCTGGACTATTGCTTCAGCTGCTGGTGGCAAGTTTTAGGCAGCTCTCTGAGGTGGTGGATGTGTCTGTTCAGGTTTCTCTCTCAGAATGTGTATGCCTCACTGCCTATGCCTAGCTCCATTATTAAAAACAGAGTCACCATTTCTGCATGCTAAGACCTGCCTTCCTTCTGACATTAGGTAGTCTATATCTGCTTTCAGGACTTTGTCTGACATACTTCAGCTAAGTTGATAGTAAAGAGAAATGGCAAAAATCCCAACCAAGAAGACTCTACCTTGTCCATTTGTTTTGTATTTGGTTTCTAGGTGAGGTTTCATAGAATCTTAGAATCATTAAGGTTGGAAAAGATCATGAAGTCGAACTGTAAAAAAACCCAACATTGCATATGCTTACAATGAAACACCCATCAAACTTAGTTTCCCTTTTACAATACTGAAAAATACACAGACAGCCTGAAGAACCACACATTTGCTTAGCCAAAAGGTTAGTATCTTGCACCTTTTAACATTTAACCAACATACAGATAACTAGATAGCACTGGATGGCATTTATCAAAGATCTCAAAGTACAGTTTAAGCATTGTATGTAATGGCAAATAGAGTCTCAGCGAGGAAAAATCAGATGTGGAGTAAATGGGAAAGGCATGGCTGGTCTCACACACACAAACACACAGATGCACATACATACACATGATCAAACTTGAATTTTGAATTCACATTCTCTAGATTATGCAGGGTATGACATTTATCTTGGTCCTGTGGAATACACATATTTTTGTTTATTCCTGCTTTGCATGATGCTCATCTTTTAACCCTATAAATATTTATTTTACAGTTCCTAGTTTATCAACTGCATTCTTAGAAGAGGTAGATAACTGTTTACTGCACTACTAGGAACTCTCTACTGCATTATTTCTTGTGATGATCTTTGAGGTTTTAGGAAAATTAGTATGTTTGAAGGAACCTGTATACCTCTGAGTGTTCTTGCACTGTCCCATAGATATCAGATTGATTTGTAGAGAAACACTGTGCTTTTAAAAATTATCCTCATTAGCAATGTTTAACTTTTAAGGACTGCAGAAAGTGGGATCAATGAAAGACTTGTTTAGAATGTGCTAGGAAGTCAGAATCAAAACTGCCAAGCCCTGGAAATTCTGAGAGATGCAAAAATTAGAGGCTTTTATTGCTACAAAAAGTAGCACTTGCTCTTATAGCAATCTATCCTTTTTATCTGGCAAATATTTTCAGAAAAAATAATGTACTGAAGAGAAAACTTGTATGCTTCTAAGCACAATGCACAATTACAATGGTCAGGGAGAATAGAGCTGCTGATGCTATAAATAACTGGCTTTGAGTTTCATTTCAAACTACAAATGACAATGCAGCCTTTTCTGAGACTCAGAAGATGCATGGAAGTTCAACTTTTTTATTCCCCTTTGTCATACTGAAAGTCATCATTGCACAAGGGAGAGTCAATGCTATGGGTAAGTTTACATATTTGGCTACATTAGCCCAACAGCTGGGAATTAAGCAACCTTTCAGGTTTTGGACAGGAATTCAGATGGGAGTTTCTTCAGAAACTACCCTCTAATCTCATCTTTAATGTCATCTGCCAAAGCCCTGGCACGCACTCAACATCAACTTTAGGCATTCAAATAACCTCGAATAACACATTTCTTTTCACTGGAATAAACACATTAATGAGAGATAAGATAAAGTATATTCTGGATTTTTCTCTTGGAAGTGTGTTCCCAGCATTTGTTCATGTGTGTTTTAAATGATTGTATGCAATGTCTGGGTCCTGCTTTGAGGCTGAAAGTTTACAAGAGAGCCTTTGGGGATCTTGTCTCTCTCTCCTTTATTCTATGGTCTTTCTTTTAGAAAGCTTTCCTGGTACACAACCTCATCTTCTCTTTTACCAACCTGATCTTTCCATACCTTTCCTGTCTTCAGTAAAGAAGGCCATTTCCTCTCTTGTGCTTTAAAATATCCCAATACGTTTTGGACTGTTTCTTTAATTGTCCTTACATCTCTCTAATCCAAGTTGGTTGAGTTTTTAAAATTTTAATCTCTTATTTCATGCTTTTGCATCCTTTTTGATTCCTTTGCACTGCTGGACTCCAGTCCAGTTGTTTTTACTGTTCTGCTTTTCAAAACCATATCACTGAAATCACCAACCTGAAAAGCTTTCAGGAAATCCATGCCAAAAGTCACCTCTATTGAAGGACCAAGCACGAGATTTAGTAAGGTGCTATGGACTTGCTGATATTTTTTCCATTATTAGCCAGTAATGTTTATTCTTGTGAATGAATCAGAGACCACCTGCATTTCAAAACAATTTTTTATTCTTATGGGGTGGCAGTCTAATAAAACCCTTAGAATTAATTAGTTTACATATAGCTGATGAGCTATTTAGTGTTTCGAACTCCTTATTTTAATATACCTGCATCACTAAACCTAGGAAGAGAGGTCAGATATTAAACAGTTCCTAGCACTGAAGTCTATGAGACAGTGAGCAACAAGTGTTCTCTTTGGATGGTCCTATTTCTTTATCAGCAAAGTTAGATACGTAGTCAAGAATAAAACAGAAAGGGTCAGTTGTAAGATACATGGGAAATCTACTGAGAAGAGTTGTAGGTCCATTTGAAAAGATTTCGGTCACTTCAGCCTTTAAGAGTAAACATTTAAAGACAAAGAGTAATGTCTGCAAGCAATGTAACTCATGCATTTTCATTGGGTTAAGTGCAAATATGTAAATACAAGCCAGAGTATACATCTGACCCTTAGTGTTATCCAGAACATATTCCTTATTCACAGAATGTCCTCCAAATGATGAATGTAATAAGTAATCTTATTTCATAATATACATTCACCTCTCAGAAGATGCTGGGGAATTATTAGCCTTTGACAGACTTCCTTTTGACTTTAGCAATTAGCAGAAATGGAACTCATTAAGATTAAATTTATCCTTTGTACCATGAATAATTTTAAGGCTTTTTCTGTAACTCCATAAGGCAATGAAAGAAGCCAAGCACTGAGTTTTCAAATAATTGTGCAGTGATTTAGCCAGCTCCTATTGATGCTGTTCAGATTACAAAAATTACCTGTATGAAAATGAAATTCATGGCCTTTAGATCTCCTTTGAAAAGTGTGTCCTCTTTCCCCAGCATCTGAAAATGGCATGTGAGCATAGGCAGTTGTTGAAGGTGGAGAGGAGGAGCAGGGTTTGTGGCATTGCTTAAATTATTACCTACATATGTTTTAAGTTAGATTGGAAGTATCCTCAACATGAGGAAAATCACATCCTTTTAGTGTTGGGAAAGTGAAGTTGCTGCATAATGCAGTGCTGAAGCCTTTCAGAGGAATGACAGGCGTCTGTGTCTTATTGATGCACTTAAATGAAATGAAAGTAAATTGATGATGGTGGTTTGTTTAGTCCATTCCACGCTGGATTGGTCTCTACCATACATTACCCTTCACCTTGCCCAGCTCAGTTTTAAATAATGGGACTCCCAACACTTTTCTTATTACATTTACAAAAGTAATGGCTTTCTCTTTCTGTTCACTTGACAGGCTAAAACATATTTAAGTGGAAAGAACTGCTGATAGACCAGTATTTGTCTGAATTGCAGATAGAGTTCATTAAAGCAGTAGCTGCCTGTGAAAGTTTATGAATGTGTAACAGTACCTGCAGATTGGCCGGGATCACTGGTGGAAGCTGAGGAATGGGAGGAATTTGATGAAGCTGCTGCTTGTCATGATTACAGCATTGGATGGAGCAGGCATAGGAAAATACTTGTTTTTATTCATCGACAGATATGTTATTTCCATCACATGGCAGGAAGAAACTTGGAAAATAATTAAGCAGAACTCAAAATCTGTATTGGAAATTGTTATCTAAAGTCAACTGAGTTTAGGAAATCTTTATGGAAATATCCACTGGCTACAGTAATTTGTATACAGGTGTATATGCTGTAAAATTTTATAGGTTGATTAAAGGAGATCAGTGGTGGAATTTTCTATACCATAAAAAGATCTTGAGTAAGTAATCAAGAGTGCTCTTGCTATTGAATGCTAAGAGGTCTTTCAAAAATCTGTTTCAATGGCTGGCTAGGACAGGACTGTGGGAGATGGAGCGCAGCCCTGATGCAGTGTAGCTGGGACAAGGGCTGACATTTTTTGCTGCCAGTCACAGCAGGTTAAGTGGAACACATGTGCTGTGCGTACCCTAACCACTACAGCCCTGGAACAGAATGAATCCAGCTTCATCTTGCCAAGAAAACAACAGTGGGGAGGTTTTAGGAGTCTATGTCAAAGCTGAGCATCTCTTTGGTAACAGATGTCTTTAAATCCTGGCTTGGTGAATGACCACAAAATGGGGCCTCAACTGGTAGCTGTGTGACATTAGAAATAAAAGCCTAAATGCATTATTGCTTTGGAGAGCACTGGTGATGTTTAGGACATGCATTTGTTCTAAGGAAATCTAACTACTCATTGACATGTAGGAAGGCCTTGGAAGGATGAGATGACCGTTACTGTCTTAGCCACTGATTAGCCACTACTTGCAGGGCAATCAGAAGGTATAAAGTATTTAAAATGCCTCTGCCTAATTATTGAGTGGCTATCAAAGCCTAAATAGGACAAGTGACAGGCTTTTAAACATGAAATAGTGAAATACGTATAATACATATTTCCCTCTCTTGGAGTATATTTGGAGATTTTTCATTTCAGTTCAGCCAGCAAGGCCTTGATTGATGCTGCAACATCTCAAGAACTATCTAAATTCTTAAGTGCTGTGAGACAGGGACAGAGATGAAGAACCTTATCCAAAGAAATCTTTTTTTGCAGTTCAAAAGGCTCTTGAGGCTTACACAGTCTGATCACTGGGTCAACATTACAGGCTGGTTTTCAACCATGGGTAGAAAGAGATAGAAAACTCAGCACAATCCACCAGTTTTAGTGATGCAGCTTAACAGCAGAAACACCTCCAGATAGACCCATTCCCAGCACCATACTTCATCAGCCCTTCTCCTGTGCTGAAAGCGGCTCACCAAGTTAGAATGTCAGAAGCCCCATTAGTCAAATGAAGCCATTCCTCCTTTTCTGTGTCTGTCTTTTCCATATGGGGATCTTTCCCCACCAGAAATGGGGACAGTGTATGTGAGAAAGAATGACTTGCCTGTGGGACATGCCAAAACTTGTTCATGCTGAAGACAAGCAAAGAGCTTAGGAAGGCACATCATCTGCTGCCTCAGCTCAGGGAGGGCCAGGGAGGCTGTGGTTACTTAGACACACAAAGAAGAGCAGGGAATTTGGGTTAGCATTTTTCTAATTAATGTTTTAATCAATTTTTTTTCAGTTGAGAGTAAATCTATTTAAGGTTCCCTGCTGGTTTCTAAGAAGGAAAGAAAAAGGTTTTTAATTAGAGCTGTACAGTTCATGTACCTAATAAGTCAATAGTAATTGAATACAATGGAAGCTTCTTCAGAGCACATCCATGGAGTATAGTAAATCTTTCCTTTAACAGGTTTAGTTCCATGGCAAATGATCTTTTAAGAGTATTCTCTACCATATATTGACCTGAATGTATGTTTTTTTCATGTATTCTCTTGAGTTCATCCAGGTACTTAGTGACTTGATGTCCAGTGGTATTAATTGTAGCCATCTTTGAAGATGTGGATATTTAGACACACTCACAGACATACTTGTTGATTAATACATTTCCTAAAATTCTGATATTCTCTGTATGTAGTATTAGGAAGTGTTAAATGGTTTATCCCTACAGACTACTGAAAATGGCCTATCAATTTTCATTTAAATTGTTTTAACCACTACTTTAGTCTAAAAGTTAAGGCTACAAATTATCTTCAATCAAGAGGCTGGAAAAAGGAAGTTCAGGCTGTCAGAAGGAGGGGCCTTCCTGAATAAGTGATGCCTTAGCATTATGTAAGTCACACTTCCTGAGCACACTTCTCCAGATCAAGAAATAATTATGCAGTACAGAGGTTTTGGAGAAGATCCTTCTCTAAGGAAATCCCCTACAGCTGCTCCTTCAAAGACAATCCTTGAGTTACAGGTGCAGACCTGTACCTTCAGAACTTGTCCATGCATTTTTTGAGGACTTTTTAGGACATAACCATACCAGGCTTAGGATAGAACAGTTAAATTGATACTACCTCACTGATGTGGACAACTCAGCCTCACAAAAAGGTGCCTTTATAGTCTCTAGCTTGTTTTGGTATGATCACAGATATAATCTGTATTGGTTTACCTTTTTTATCCTACTGTGATTTCACCTGCACTAGCAGTTTACAATGATGTGCCTGCACAGTTCACAGGGCAAAGCACTTGAGCAGATCTGTGCCAGACCTGCTCAGTCCTCCTGCGGTAGCACAAGTCAGCCAGAACAGAAGGGACTGTGCAGGAATTGCTCAGCAGATAATGAAAT
Source organism: Brachypteracias leptosomus (assembly GCA_013401335.1). Classification (NCBI taxonomy): domain Eukaryota; kingdom Metazoa; phylum Chordata; class Aves; order Coraciiformes; family Brachypteraciidae; genus Brachypteracias; species Brachypteracias leptosomus. The sequence goes on along the minus strand of VYZX01027585.1, from coordinate 71,994 downwards.
ATTACTTTGATTTCTCCACTAATTCAGTTTGTTCAAGAATTTCTCTGATGCCCAAAGGATTTCTGCCTTGTGCAAACCAAGGAGTTGTTCTATCTTGTTTTGGGATTTTATGGGTGATCTTTTTGTTATAGATGAAGATAAATAAGCCTTTCAACTGAAAAGCAAAGTCACTTGGACTGTGACAGAGGGAAGAAAGTTCACGTATGCACACTTCAAAACCACACTGTGCTTTAGATTTGCACACCTCAAGGTAATTAATCCATTGTGCAAAGGTTCAGCTCTCATCACACAGGGTGAAATTCCTTATCCTGGGAAAAGTCAAGCACAAGGGCATTTCCATCAAAAAGGACTGCTTTGTAAAACCTAAATCACAGGGTAGGAAAATCTAAGCTTTCATTTTCAAAAAGCTCTCCAGCCTTAATTTTTATGAAGAAAATGCAACCTGAAGGCATCCCAAGACTATAAAGCTAGGAGACATTCATATGATACGTGTATATATATACATAATATATCGAATTATATAATACATATGTTTTATGTAATAGAGTGTATTAACTATATTTAATCTCATGATTTTCAGATTAATATCCTCCTTCTGTGCTGATTCTGGAACATTCATAGCTATCAACATTGAAAAAGCTTTCCTTAAGAAAGAAAAAAAAAAAAGCTATGAAGCAAGGTTTTGGACCATGTAATTAAAAACCTGAAATTAAAATGAAGGCTTTTTTTAGTTAACTTGTTCCCATAAAAAGTCAGATGAACTGACTAGTTAAGATATGTGTTATGTCCTGCCAGAAGTTACATGCCAACTTCATTGTCTTTTTAATTTATTTTTTTTTCATTTCTGAGAGCTCTCTTTTGAGAGCTCATCATCTCTGTTATGTATTAAAATCCATAAAATTCAGCAACTTTGTATTAAATTTAGGAAAAGTTTAAACAATTTTAACTGTCAGAAGGATTTTGATAAGTAATCTAGAAATCCTTGATATCTCAATGTAAAAAAGAGGCACCTTAGCTATGCTTATTTGAACCTGAATTATCATTATCAGAGAATGCTGGTGCCAGAGCACCTAAATGTCCTTCTAAAGATAACTCCAGGGAAGTGGTGAGGAACAGCCAAGTGATTCAAAAACATAATTAATTTTCAGACACTCTTTTCTGATATGATAACCCAAGGTTATAAGTTGTTCTTTAGGTGTGATACTAGTGTTCCCAAATTGCATTTTGGCTGAATGGATCTGTGCTAGAAGGAGCTGTACCAGAAGGCGTTTTCCAGGATTCCTTTCTAATTGTTGCAATTTTTCTGTCTAGTAGAAGTCGGATAGATGTAGGGGGAATTCCTTGCTCCACTAATGAATAAAATCTCCCTCATTTGAGTTTGTTTGTCCAAGTGGATTTATCTCTTGAAAAATTGATGTAGTAGTGTATAAGTGGACATTATAATGCTTATGCCTCAAACTAACATTGTGGGGCATAATAGGCTGATTAATTGACTTTTTTGTTACACACAATGTTTCTGTCAATTCTTAGATTTCATGTTTGCGTGTCAAAAATGGGATTGATAGATAAATGTAAAGTCATGCTTATAGGAAAAGCCAGTTTAAACTTCACATATAAAATCTTGAGTTTTGAGAGACTGTTACCACTCAGGAATGAGACCTTGGGCAGATTATAGATAGTATCATGAAATTGCCAGCTTAGTGGTTGGCAGAAGTTCGAAAAGCAAACAAATGTTCAGAAATATTAGGAAAGGAACAGAGGAGAAAACAGACGACATCATTATGACAATAAATACATTCATGGTTTGCCTACACCTTGACAGCCGTGTGCAATTCTTGTCTTCCCATTTTAAAAAATATGTCCTCAAAGGGGAAAAGGTTCAGAGAATAGTTAGAAGGAGGATTCAGAGGTATGGAACAGCTTCCATATGAAGAAAACCAAGGTACATCAACAAGTTTTAATTCAGATCAGACATCTGGTTTTGAAACAAATCTTCAAGTCATTCTCACTTACTGCACGTTGGTTCAAACACAGGACAGTCTCGGAGCACCTGAATTGAATTCCTTTTGTATAAAACAAAACCAGCTCATGTCCTGGAACATGTCTAGTGCAGCCAGGAACATGCCTAGTGCAATCCAACTGGTAACATGTATACAATGTACAGATCCAATTTTATTCAAGAGGAAAGGCCCCTGAGGATGCCAGAGATTCTGCATCAATAGTTTTGTTTTACAAATACACTCCTAATACCTACTGTATAATATGTGCATAGCTGAGGTGGACTAGGACACTTTAACCTGAAAAAGAGATTATTTATTTGAGATATGAGAGAGGTCATAACAATTCTGAGTGGCATAGAGGGGAATGCTAGAGACCAACTGTTGGCTGTACTTTTCAGACACAGAATCCATAGAATTAGGTATGACCTTAATTTGGATCAGGTTCAAAACAAAGAAAAGAATGTGGTTCTTCAGGTAACATGCAGTGGACCTGTGGAACTCCTTGCCAATGGATGTTGTATGTGGATGAAGTTTTAATTGAGTTTGAAGGCATACTTGGAAGAGAGATCTGCTGACATTTAGTAGCTGGGTTACCAACTGTGTCAGGATTGGGAAATCTCTGACTAAAAATGGCTAGATCGCATATGTTCCCTTTTCTTTCTCTTCTCTACATGTCCACTTGTGACTGCTGCTGGAGACAGAACATTGATAAAGGTAGGTCCTTGCTCTGAGTCAGTGTTATGTTCTTTCTTGTATTATATTATGTTCCTATATAATTTTTTTTAATTAAAGAACTCCTGTAAAAATGGTCTTTGAGGAGACAGATTTGAATTTTACCATTGTGGCTGGTGCTGGTGATTTCCATACTAGATAGGTTTCTCAGAAGCCTGTGCATGTTAAATTAAAGTTTATTTTTCTAAAGAAGTTTTAAATGAGTCATTTAGATGATTTTCAGCATCACAGCCTACCTAGACTCCCAATGACTGCAACAATAAAGGGAATCCATTTGAAGCAGCTACAATTTTCTGTTGATATTTTATGTTCATTTTTGTTTAAGCTTTATCATTGCAACACTGCATAATTTCACGGACGTATAGAAAAGCTTGATGTGTTAAATGTGCCGATGGAAAGGAGGAGAGGAGAGAGCTGAGGGAAATGCCAAGTCTTCTTAGTCTTGGTGTTTATGTCATTTATGGCAAAAAGAACATTTTGTTCTAATATATGTGAATTCCGCATATAGTAGTGAAATAAATCCACCTTTGGGTTGAACACAACAGTTTTTAACAATAAACAGCAATTTGACATTTATAACAGAAGGAATGCAATGTCCTACTGTTATGGTAGAAAATTTGAAACATTCTCCTTAGAGAGATGGTATAGTTAGGTGATGCTGTGCCAAAGCCATAAGAGGATTGTCAAACTCTGAGTCAAATAAAGAGCAATTTGTTTAGAGTGATGAATTAAAGCCCTGTGCTTTGGGAGAAAAAGGAGCTTGCTTCATCTAATAGAAATGGTCAGAACCTCTTTTTTTTTTTTTTTTTTTTAATTTTACCCAGAGCACAATGCTTCCAGCTATACCATTTTCCCAACTGCTCTTCTTGGAGGAGGAGGTGTTGGTTATGGAGGGGCAGCTGTTTCCAATGTTGGATGCCTATCCTTGCCACACTCCTTTGGAGATGGCAGGGGACAGGGTCTCCTGCCTGGCTGGCATGGCCTTGAGTATGCAGCACGGTTAGATCACAGCCTGGGGTGGCACGGCTGCAGGGAATACTTTTTATTACAGCTGAATGACTAAACTAAGCAATAACAGTAAATATTTAATGTGAGTCAGTCAAGCCTTACGAGTCAACACTTCACAGTATTACATTTTCTTAACAGTTGAGGACCTTGAATTCCTGTAACTGTACTCTGCTGGTGATGACCTCAGACTACGGGATGGCAAGATGTAACTGTGTAGCTCTGTCACCAACCAGGTCATTTGGGTGCTGGGCAGTGCCCTGGCTCCCAGTTGCTTGTGTGGTTTGAACTGTGCTTAACCGGAGAGCAAGCACCACAATGAGAGATGGAAAGGTTGCCAAAAAACCCATACCTCCGGTCAGGCCTCTGGCTTAGTATGCTGAAAATACTTGTCATTTAAGAGATATGTAATCATTAAGAGATCTGTAATATGCTTTTTAAATATAGATGTTTCTGTAACTTATTTTTAGGTACAATTTAGCATATAGTTGGAAAAACATTTATACAGATATTGGTTATCAACACCATGCAGTTGTCAGTTTTAAAACTTGCAGAGCGGAGAGAGACTTACAGAATCTTCTGGGGGTGATTTAGAGAGAGCTGAGCCTCGAGAAGTTGATATATTCCTGCTGCTCAAGTTATCTTTTGATTGTGATAAGAATGACTTCATCACCAGCATTCTGCTCATGTAGCTGTAAATACTTGCTTTGCTCTAGGAAAAGTCTGTGCCAGAGTTGTTATCAATGCACATGATACCATGCACCAGGTGTTTTCAGTATGAAAAATGTCTTCACAACAGCTCAGTAGGAACATAATTTCAGAGGTTATTTTGTTTATACTTATTGTACCTTCTGCGTATGCAAGAGGGAGTGCACATACACTTTGATGTAGGCAACTAGAAATGAGAAAAGTGCTAAAATGCAAGAAATGCCATGGCATGGCACCTGCGCAAGCACAACTAAGGACAAATCAAGATTAGGAAATGAATTACTATTTCTCCTAGAAATTTTTAAATTGAGAGATATTATAAAATAGAGAAACCTAACCTTTGACTCCACTTCATTCAGAAGTTTGATTTTTATTTAACTTGCCCTTCTAATATGACAAAGATTTTTCTTTGATCATAGGATGTTTCTGTCTCCGAAGATAGAGGAAAGGGTTAAGGCTCCACCAATATGTCACCAATTCCTCCTCTCTAAGGCTGGGGTAATGTATGGGAAGATCTATAAGCATGGCATTTTTGTGTTTTAATCCTCTTCCATTAAATTCTAATGACCGGTTGCTAAACTATGTCATACATTTCCTGCTCCTTTTACAGGGAGCTGTTTTATAAAGCAGCAGCTTGGAAGCGTGCAGGAAGCAGTCATCTCCGGAATTGATTGCATTTCTGATAGAGCACTTTTGTACTGTATCCCTGGAGAAACTCTGCAGGTCATAATGGCTTATGTTCTCCTTGTAGCTGCAGCATAATAATTTACAGAAGTAGAGCAAAGACAGAAACAAGATCTACCATCTTTAAACCTCTCACTACACTCAGTTCACTCAGTTGTTTTTTTTTTTTAAAAGACGCAGATCTTTATTATTAGTGGACTGAAGGGCTATGTACAATACAATGAAACAGCTGATGTTTATAAATTGGTTGGGAATATGATCCGCAAGAAACATGTCCAATTTGATCAAATGATGTGGAAAGGGCACTTTAACAAAAGCAATATTTGCATACATGGGGATGGCAGTAATGATCGTGTCCCTTCTGTCTGTCACACAGATTCATTAGAGATGGGTGTCAGCCATTAAGCTTTGGTTTTCAGCACAGATAAGTAATGAACAAGCAAATAAAAAAAACAAAGGCTGGCCACATTGCAGAGCAATGTGATGATCTCATTGTTCTGAGGTACTGGCCACCACTTTCTCGGCTGGCTGTTCAGTGTAAGGGGGTGCTTCCCATTATTTCTGTTCCCATAACTCTGTTCTCAGTCAAATACTGATAAGAAATGTGTGGGGTTTACATGCCTCTTCCCTGGAAAATTGCTTTCCTTGGTTCTTGATAGGAATCAGCAACACAGTCCCCTGAGTGAATTCTACCTGATGTGCCAGATTTAGAGTGTCTGAGTGTGCAGAAAGCATGTGGAAAAAACCTTTTGAGGTTTATAAAACACGTAACATTTGCTATGATTTCTTTTTCTCCCATTTGTGAGTATGTTGGTCCTGAAGAATATATAAAAATAGAGATTTTTTTTACTGTTTTTTTTCAGCAGACGCCTGGAATTTTAGCATGAGAGTATAGGCTTGTGCCAAAAAGTAATTGGCACTGGATATCAATGATTTTGCTAGTTATCAGACTGTCAAGTAATGTTTTATGACTGGACTGATGTTATCCTGAGCAGATTTCCCATGACACATTTATACAGTAGCTCAGGCCAGTTTTTCCTTAACACTGGTAATTTGGATGTTCTCTGAACTGCCTTGGCACCAAAATTGCCAGGGAGCCAAGAAGATGTACTGCTGTGGCCAGGGAAGGTCAAGGATACCTAAAATACACTAGGAAATGTACCTCTGGCTCCCACTGTAACTTTAGGAAGGTCACTTACCTTCCTATTTCAGCTTGCCCATTTATGATACGGTGATAATACAATGTCATTGAGTGCAATGGAGTTTAACAAATAAATATTTGCAAGGCATTTAGAGATGTCATAGAAAAGATTTTGCAATACCAATGACTGAGAAGACTGCAGTGTCTTTCTGGTAAAGTCCATAGTGGTCACCCTGAAATGACACTGCTCTTGAAAACTCTGAAAGTAGTGGAGAAGGGGGCCTCAGGCTATGAAAGGTGAAACAATGTGGAGGCAACATCCTTAGTGACAGAGTTGAGGCCTTTTTTTCCTCCTCTTTTTTTGTGCTGAGTAGCACTTAGCATTGTGTGTAAATCCACTGGCTTCAAAGCCTATAGGGGTATCTAGCCTGTTCTTTTTCCTAAAAATATAAAACATAAATATAAAAATAAGTGTATATTAGGGCTGGCAGAAGGGAATGTGCAGAATATGACTAATGCAAACTTGATATAATTGATATGATTTTCACTAATGATGTCACTTGCTCCTAATGATGTACAATCATCTTTACATTAAGGGAGAAAAATTAAAAAATAAAATACTGTTATCTTAAGCTGTGGTTCATCCTTTGTTATATCTGCTCTCCCAAGCCCTAGATTTGTGCAGCAGTGGAAAAGGTACACAGAGAACAAGCAGAGAAGCATTTGAGATTTTTAGATTTTACCTTTTTAATGAGATGATTTGAAAATTCACATACATGATTTATATTGTGGTATTCTATCAGATGTTTTGCTTCTTGTGGTGGATGTTGGACTCAGAAGATGAGGGCTTGAAGAAAGCCAAGCTTGAAATTCCTGCTAGAGTTGAATGGTAAGCACCTCATCCTTTTTTCTGATGCTCCCTTTTCGATGGTTTTAGGCACGTTGAATTTGATACCTTGTTCTGTAGAGCCAGCGAATCAAACAATAGTCCAGGCATAAGTGGCAACACCACGACAAGGCAGGGAAAGAGTGGGAAAATGGTAGAAACCTCAGAAGCTTGGCTGAATGTCAACTCTGAAAGCACAGTGCTAACTGTGCAAGGAATATGAGTGTTAATGATGGATTAGTGGCATCCATTCTGTCTGCCTTTTCTCTGTACTGAAGAAATAATTTCTTGAAGAATTTGTTACTGATTTTCTGTTAATGTTTGTTAATTGAGAAAAGAATGATATTAGAAAACATTAGATTCATTAATTTTGGTCATAAGACAGTCTGAGATTTTGGTTGCAAAACAATCAAATAAACCCTGCCTGATCTTTAATTCCGAACTTCCTTCTTTGCCCAATGAAATTTTTTTTATGTGATGAACACATAGCCCTGGAGAGACACATCCCTGTTTAGATGCTGTTCCTACTTGGATCTCTGGGCTATTAGGATATAAAATTTTATCATGTTCCCTCACACTTGAGTGAAGCTAGGCTCTCCTTCTGTGCAAGGCAGGAAAGAGGAGTTGTCACTGTTAATATATCTATTTTCCAGGGGTCAATTAGACAGGTCTTTTATCATCTTTATAGCAGCAAATGACAACGTGATGATTGTGAGGACTCTAGAACAGAGTAATAAATTTTTCTCATGTGGAAACCAAAGAAAAGTGTGGCCTTTAAAACTAGGCTTTTTCCCACGGAGATCAGAGAGGTGAGTGCTTTTCCCAGAATCTTCCCTTTCATTCTCCCTCCTGGATGGGGGAAAGACTTATCTGTAAGTTCAGGAGAGGTGTTAAGAAGGAATAACTGAGTTAGGAGTAGACTGATTAATCCTCTCTTATTTCCAGAAGGTCTAGTCTTTAGTGACATGATTGTTTGCTCATCTTGCACCCATCAGTAACAGACCCCCCAAGGAATAGCCCTAGATGCAAGTTCCAGCAGAAAGAAGTATCCAGGAGTCAGAATGCAATCCTTTGGGCAATTTTTATAATCTAATTCTACCCACCATTGTTGTAAAAATCAAGTACATTTCCAATTCTTCTCAAGCTACTATCTGTTCCTGAATATGCATTTTACATTAACACTTAGTATAGGGACTCTCTGTGCATTGAAAAGCGTAAGTAGCATCCCTAAAGAAATCAAAGTATTAGGATCATGTAGTAAGATCTTTGTAAAGATGGTCACTGAGTGAGACAACAAAGTGACACTGAGTTTCATGAAATGCCTCCACAGTAGGCTCATCCCTTTGGATGGTGACAGGTTATAAAGCAACATGTCCTAAGCACTATAGGGTGCAGCCAGTGTGTCAGGTGAGGACCAGTCCCCAGCTAAAGTCAATGCCCAGGGAAAAATGCTGGTCACAATGCACTGAGCAAATCAATTTAGGTATTAATAGTTATTTTGTAAGCATGGTATCTCCTTGATCAATATTTCCCATCATTTTTTTAAAAAGCCTTTATGATTTATGTACTAAGAAACAGGCAACACAGTGCCTTACAAGCGAAGCTATTTAAATAGCTGTTAAAAAAATGCTATATTTTTTTCAGAGTTTTTGTCTATCCAGGGTCCATTTTTACCCTTGGGATCTCATGGTGAGCTTGTTTTGCTTGATTAATGATCATCTGTTATCAGAAATCTCCTCTCATATGAAATATTTGTAGACCACAAGGAAGTTGCCTTGTCCTATGAATAAACTAAACAGTGCAAACCTTTGAACTCTTCCAGGACGAAGAAGGTTTGACAGTACAACAGGTATATTATTAGTAGTTGCACTTTTGTGCTAAACAAAGAAAATATTTCCTCAAATACCTATTTGTATACATCCATTTTTGCTTACTCTCCTAGTTACGACAGTATGCAGATACAGCTGGTGTAACTGATGATGTAGTTGGATTCTCAGATCTTCATTATTGTCACTGCTTTCATGCATTCTTTAGGTAGGGCTCATAAATGTGTGACCTCCCCAGCTGGCTATATTAAAATGCGATGATATTTTGTTGCCTTTGTTTTCTAAAAGATAAACTCTAAAGGCATCTGTCATTCTGTAAGTATGACTATGGCAAGTAGGTCATGCAAATAGTTTGTCTTCTGAACAGAAACATTCTGATTTGGGTTATTTCATTCTCTCCACCAAAATTCTGCTTGAAAATTTAGATTTCCTACCCAGTCATCTAAGACTGTGGCAGAGTGGTGTTCCTGTATTCTACTCCAGCTCTGCACCGCACCAGTAGTAGAATTTCTTTTATATCTTGTGTTCATCCATCATTTGACTAAATATTCTATCATCTATGCACTATTATTAAAATCCACTAGAAAGAAGAGGAATAAACTAGAAATTAGTCTATTTCCTGGAGAGGGAAAAAGGTTGTACATTATTGCAGTATTCCTGCTGCAACCTTTCTTGCACATTCACCCATTTTCCCTTCCCAATCAGCATTCCTCTTCCCAGTCAGCATATGTCTCTGCCTCAGCAGCATCAACAAATCAAAGGCTGTAGTTGTACAGCTTAGCATGATTCTGGATTCTCTGGACATTTCTGCAATTAAATCTGGAAAAGTAATTTCTGTTAAAATAATTTTCCATATAACATAATGTTTTCTGAAACACATTATTTTTTTAATGTATGCCTGATTCTTTTAGTTTAGTGTGAATTTTGGATACATTTTCATATTGTAAATAATGTATCCATTCAACCGCATGTTTAACATTGCTCAGTTTCCTGTTAGTATTTTCCCTGCAGTAATCTTCAGCAATAGAACAGTGAAAGGTTCTGTTTATCATTTGGTGTTCATCTATTATTAATCTAAGATTTGACAGACTCCAAGAGACTATTGGTTTTTATTGTGGCATATAAGTGAACTAGAGGAACTGATAGATTTTTCAGGTTCAATGGAAATAGTCATATTCTTTTTTCTAGGGTACTGTTGTTTTTCTGAATACACTGTCTGCTAAATGAGATCATTCTTGTAATCTTTTCTGCTATCTTTGATTTTAAAATGTATCATTGTAAGATCAATTAAAAATTATTTCAAGTTTAAATAGGAGATGGAAATAAAATAAAAAGCACACCATAAAACCATCTGTGTTCTACTGGAATAAACTGATTTTAAAAATAAAAAAGTCATGTAATACACAACAGACCAGTGAATATATTTTTCATGCTCTCTAACTCTGAGGGTAGTAAATCAAATCAAAATGTGGTAGTTTTGGTACATCTATAAATTCCCGTATTTTTCTTGCATCAGAATTCTTATTAAGGAGATTATACTTCTAATGATTATCCCGAGTGTTGTTTTCAAAAATAAGTTGAGCTCCTAAATTTGAGTCCAACTACCCTTGCTAGTCTCAGGGAAATTAAAATAAATGAAAATGCCTCCTTAACAAATGATATTGTTTAGCTGCTATGGGAGTGTGTACTCCAGATCTTGAGTACTACCAGACACAACTACTTTACACCGTGTCCTCCCTCGGTGTATTGTCTCTAGTGTAAGACCTGTTATTTCAGATTGCTGTTATCCTCCTACTGTTTCATTCTGAATGTCTTAGTAAGACATGTCTTTTTCATGCAGATAATAACCAATTACCAAACATCCCTGAATATGCTTGTAATCTTTCAGTCTTTAATCAAAGCTGTCTTCTGCTCTGATTCCTTTACTCAGACTTACTTGTCTTTAGGTTTATTTGACCTTTTGAGACAGCAATGTCAGGTTTGAAAAGCTTTTAATCTATTTAGTGACTAATATCTAGCAAAAAACATAGAAAGAAAATTTATACTTTGACAGGTGGCAAGGAAAGTCAGAGTAGTAAATTTAGAACAATTCATGGTTTGCATTTTCAGAAATGGTTTTAGCCTTTAGTGGGCTTTAAATTGATGCAAACCAGTTACTGACACAAAGGTAAGGATTTATCAAACATCTGTTCATAGTTAAATATAGTAGCAGTATTCAGGAAGATATGTACCCACATGACATTTTGCTAATCAGTTTTACTTTGAAACAGTTATGGCATTGCTAGTTAAGGTTATGTAAATTATGAATAGTACAAAAATCAAGAGATACCTGAGAAACTGAGTAGAGAGATAGTAAAAGTAATATTCTGAGACTTTCAAAGTCTGACAATAATTCCTATGCCTGTAGGAATCCAATAATTCAGATTTCTTGCCTGTGTATACCAGCTATACTAAAACCTGACAAGCAAAAATGTGTCCTTTGCATGCTCAGACGAGTAAGTTCTGTAGGTGCAAAATACATGGGATGGTTTGTGTCCATTCCTCTGTAAGTGAGGCAGTAAGATTTCTTCATTCTCTGTGTAACCTCACCAAAGGAAACCTGCAAAAACACCAGTTCTTGTTCTTCCCCAAGGACCAACCAGCATACTGTGAAAGTTGTACAGCTGTAATGATAAGTTGCAGCCCAGTGAAAGCAGGGGGATCGGAATCCTAATCAGAGTATTCTTGCAGTAATCAGTAGGAAAGACCCAAGAAGGCAGAAAGGAAAACAGTTCTTTAAACCCTACCTAAAGCTTTCTCTTATAGCCACAGGCAGGCAGCCATGAACATATAAATATGGGCCCCTCACAGCCCTTCCCACCCTCTCCCTTCCCTCCTGCCCTGTGCAGTTATGCACATGTGCTCATGCTTTTGCTCCCAGTCTAAGTCCAGCCTGGATTTGAAATGGGATCACCACCTTGCACCGTGGGAAGAGTGTCTGTGTGCAGATGCTGCCAGCAGTGGCAGGAGAGAGACGGATACTGGAATTTGAAATATAGGGCAGTGCATCCTAATGGTTATTCTCATTATCCTAACAATGTCAGCCTATCTCCATAATAGAACTTGATTATGGGGGAGCCCAAGATCACCCCATGCATGAGCACAATCTCTTAGTCTGCAAATAAAGTGGTGAAGAAAACAGAAGATTAAAGGCATAATTCTTTTCCTAGATCAGTTTTGGCTTTTGTGTTCATTGTTATGCTTTTGAAGGTTAAATGTGGTCCCTGGGTTAGAAGCACATAAGCAGGTGTTGTGCCTGGAGTAGGATGCTTTTGCAGTATTTTAGATTCCTCAGTGAATCCTGTCTGAGTCTCAGCCACCAACTGAAGAGGCAAAGGCTTCACTGCAGGAGTGACCATGTCTGCCATCCTCTTTTGGTTGTCCTGGATACTTAAATGTCACTAGCTGCTCAAGTTTAGGCCACTGAATTTCACCCTGGAACTGAAGTCACCAGGACAGCTGGTCAGTATTCAAGGATCACTTTCTCCGTGTCCAGGAGCAAAGTATACTGACAGAGAGGAAGGCAGGAAAGAGTGCTCGGAGACCTGCCTGCATGAGCAAAGAGCTCCCGGACACACTGTCACACAAAAAGAAATTTTACAGGGAATGGAAGAAAGGACAGCTGGAATGGGGGGCATATAAGGAAGCTGTCGGAGCAGCAGGAGACCTGGTTAGAAAAGCTAAAGCTCAGTTATAATTAAATCTAGCCAGGCAGATCAAGGGGAATAGCAAAAATTTCTACAGGTATATTAATGGTAAAAGGAAGACTAGGGAAGGTGTGGGTCCCCTCAGAAAGGAAACAGGAGAACTGGTGACAAACGATATGGAGAAGGCCGAGCTTCTCAATGACTTCTTTACCTCAGTCTTCACTGGCAAGGGCTCCAGCCACACTCCCAGAGTCACAGAAGATAATGGCAGGGGCTGGCAGAAAGAACTGCCCATTGTAAATGAAGATCAGGTTCATGACCATCTGATGAACCTGAAAGTGCACAAGTCCATGGGACCCGATGGGATACACCAACGGGTACTGAGGGAACTGGCAGATGAGGTTGCTAAACTGCTTTCTATTATATTCCAAAAGTCCTGGCAGTCTGGTGAAGTCCCCACTGACTGGAAAAGGGGAAACATAATCCCCATTTTCAAGAAGGGAAAGGAGGAAGAACCAGGGAACTATAGGCCAGTCAGTCTCACCTCTGTGCCTGGTAAGATCATGAAGCAGATCCCCCTGGAGGCACTGCTGAGGCAGAATAATAACAAAGAGGTGATTGGGTACAATCAACACGGCTTCACCAAGAGCAAGTTGTGCCTGACAAACCTGGTGGCCTTCCATGAGAAGGTCTTAACATCAATAGCCAAGGGAAGAGCAACCTGAGCAAAGCCTTTGACACCATCCCACATGACATCCTGGTCTCCAAGCTGGTAAAATATGGGTTCAATGGATGGACAAGTCGGTGGATAAAGAACTGGCTTGACGACCGCACCCAAAGAGTGGCTGTCAATGGGTCCATGTCCAAGTGGAGGCCAGTGACAAGTGGAGTCCCTCAGGGATCAGTACTGGGACCGGTCTTGTTTAACATCTTTGTCGGTGACATGGACAGTGGCATTGAGTGCACCCTCAGCAAGTTTGCCGATGACACCAAGCTGTGTGGTGTGGTTGACATGCTGGAGGGAAGGAATGCCATCCAGAGGGACCTTGACAGGCTGGAGATGTGGGCCCATGCCAACCTCATGAAGTTTAACAAGACCAAGTGCAAGGTCCTGCATCTGGGTCGCGGCAATCCCAAGCACCGATATAGGCTGGGCAGTGACTGGCTTGAGAGCAGCCCTGAAGAAAAGGACTTGGGGGTACTCGTGGATGAGAAGCTCAACATGAGTCGTCAGTGTACACTTGCAGCCTAGAAAGCCAATCTTATCCTGGGCTGCATCAAGAGAAGCGTGGCCAGCAGGTCAAGGGAGGTGATTCTCCCCCTTTATTCCACTCTCGTGAGACCCCACCTGGAGTATTGTGTCCAGTTCTGGAACCCCTACTACAAGAAAGATATGGATGTGCTGGAACGTGTTCAAAGAAGGGCCACGAGGATGATCAGAGGACTGGAGCACCTCTCCTATGAAGACAGACTGAGAGAGCTGGGTTTATTCAGTCTGGAGAAGAGAAGGCTCTGAGGAGACCTTATCGTGGCCTTCCAGTATCTTAAGGGGGCCTACAAGAAAGCTGGGGAGGGACTTTTTAGGATGTCAGGTAGTGGTAGGACTAGGGGGAATGGATCAAAACTAGAAGTGGGTAGATTCAGATTAGATGTTAGGAAGAAGTTCTTCACCATAAGGGTGGTGAGACAATGGAACAGGTTGCCCAGCGAGGTGGTGGAAGCCCCATTCCTGGAAATTTTGAAGGCCAGGCTGGATGGGGCTCTGAGTAACCTGATCTAGTGTGAGGTCTCCCTGTCCATGGCAGGGGGGTAGGAACTAGATGATCTTTGAGGTCCCTTCCAACCCTGACAATTCTATGATTCTGTATTTACTGCCACTGTACGACGCTGTTTTATGGGCATCAGTAGACAAATTATGATGTGAGGTTTGATAACTCATCAGGAGAAATCCATCACCACTGTGCAGGTACATTTAATGGGATCCATATGAGATAGATGCAACTTGTAGATGGTAAATTATGGATGATTTATCTGAACAATGCATGCTGTAACACTATTAGCTCATGTCATTCTATCAGATTCACATCATATCTGGTAAGTCAGTCACTTTTTTCTCTGGAAATCGCAGTGTTAACAGTAAGCAAATGAACAGATACTGAGTCTTCCAGTGGTGAAAGGTGATTGTCCACCCTCTGCATGTCTGTTAGCATCTGCATTAACTTCTACTCTAGAAAATGATGATTTGACAGACTGTAGAACATAACTTTTTTTTTTTTTCCTGTGGAACAAGAGTGCGGTTTGATGTGTGCTCTTCAGCATATTGGATTACATCTGTGATGTAAATCAGTTTTGCCTGACTTGACCACGAGATAGTTGACTTACTATTGTATGTTTACGTTAAGACTTCAAAATAATTAAATCACTAAACTTATAAATCACAGGTTGCTTATCTCAAATTAAGCATAGCATGAGACTGCATGGCACCTGTAATACTGAAATGATTCACTAAATGCACATCTGTGCTCCTAATGTTTACAAACTTGATAAATCCACCATCTGACACTTCTGGGAAATGCTTGGGTATGCAAAGTGGAGGAGATCCTACCTTGTTGGTAGGAGATTGCCTTTCTGTTGGTCTGGGAGATTGGTATATCCAAAACATAGGGAGCAAGGCTCAATGCTGATATTTTATGTCCGAATTGCTTCATTTTTTTTCTGGTAGTCAGATGTTTCTGTTTTACATTTTGTTTGGTATGCACCTTAAGCAGAACATCCTAAACTAAAAGTAGTAATGGTCTGTTTTCCTGCCTGCATAGATCTCCTCTCTATCTGTTTAGAAACTAAAGCAGAAAATCCCATTTTAGTAGATTTGCACTGAATCTGCAAATGCCTCATAGAGAATCAAATAGATGTTTCCTGGAAAAGAAATGGGGATACTAGACATCTTTATTAGATTCTAACGTGTGAAGCTATGAAATTTGGCAGTCTGTGTGTGTAGTGAAGACAACCAGCAGTAAGAGTTCGAGGCAGTTACTAATGCTGGATTTAGCCTGGAGATTTAGATTACAGAGATCTGTCCTTGTCTGGTATGTGATACAGAGTAAGGTGTTATCCTTTCTGTGCTTTTGTTTGCTAGTCTTTAAAATAAACATAAAGCTGCCGAATTCCTTGGTGGGGAAAGTGAGTGAGCAAGAGGTGTTTGGAGGGGAATTTTACCCCTCAGAGGAGTAAAAACCACTCTGATGCATATAAAGTTATTATAGATCTGTAAGGGGAGGGCAGAAAGCAGCATAATTTGACAGAAGTGATAATGTTATTTATGTCAAGATGAGAGCCAACTTACAAGTAAAAAGTTGTAGGTAGTGTGGTCTGAAAAGGTGATGCTGCAGAACTAAGTTGACCAGAATAAGATTTTTCTCTTTCCAGGTTACTTCCTTCTTGGCAAAGGGCTACAGCAGACAGTTTATTGAAAGGAAGATGAATCAGAGACTTGATTGCAATATCTAAATGTTCTCTTGGGTCAAAAAGATCCAAGAAGAAGAACCAGTGGCTGGAAGTCAAAACCTCAGAAACTGAAATGAAAAATAGCATGCACATTCAAATTGAATGTGGATGGCTTTTGGGAAGATGCACTTTTGCTAAACTCAAATTACTGCACTCAGAATGGATGTAATTGAATGAAAATCTTTGGCCTCTGGTAGAAAGATGCTCTAATGGTTTCCTCAGCTTTAACATGGGAAGCTATGGCAACAAATGACTGCAGCAATGGGACTCTTTCCCTTCATTAAGTGTAGTAGCTGCTATTGAAGAATCTGCCACTGTCTTCTTCCCCTGAAAGTCTGTGACATAGAAATTTACCTCCAAAAGCAAGGCAGGTTGCTAGGTGTTGAGCTGAATGAATGGCCTCTTACTCACTGCAAGTGAAGGTGGCTGTTATCAGCCGACAGAAAAGACATTTCATATGGTGGTGATCAAGGACAGAGTTAAGGTTATTTGTGCACCTTACTTCTTTCAAATGTCATACTTTTCAGTGTTTTAAAATAACACTGATATGTTCTAATTTCTCAACATTTTTAAACAAAACAAAAATGAGAGTCTGCTTTTTCTTCTGTGTATCTTTTTTTTTAAACTAAATTCACAATAACAAATGCTTTTCTTTAGTTCCAGGTTTATAGTTACTGTGCACATAGCAAATAATATAGAGTGGAAAAATGCAGTAGACAAAATAGCTCTGTGAACTTTCAGTGTAAAAAGATGTCATCCATCATTCTGTTTTCATATAAGTTCTGATTAGTGAGATGCATTGTGTTAGCTACAATAACTTTTGCTGAAAATGTATACTAAAAAATTATGCATTTAGACTTGTGTATATATAATTGCATGAGTTTATAGCTGAAAGCCATAAACTACAAAGCCAAATACATGCAAAATTTGTGCAAAGATCCTTAGATTCTGCCTCAGAGCTGGGAATTTTGACATTTTTGCCAGACCTTCAAGACAAAGTTTAAATGAAGATTCAGATTTAAGTGTAGACATGTAACCTTCTGCTACTACTCCTATGTTATTTTTTGGTGGTCCCACATTTTCTGATTATCATTTCCTAGTTTCAGAGTTTCAGAATGAGCAGTCCTTTAAAAAAAATGGTGTTGTTGAGATCCTGTTGTTTTAGTCCGCTTGCTAGAGTAGGAAGACATGACTGTTGCAGTTGATATTCAGCTCATGTTCTCAGGCTTTTGCTTGCACCACAAATACTTCACTAGAGCTGCTTTTGTGCCTGATGAAAGATGAGTACCTGGAACATATTTTGCAGCATGGGATAAACTGCAGAGTCACCAAATCATGTAGCATACAGGACCCTGCTTGTAGCAATACATCTGTCTCTGTGAGTTCACAGGTGTACTTAAGTAGTCATGCGGATGTAATGAATGCAAATAAATTAACTGCACATAATTATATGCTTACTAACACAGAGGGAAGCAAGTTAAAATTTCATTTGTCATGCTGAACTATGTATATTGGCAATCTGAAGGAGCAAGGCTGAGATTTTTTTTGTTTCTCCTAGCAAGTGGGTGATTTTTTTTTTGTTTTGGAAATCATATCATCATTCATCCTGTAGTGAGCCAGACAGATCTTTGTACATGGGCAGGTACATTTTCAGAATATTTTTGCTCATTGACAATTTACATAGCGAATAATGGATGCCAAATGAACTTGATGTCACCAATTACAGGGTCATCTGCAGCTGGTTAGGGATTTTGTTTCAGTTATATGCTGTCGCTACAGAAACAAAATGCCCAGGAAAATGGTGATTCAGTATTCTGTTACAAACAGTACTTTCCCTGAGGTGCATGTGCAGGCTGTGAATCCCTGTGTCTGAGAGTGAAATTGGAATCATTAATTAAGAGCATGAGGCAGAAGCTTTCATCTTCATTTGAAATTTGCCTCAGGGTAACAGGGCAGTATCAAATCCTTGTCCCTGGCTTCTGGGCATCTTTAATTACTTGCCTCCAAGTTTCTAACCACCGGGGCTCCCTTTCTGTTTCCATGACAACATCCCTGCTCTCAGCATCCTGTACTTTTCTGTCTATGCTCCAGTCACTTGGAACCCATCCAGGTAGTTTAAACAATATGGAAATAATGCCGGCATATAGGAAGGTGAACGCAGAAAGGACGTTCATTTTCTCCCTCCCCCTCATGTCTCCTGACAGGCGGGTGGCTGTGAGGAAGCCTGAAGCCTGCTTGCCCATGAAAATCTGAATGGTTGGCTCGGTTGTCTTCCTGGATGATAAAACCTTCGCTCCATGACTTGTTAAATCTGTCAGGTTTCTAGTGAAGTGTCACATCGGGAGAGAGGAAAATAAAAGGCGGTGGAAGGCAGGGGAGGGAGCAGAGAGGAGGCTGGGAAGCACCTGTCTGGCTGCTGGCAGCTGAGATCCACCGGGAGCACCTGGGTCTTTGGGCTCCCTGCTGCTGCTGCTGCAGCTCTTGCCTCTGCCTGGGGCCGAGCAGGCTGGGGTCTGGTGGGAGGAGAGTGCCCAGGGGGCACCAGCGGGATGGTCAGGACCTCTTCTGCAGTCTGCTGTCCCTAAATGGTTCCTCCTGGCTTCTTCAGGCCAGATTGCAAGCCTGGATTTGGGTCTCTCTTGCCCCCAGGGCTGTGCTGTTAAGACTTGTGGGTCATACTGTATCAAAAGCACAGCAGACAATATGAAAGATCACTCTTTTCTGCTGCCTGTTGTTTTAGCTGAATACGCTGGCCCTTGGCTGTTCTGCCAGTCTGCCTGAACCCACCACAACACTCATTGCAATTCTAGTTCTCAATGAATTAATAAGATTCCTTGAATCCGGAAAGTCCTGTGTGTATAATTAGAGTTACACTGCAAAATTTGCACTGTGGTTTTATGGACATCATAGAAACTGATGTGGTAGGAGTAAGACTCATCTGTTTTTATTCCTGTTACAAACTCTCCCAAACAGGAGCTGTTCTCAAGTGTCATTGCACACCCTGCCACCCAAAGTGTTGCTGTCTGCCATTTTTTTGCCAGTGCAGGAATGACATGTATCTGTAATTAGTAATGGACATGGCACAGAATGTCTTCTAGGTAAAGTATGCTAGAAAGTAAACCAAGGGACTTACTGATGTTCAGCTGACCATTAAAGGGCATGCTAAATCTCACAGATTGACTTTAGGAAGAAGGGGGAAGTAAACAGACTTTTGACCGATTGGCAGACATGCTTATTAATCTCAGCAATAAGGATTCTCCATGTCTTCCGGCTAGAGATGAAGGCCATCTGGGCTGAGGGAGAGCTTGCAGGCTAATGCAGAGAAAGATATAGGTAAATGGAAATACATTTGTAGAATCCAATATTTACTGGAGTGTTTTTGTTTGGTTGGTTTGGGTTTTTTTGTTGGGTTTTTTTTTTTTTTTTTATGCTTTATATCTTGAGATGCAGGAGAAAATACTTTGTTTTGAAGAAGATGTTTTGGAGTAATTTTGTTGCACTCAGTTGTTAAATTATTTAGGCTTATAAACTTACTTTCTTTGATTAAAATGGAGGGAAGATTAGGGGCAGAGGTACAAAGATTTGGTTTTGAAAGGGTAATGCTGCATGGTTTTCAGGCTGAAAGCAGTGAGACAAAAAGTCTTTCACCTGACAGCTGTGGTGGAAGGACAAAAAATCACCTCTCATGTAGCTGGATCTATAGCATTAAGCATGCATAAAGCAGCAGAGAACTGAACCATAAAAATATTATTTCAGTAAGGATCATCTCCTACATAGTGGATACATGATGAAAATTTTAAGGTTCCAATTTGATCATGGCTCTAGTGGGTTTTCCCTTAGTGATTCCAGGTCTGTCATTTGCAAAAGTTGTTCCTCTGATAATCTCTCTACCTCCTGGCATCAGGTTAGACAGACAGACCCATATACACATAAAACCAAACAAACATCTTTTTCAGGCAAATTGAAGAAAAGTGCCCAGAGAAACATCTGCTGCTTCCTATTTATTTTTATAGTTATGTACAATATACCATTATAAACAATCAAAACCATGTAGTTAGTAGTTTCTGCATACTCATGCTTTTAAAATATCTAACAGTGGCATTTTAATTGTTGTCTGAGTTTCCTGCATCAAGCCATGCATTTACTATTTATTTAATTCAGTGTTTTAGGAAACACTGTGTGTAGAACAAAGAACAGCTGAGGAAGCTGCTGTTGTTGAGCTGTCAGGATCATTTACAGGGTCACTAAAACAAAAGGCTGAGATTCCTGCTTCAAATAGATGGGGACCCGTGGCTGGTGTAAAGGTCTGAAGCCTGTGTGCCTCTGGACTTTATGTCTCCTTACCAAATCTGGATCCTGGCCCAAGTTCTGCAAAATTCTCTTGCAGGAGCTGAATCTGCTTCAAACACTGAATTTAAATATGTATATAAAAAATAAATAAAGGCTGTATCTACTCTTCTAAACCTATATTTAGGTACCTGAACAAGTGACCTGATTTCTGGAGCACAGAAGTCAAACTCTGAATTAAGGTTTTTGCTGACATCTGTGGGAGTTGTTATGTGTAAGAACTTCAGAAAATCAGGTCATTCATTTTGCAATTCTGAATTTGGAGTAGAAGTCTAATTCTGTGCTTTTTATTTTTTAAATCTGAGTAGTCTATGCTCAGGTCTGACTTGGTTTGGAAACTGGATCCAAGTCTAAATAATAGTATGTGGAAAGCTGAAAAAAAACCCCAGCAACACTACCTTTGCTATCTTTTTAAGGGAAAGGAACCTTAGAAGTATAATTTAAGTGTCGTGATGACAGGAGATTAGGTTACATGTTGGCTAAGGGAAAGAAACACAGGACAGCTCACAGTCAGCCCTTTCTGTGCCTAGCCAAGTTATAGGTCTTGGAATTTTACATCCCCTTTCTTTTGGGGGCTTTCTCCTGTGTTTCCTATCTCCAGTGTTACTTTACACAGGTCAAAAGCAGAGAGGATTTATTGTATGCCAGTGAAGCCCTCTGAGATGTTAACTTGTTTCAGACAACGTGAAAACTACCCCAGTATCAGCATCCTGACTGTGATGTGCCACTGTCCCACCAGGGACAAACCCCGCCCTGAATGCTTGCTGGCCCACCAGTCTGCAGCCATCCTGCTGTAGCTCAGGATTGTGGCTTCAGTCCCTGGTGGGTATTTGTTCAGAAAGGATGTGACATATAGACATGTAAGGAAGGAAAACAGAGTGAGGTTACTGTTTGATGCTTTTCCTTTTTTTAAGTTTAGTACTTTTACACCACCTTTGTTTAGGTAAGAAGACTGTGAAGAGCTATTTGGAACAGAAAGAGTTACTGCAGCTTAGCAAGTCATCCCTCTGTTTATGTACAACTGTCAAAGCAAATGTGATGGTAGTTTAAAACTATGTACTATGCTCAAAGTTCAATTACAAAGGTTCATCCTGTGAACTGAGACAATTTTTATCCTTGGTAGTCAATATCAATACATTCTCTACCTGCTCATCTGTTGCTGATATGTGCCAGGTTAAGCCAAGAAACTTCCTTAACTGATTGTGGGAGTTGCAAGAGCTTTGTTAGTTGCTACTAACAAAGAGAGCAGGAATTCAGATGTTGTAGTGACTCATACCCTCTGTGGATTAGTATCCAGGGGACATTAACAGACATCCACTGGAGGGCTGTGTGTGCATTCAGGCATAGGTTACTGTCTTTCCTATCTTCATCAGTTAATATGAACTTGGCAATATTGAGCAAATTTACTAACTTTCTTACTTCTTTTATTATCTTATTTATTTTAGTTTCAAGTGCTTTGGCACATGGAACATCTCTTGTCTTTAATTAATGCTGTTTGCACTGACCTCAGCTGCATCTTTAGATAATGTTGCAACATGACATTATAAAGTGATGATTACCAGTGACTGATGGGATGAGTCCTGTTCCACAGAAGTAGCTATGTAAAACTATATGTGCTGCCATACAGAAAATCACTAAGGCCAGGTCATATTCTGATAAAGAGTGCACCTGGAGTTCAACTGGGACTTAATATGGCCCTACATTAGACATTTACAGGAATTTAATCAAGTATGAGGACACTTATCCTAGAAACTCCAATTAATCTTTCTGTTTGGAGCCCATTGAGACCTCTCTAGTTATTTCAAGGGTGCATAGTAGTCTGTCAATGACTTCGGTGGGAGCTAGTCACCACTCTTCAGCTTCAAAGAAATACCTGAAACAGCTGAGATACCATGGAAAAATCTGCTTTGAGATCTTCCTCAGTTATCAAACAAGTATCTTCTCTACTGTGAGTGCTGTAATTCTTGATCATTTGAGTGTGTTGCTACCTCTAGGAAACATTTTAGCAGTGATATTAGTTTTGTATGTCTGTCTTATTTTCTCCACAGAAGACTGCTAGTCATGTGAAAGTGAATGACTTCACCTTTGATGATTGGGCACTGGTCAAACACCATGCACATAGTTATTGAATAGTGAAATAAAAGTAATCAAATAGACAGTATTAATGTCTCCAATACTTTAACTATGTCCTTGTTAAAGTTGACAGACCTGGGCAGGACATATTGCAAGATGCAATTTGATCACATTTGGAGAACTGATGGTTGCACTTTTCTTCTGAATCTCTCCTCATCCCACAGGAGGTGAGCAGCTGATGCAAACACTTGGAGCCCTGGATCCAAATATATTTTATTCATGAGAGGCTGTTCTTCTGGTTGTCCATCCTTTCCAAGATGGTGATTATATCATTCACTTTGCATACTGAAACATAGTACTTTTGTAAAAAGGTGTATATAATTTAAGTATTTAATAGAGTAGGTGTTCTAGCTGGCATGTAGAAGAGCTAGAATTTACTTGTGGTTGATATATATGAAAATAATTTCCAAAAATAGAAAAAAAAAAAAGAAAAGGTTTTGTCTTATCTAGTGAACTGAACAAAGTATGTTCCCCAGGGTATGATAACTGAAGGCAAATACCATAGAAGACTTTATATCCACATGACTAAAATTTCTGGAAATTGTTAGGAAAATCTGTCTTGACAGTCACACCTCTGTCTTCTTTTTTATATATTACTTCAACTTATTAATAGGTAACTCTTTGTCATCTGTGTCTCTTTCCTGCGAGCAACTTTAGTTAACTAAGTCCTTCTTTGAAGAGGAGGATGGGTTTTCTATAGATTTTTCTTATATTAAAAACAGCCAAAAAGTCCCTCTTCTGGCATCAAGGAATCTATGCTTTCAGGAATTGTATTCACTAAGTTTCTCTTATTTTAAGTACACTTTTTCTTCCTCCCACTCATTTTTTTTTACTACCAAATGCAATGAAGAAAATAGTCAGTCCTGTAAAAAGATCACTCCTGTCACTCTTATGTACTTATCAATTCTCTGAAATTAAAGGTGCCTTCATATTTGGCCCAATTGTAGGAATGTAATTTCATTCCAGTGTGGATTGATTACAGCATTTTTTCATAATTATTTTCCCTTGTAAATAACATTCAGTTTTATAGCTGATGGACAAGAACGTTCAAAAATGTTATATCAAAGTTGTGTTTTAATGGATTAGTTCACTTTCAACAAAGAAAATATTTTTATGGGAAACTTCGGAGTTTTCCTAAATAATTTTAGCACATATAATTTGAAAGTAACAACAAAAGCCATTAATATTTCCAATACTAGAAGTGTCATTGTTCTTTCTCCTAGGCAATGTTCAATTGGTTGTTTGACAACTCCTTTATCCTCCATAGCCTGGATTCCTAAGTTGACTTGTCCCTTATTGCATTTCAGTGGTAACATAATTTTGCATCTGAGAGACGTAGTCCCATTGTGGAAGCACTCTTAGAAAGAAAAGTAGGAAAATTTAGTTCCAAAATTTTTATAATAAAGAAATTCTGTGATAACCTCTCTGCATGATCTTTTAAGTGAAGAATTTATGTGTTTTGTTTAAAGATAAAATGTTCTTGTTTTGAATTTTTGGCAAAGTTGCTGAGTTCTGTGGGGTGTGCATGCAATAAAGAATATGTTCTATCTGTCTGACATGTAATTTCTACTTGGAGCCAATAAGTGAAAAAAAAGCAGAACTACAGTTTTACATCATAACTCTCAGCAAGAAAAAAAACCAAACCATAGTTCAAAGTTCCCAGTGAAAGAGCAGGAAATCAAAGTGTCAAGGTGTTTTCAATCTGAGTGTGTTGTATTTTGTATCTAAAATTGTCTTTCGCCACAACATATACATGCACAAATACAGACTAATGCAAATACATATATATGTATGCAAACACATGCATACATGTACAATAGATGTGCCTGAGTATTCAAAAGTTTAATATGTAACAAATTACTTCTGGGATAATAGAATTGATTAATTTAAAGCTTAAACTTAAAAGTCATTGACTCCTTGACTTTTTCATTCTTATATTTTATTATTCTCCTAGGTTCTGAATGGATAAGAGTCTACGTTTTTCTGCGGTGAATCACCTTTTGCTGTATTGTGAACTATTCATTGCTGGAATTTTAAGAAAAACAGTATGCAATATAAAAGGACCTCCTAAAATCCACATTCTCCTGTCTGCTGTTTGTATAATTCAGCACTCTCCATATTGGAACTTTTGCACATAATTCTTTTACACTAAATTTACACTACAAGCTTATGACACCAAGTGATTTTTTACCATGTAATTTCATCAGCTAAAAAAGGAAAGGTTAAAATTCAGCAACTGCAATGTCCAAGGACACACTTCTCCACCTGCTCAGAAATGGACATGATTTGCAGATTTTCTTTGAATCCATTTAAAAACTATTTTCCTTGCAACTTTAACTGGAATTTTGGGATGAAATTACACACATTTTAATTTTTGTCCAATGTTTTGAAGAAAACAAAATATTTTTGTTCATATGACTGAAAAAAAATTGAGAGAAGATTATGTTTTGAGAAACTTGGCTAAGTGGAAATGATCAAGTCTGAAACTAAGTAAAAGACATTTTTGTTACTTCTAAATGTAAGATTTTTTTAGTATCTGTAGTTGAGCTATTTCAACTCTTCCTTGAAAACCAAGTTCAAACATGGATACATTCCTGACAAAAATAGAAAACTTAGGCTAAACTAAATATGAAACTGTAAAATACCTTAGTTCAGGATTTAAATTACCAAGACGTTCACCCAAAGGCTGTTTGTTGATTTGCAAATTGTTTGTTTGGCTCGATTTGAGAATGAAATGTTTGTATCATTTTAGTTCCTATATTGTTTTTACCTGAACAATGTAACCTCTAGGTTGAGGATTATGAGAACCTCATCAAAAGTCTCAATCATTCACAAATTCATATTGAATTCAGATTCTACTGTCCACATAAGAAAGAAGAAGAAAAAATTTTAAAATGCTTTGTGTTTAGAAAAAGGAGATGTTTTTTAAAAGCCTAAGAGATTTAATTACAAATGTAATGAAACATTTAATTTCTATTCCAGTAATATATTCCCATTTGCCCATCCTTAAACTTAAAAAAATAATTCTCCAGTAAAAGAAAACCTTTCATTCCTAGGAACACAAACACTTTTTTTCCCCAATCTCAGTGAGACGAACCCAGTTTTTTCCACCGTCTTAAACACTGGCTGTAGAGCTAAAATGATGTAAATGGAACTTACTGATGTAGATGAATGTTTAGTTAAAATTAATATTTCTGATAATTAAAAAAAAATATTATATAGAACATTCCATTAGTGGAATCAAAATAAAAATGGGTGTCCTGGTTTGAGTTAGAACAAAAAAATTCTGTTCCGTGATTTTACTTTTCAGCTGAGTCTCTTCTAAGTAACAGCATTTTCTGTATATTTTCACAGACGGTGTCTGCTTCTAGCATTGATAACACTCCATGTTTAGAGTTACTATCAAGGACTGGTGTGCAGACCAAGGTCACTGCTAGATCTTGTGTACCATGTCGAGGGGTGCAGAAAGTGAAAGGCCGCACCTGCGGGGAAGAGTGGCCTGGACAGGTGACCCTAAATTGGCCAACGAGATATTCCATCCCATATATGTTATATTCTGTATAAAGCTGAGGGATCATGAGGGTTGAACTCTCTTCTCCAAAGGCTGGCATCTCTGTCCATTCTGCCTTTGATCCCAATCTATGTGTTCCTGAATCCAGTTCATATCTGCCACTGAGTTCAGTCTGAGACTTCTCCAGTGCCTGCTCCACAGCATCAGTGGTGATGGTAATGTATTTGCTGTCAGAGAGGTTGGGTTTGATACAGGTTTTGTATATATTTCTTTTTATAATTACTGTTTTCATTAAAGCTGTTTTAGCTTTCTTTTTTAATCCATAGTCTCTCTCCTTTATTCCCTTTCTCTTCCTCTTTGAGAAGGAGAGGGGTTAACAGAGAGTATCAGTTATAGGTCAAGCAGATGGCTCTGACCCTAAACCTTCACAATGAGTTATTTTTAACAAAACATATTTGTCAAGAAATATAAATTAACTTTATTCTGAGCCATGAAGGTAGAAGGATGTTTCAAGCCCTTTCTAAGCTTTGCATCTTCTTATACTGCTTCTGGGCCCGCTGGCACAAGTGAGGACCCAGGCTGGAGCATGGCTCTGCTCTCCAGGTGCAGCACTTCCACTCCTGCTCTGGAGTGCTGTGGCAGACAAGCGTGGATTCTTTGCAGCTGCTCTTTCCTTTAGTTTTAGTGTCTGTCTCACTTCTTTCTCCCTCCAAGAGGGATCTCTCTGCAGGAGTGGCTGTAACATTCTTGTGGAAAAGGTTATCTTTCTTTTATGGTTATTTTTCTTTTCTTTTATCAGATCCTTTCTGATCTTTTCTTGGGCTTTCAGCTGAGTGGACATTAAATCACATTCTCCTGATGTGACAAGTTCCATTAGTTGTAGGAATAAAACTGTTTGGTCACAGTTGCCATTCGTACCTGACTAGTCACGAATTTCTCTGACCTGGGAATAAAAAGGATTATTTCCAATGACTTGAGTTTAGAACTTACCACACCTGGTTGTAGACTCATTAATGATTTGTTATTTCTCAGTCATCTTTTTAGGACTAATGCTGCTCTTTGATGTTTGCTTTAATCTTCCAGTATAAACACTGAAATCTCATAAACCAAACACCAAAACAGCTAGTATGAAGTTTGCTTTTCTTAGATAAGAACAACATGAATACAGTTTGGTTTATTTATGTTTGTATAATTTAAAAGCTCTAAGAGATAATTAAACTGCTGTGTTTCATTTATTTTAGTTAAAATCACAAAACAAGGATATTTATCCAAAATTTAAAATACCTTTCCCCTGCTTGTGGAACATTGGGTTGTATCTGTGTTGTGTGTTGCTTAATCAGACTGGATCTGAAAAAATATCTTCTTTATAAGAACTGGAAAGGACTCTACCTTATTCTGGTTTTACCACACTTCCCATTTTCATTCTGGGCTAGTTAACTCAGTAAATGAGCACATCGTTCAAGTTATAGATTCAAGAAATATGTTTGAAATATTTCTTAGAGCTCATGCTTGGAACCCTAAAAAATCTTGTCTTGGGATGGAAACATAGGTTGCCAAATTGCTTATGAAATTTAATTTGAACCCTTAATTTTCATCCATTCTTAATCCAAAGGTCTGTCTTTGCTCCACTGTCCGAAATGGATTTCCAAAAAACAACTCTGCTTTTTTGAATGTCTTGATATTTTCTCTTCATTTTGATGAGTTTCGATGGAATTTCTAAATTTTAAGTCAAGGATTAATACTGGTAGTGGAGCCGCCTTGGAATATTTGTAGGAATGCAAAATTTGCTAGTGTAAATAGAACTTTTATGAAAAAGGGCTATCACTGGGTTGAAAGTGAAAATTTATGAATATAGGAGACATCAAAGTCAATAGAAAAGTGAGGGAGATGATAAGAAGCAGGAAAACCAAAACAAACCTAAAACATGTACCTGGAAATTGCAAAGGAGGTAGATTCTTCAGCTATATCCACAGCTGCTTTAGCAGTCAAGGTGGAAAAGTGATCACTCTGCCCTGTGTTTGCCTGCTTAGAATTTCTGAAACTACTTGGGGTTTCTTTGATAAAATCTTTTTAGCACTTGATTAATATGAAAATGTTTTCTCCTACCTGTGAGGTATTACCAGGACACCATTTGCTCTTTCAGAGCTATGCATGAATAGTTATTACTCCTCTAAATATGATGCATGTGTTTCTTCTCTCTTGTTTTGATAGGTCAGGAGAAAACATGGGTGAAACTAGGTAAAAGAGGCATGAACTTCACAAAAAACAAAGTTATGAGTTTGGGAAGTAAAATGGTTTTCGTTTTAACATATATTTGACTACTTTTAAAATCTCAGTGAACTTCCACATGTAAATAATGCTGACGTTTTGCATAAATGTGTGCAATTAGTTAAAGGCTTGTTTGCTTATCCAGGAAAGTTTTCCTACAGATGGAAATGCTTCAGGGCAATGTGAGCTGAGTAACTGCTGAGTGATGGGGACTGTTTCCAGAAATATAGTGTCCCAGAGGTTTTCAAACAACAGAGCAGATGAAGTGAGCTTTCAGGAAGGTCTATAATATAGTACAATTGAGGACATCTCTAGAAGGCTAAATCATCACCTTTTCATTTCACAGAAAGCAGCTGAAAAAGAAGAACATCTTCTTTTCCCATCTAATAGGGAGACAGGGAGGATTTTTTTCACCATTCTTGTTTTAGCCAGGGCAAATGCATTAATCCCTGTTGAATGCAGGGTTCTGGCAGTAGTGCAGCAACACTACACTACAAGAAGAAGCAGCCTTGTTCACAGGAGGAAGAAGCCTTCCTTCCAGGGCTCTGAAACAGCACCTTCAGCTGTTTGAAAGTCAGACGCCTGGTCTAAGCAGAGGCAAAAAGAGACTAGGATGAACCACTCCCTATCTGGAGAAAGCCACTTCTATTCATTGACTACAAGCACAGCCAAAATGTCTGGCTAAGATGCAATGCCTCTCAAATGGATAAAATTAAGGGAGGTGATCCCAGTCAAATGCTACTTTTTATGTGAAAATGTACAAGGATGCTGTTTTGTTTTGGTTTGGTTTGGTTTATTTTGTTTTGTTTTTTTCATGCAGCTGCACCAAGTCTTCTTTTGTTCGTTTCATTGATTGTTGGGGTTTTGGTGGTGTTTTTTTATTTTGGGATTGTTTCTTTTTTGTGTTTTTTTTTGTTTGTTTCTGTGTGCCAAGCACCATTGAATGCAAGGCAATGGAAGGAAGTAATATTCTGTAAAGAACCCCGTAGGAAGTAATACCTAGGAGATCTGTAATACATACTTAGATATGTATGAAAGATATAAGAGAATGCTGCTCACTAGACTACTTGGCTTACTGTTGATGTTTGGTCATTGCTGAAGGTTAAGGAGTAAAAACTGGGATTTCCTTCTGAAACAGTCAGTGCTCCAGGTTGTTAGCAAGAGATGGAGAACAGAATAAAAGGAGCAAATTACAGCAAAACATGCTTCAGTGTGTGGATACAGAATGTGTTGCAGCAGGTCAATGATGCATATATGCCCCAAGTGGGGAATCAGACTTGCCAAGTGAGGTGATGGATTAGGTCTCTAGTGATCTATCGAGAAGGTCAATGTCTGGAGAATGTGACACCACCTATGTAATTCTGAGCAATGAAAAGGTGAAAGAACATGAAACAAATGCTTTTATGGGATGAAAAAATCCCTAAAAATTAAGGAAAATATTTGTATTTGTTAATATAATTTATTTTTCCATTTATCTATACCTGACTGCTATGTTAAAAGTATAAGTAGTTCTTACTATGTGTAATATTGATTCTTGGATGAAAGAAATGCAGGTATTAATGGAGTAGTATGTCCCTTTATCTTGTGAGTTCTTGGGAAATCATGAACATGAATTAAAATCTAAAATGAAGGCAGTGATTTATTACTTTCCTGTGGTTATCTGATTATTATTTTATTAATCTCTAATTAATATGATGAACTATAAAATTGAAATTTTAAAAACATCTTTTCAGACATTTTTATTGTACTCCTTATTCTGGGTACACTCTCCATCACATACATGCCCCTGAATTTAAGCACAAATAATCAAACTTGACAGGTGCTAGTGGAAGCGTCCCATGCATTGTGGTGGTGAGGATCAGCTGGGAGACTGTAATTGGAGAGAATGATCTGGGCAGGGATAATGCCCTTCCCTACCTTTTGCCATGGTGCTGCAAAATTAATTCCACTGAGTTGTCACTTTGCTCCTTCGCATCCCCTCATCATCCCACTACTGGTTTTTCTTTTTATATCACATCAAATTGTGAAGCACTTGACTTCACCTTGAAGGCCCTTCAAAGCTTCACCTTCCCTACAGATCATCTATAATTCACAGAAAATGTCATCTCTCAGCCCTGATAGGTCACTGATGCCACCTTCAACGTTCACTTGTTAACATTTCAAACAAGCACTTTCATGTTTTCTCCCATGCTGCCTCTGAGGAGCTTGCTGCGCACCTTGGTGAAGCTGCCTCGTTACCCTCCATCAGACACCATTGAAAGCTCTCCCTGGCCAGGGTGCCTGTGACAGTCTCCAGACAAGGTGGCTGCTGCCAGGCTGAGCCTGCTGTTAGCTGTACTGCCCACTCTGTGTCTCACTGCTTCCATCTCCTCCCTAGCTGGTTGTTTCTTCTCTCATTCTGCCAAGGTTTTGTCCATTTTTTGCCCCCTGACCTTGTACAGAGACAAACAAAATGGGGTCCTTGTCCATGACTCCTAAGTGCTGTTGTAACAGTAGCTTGTAAAAATAGAAATGTGATAATACTCATGAGCTTAATTATTTAAGATCTTATGGTAGAAAGCCTTGATTCAGTACAGAGGTTGCTAGACACACACTTTGATCAGTAAGATATATTTCTATCCCACTGACTTCAAATGGAGAGAGAGTATATTTATTTTTAAGTGTGTGGTCAAGTGCCTGGTGGAATCAGGCTGTTGTTAAACAAGCTGTAATTTGGGGGTGATCATCCATGTTGTCTTTGCATTGGCATGTACAGGTCCCTCACTCCCACCCTTGCTCTTTTAGCTGTGTGTAGATACTTCACAGGGAATGCCTTTGGCCCAGTGGCAATTAACCGTACAAGCAGGAAAGGAGGAACAGGCTCTGTTCTAGGGCTGGTGCTCAGCAAGAAGGTCATGTCTTCAATTCAGGTTAATTACAAATGACCTCTGTTTTTGCATAGTTGCATCCATGCATATGTGAATAGAATTAAAAGAAAGTGGAAAGTGATATATGTAGATCAAAGGGAGGCTAGAGAACTGGAAAATGAAAAGTATCTAGCACCTCTAAATATGCTCAGGCAGCCTGTCATGTTACAGAATAAGAACACATTTGCCTTCTGACCAACTGATGTGACCTCTGTGATTTACTCTGTGTATTGAGTGCTGATACAGACTCTGGAATAGGAGAAAATGTGTTCTGTATATCAGGGCTAGGACAAAGGAGAGCTTTATTAGTTGCTCTTAATTTGTGGAATAAAATATTTTGGGAGCCATATAGCAGTGCTGGGTGAATTCTGCAGAGATGTAAATAGACATCTGTAAATCAAAATGAACAGTATGGGATGAATGTATTCTCCAGAAATGCTTAAATCTGGGATGGACTTAAATCTTGTGCCTCTTCTGGCACAATTGTAAGAAGTCAGAATATCATCCAAGCTTGTGTGATTAATTAGTCTGGATCTACTAGTCACTGCACATCTATCACGTTTGCTCTTTTGGCCAAGTGACACACAATTCCACATCGAGTCCAAGACCCTGCTGGTGCCTCCTGCCTTGCTGACTGCTCTGCCCTTTTCTGGGCAATATTCATCTGCAGGGAAGCAGCTGGTCACCTCCTGTGTGCTCACTGTCACGGGCCACAGTGCTGTGACAGACCTGCAAAGATCCCATCTCTTCCTTTTTGAACTCCTTTCTTTTCACCAATGAGCAGCCTTTCTGCCCTGGTCAGAAAGTCCTCAAGAATATAGTAGAAAATTATCTGTCTTTTATAAAGTAGTTCATAAAACAAGAATTAATTTCTATGTGTTTCTATAGTAACTGATTTAGAATGCTATTTGTTCATTTAGACTTTTACCAAAGTTTGGAAGGAGTCGTGAGGAGCATAAATTTGTTTTCACCATAGTATCTTAAAAAATTTTTTACAATCACGTTGAAGAAATACTGTATTACTAATTGAAAGTAGGAAGTAATCAGGAATTATCTTTAAGTAAAAGAAAAACAAGGTTATTTCTGGTTTCCCAGGTATTTTATTGTTATCTTTGTAGGTAAAATGTACCTAAAGTTTTAAAGCAGTAAATGGTGGTAAAGATGTAAAAGAGTGAAGAACATAAAGGACAGGTTAAAGGTTAATGGGATGCCTTAGTTGCTGACTGGGACAAATTCTCTAATAAGTTAAGAAATCAAAGGGCTTTAAATTGTCTGAGTCCAAATGTTATCAAACAGAAGGGTTGGTGGATATAAGTCCCCACTCAGGAAACCAACATATTTTTTTGTTTTTCACATTTTTATGAGTCACCCACAGTGATTCTCAGCAGAATCTTCTGTGTGGGAATAGCTGGAGAAGATTGCATGGAGGTTATTCCACACTTGGAGGGATGGCGTTAGTAGACACAAATGAAATTGTGAAATTGTAGCTGTGAAAATACAAAGCTAATCCTCATAAGCTACCATGTTGCCAAGGAAGATTCATCATTTGTTATCCATAGGGTTAAAAGATGTTCAGACCCTGAGGGCACTACCAGGCCTTACTGGCCCTGCTCAGCCTCCCCTCAGTCCTGCCCGTGGGCCCAGGAGCACCATTTCATCACAGGCCTGGGCACCACGTCTTTTCCTGAGCTGTATTTTAGGTTAATCTGTGCTTAGTCCATGTTCCCTGCATAGATGTTGGACCTGCATGGTAGTCTTGCCTCCAGCCCTGCATTTATCGCCATCTCCTGCAGCTTTTTGTGGGATTCCCTGGATGGACCCTCACCCTGATTCATCACCTTGCCTTGTCTGTGACTGTTAACAAAACCTTGCCCTACCACTGTGACCACAACCCTGTGCAGGTCCTGTGCGACTGTGCTGGGAAGGGTATGGTCCTGCCAGTTGCACATCAGGAGTGCACCATGCAAGCTTTAATAGCACGTCTCTTTGGACCTTGGCAACCATTCCCCTATGTGAGTCATCTCCTTAACAGCAGTGACTTGCGTGCGTGTGTGCTCCTGGTGAATAAACATTTCATGCTCTGACTCCAAAAGCTATGTTTTAATGAGCTATTGAAAAGCCAAGGTTTCCTGCTGAAATACATGGTATCCTGTATAGCACTGCAATGGGACTGTTGTTTGTAAATTTTAGGGGTGTAGTCCCAAATGCTGCCTTAATGTTAGGAGATTTTTCTTCCTAAGCTAAATAGTCAAAGGAGAGAGGAAAGAAGATGCTAGATGGCTAAGGTTGGTTTCTGCTTTTTAATGCTCTCTGGAGGAGTTTCCCTCTTAACAACGTTTGCTGAACCCCAGGATACAAGATCCCTGAACTAAATATTTCCTTTAGAAATGCTGCCTTTAGTTGTATCATTAGCACACCATATAAGGTCTGGGGTTCAATGTTTCAGTCCCATGTTTTGAATTCCAGTATAGTAATGATAGACTCTTCAGTTAGCATCACAAACCAGAGTCTGTAAGTAGAGTCACAGAGTGATGGATGTTGGAAGAGACCATCTGGTCCAACTCCCCCTGCTCAAGCAGGGCCAGCTAGAGCAGGTTGCTTAGGCCATGTCCAAATGGCTTTTGAATATCTCTAAGGTGGGAGATACCACGACCTCTCTGGGCAACCTCTGCCAGTACTCAGTCACACTCACAGTAAAAAAGTGTTTTCTGATGTTCAGAGGGAGCTTCCTGTATTTCAGTGTGTTCCTATTGCTCCAAGTCTGGTCACTGGGCACCACCGAGAAGAGTTTTGTTCCATCCTCTTTGCATTCTCCTTTCAGCTATTTAAAGACATTATTGAAATCACTCACGAACCTTCTCCTCTCCAGGCTGAAGAGTTCCAGTTCTTTCAGCCTTTATTTGTTTATGTATTTATTTGTATAGGGCAGGTGCTCCAGTTGCCTAATAATCTTTGTGGCTCTCTGCTGGACTCTCTCCAGTATGTTTGTGTCTTTCGTGTACTGGGGAACCCAAAAGCAGTAGTTGTGCACAATGTCTGTAACATAAAAAGTGTTCATGTGTAGGTGTTGACTACAGATGTAGCACGAGGCAGGGTAGAAAGGCTGATTCAATGGAAATGCTCATAATGATTGCAACACAGCCAGAGTCTTGACCATCTTCAGCATGTATGAGGGCCAAACAAACTAGTTTTGTATAATACAATTGCTCTTGAAGAGTGAAGATTTTAAAGCAAATAATGATGATTGACATGATCAAAAGTGTCTTGTAGTAGTTTCAGAACTTTAGGATCATTTGAAAGTATTCACTGAGTGGCAGAATGGACCTTTGCTAGAAAGTCATGAGAAATTTCAATCGCGCAGCAGCTACCATGGAGAAGATTTTCTGATGTATGCAAGGCTTATGCAGACAATTTAATGATGACATTTATAATAGCTAAAATTAGAATTTAGTTCTAAATTTGTTAAAAAAGCTCTTTAGGAAGAGGAGAAAAGAATGAAGTTCAATAAGAATATCCAGAAGAAAATGCACAGAATAGGTAAGTACTCACTAATACATTTCATTCAGTAATCTTCTATACATGTAGAAGATACCAGAAAAACTGCAAGAACCCCACAGGCTTAAAAAAACCCCCAAACCTAAGGTAGAAAATATGGTTGCATTGGTGTCTAGGGATTTCAATTTTATCTTCTGGTAATATTACATATTGATGAAAACACAGCAATTTGTCCAGAAAACGTGCTAATGGCTCCTTCAGACTGCATGTGCAATGCTACTGGGAGTCACAGGAGAGTGACAGCTCCACTGACCACAAGCTACATTCAGGAGTCACAGGGTGCTGCAGCACTAAGCGTTTCTTGTTGGCTGTTCACGTG
Organism: Brachypteracias leptosomus; assembly: GCA_013401335.1. Classification (NCBI taxonomy): domain Eukaryota; kingdom Metazoa; phylum Chordata; class Aves; order Coraciiformes; family Brachypteraciidae; genus Brachypteracias; species Brachypteracias leptosomus. The sequence continues at coordinate 36,783 of VYZX01027585.1, read as the reverse complement.
TTCGTTAAGAAGTCATTATATAATATATTGAATCAAGCTGTATCTTACATTTTGCATAGCAATTGCTTCTTGTGCTACTTTCCCTTGAGAATCATCAAAATTATATTTTGACAAAACTAGCAGCCTTTGTTAGATGGCCAGCAAAACATCACTGCTCATGAGAAGTAGGTGGTGTCTATCTATCTTTCATCTCTTGTCAAGAGATAAAGCAAAATGAAAGGAGATAGAAGAGATTATGAATTAAAAAATAGGAAAATCCAGCTGATATTTTATGTGAAGAGTGGAAGAAAAACAAGTAACTAATTTGACTTAATATGTCTCACTTGATCATCTCAGTACATTGAAGAAAAAACATTTGTTGAATGTGTACATTAAGTAGTGAGTAAAAAGAACCATTTCAAATGCCACATATTGTGAAGTTTCCATATATTTGTAGGAAGTAAAGTGATTTCGCAACAATTATTCAATGTATTCCCTACATTCCTCTTTTAATCAAAAAGAATAGTGAAATATAGATATTTTTATCAATACATATTAGTGTAATGCAAAATTTAGAAAATTCAAAAGAAATGGCATTTTAAAACAAAATGAAAGTACCTTTCAGTGAAAAAATACCAAGGTTATTCTGTCATGGCCCAACATTTCTTTCCCCTATGGTTTTGTTACAAAATGAAACTCTAGTAAAACTCCTGTGACAGAAAGACATGCATCAGTGGGATGTAATTAAGCCCATTACCTTTTCCTTTTATCATGCAGAGGTGCATTGAAATGGATGAGGTTGCGTTATGTCTGGAAGAGTCGCGCTCTTGATTGTCCTGCAGTACTCCTACTGTTTTACTCTGCGCCATTAATACATATTCATTCATATATGTGTATACTCACAAAGTGCACTTCAGATGAACTTGTGTGAAAATACAGATCAGAGTTCATGGCTATGTTCATTTTGCAATGGTAATTTATGAAATCATTGTTGAAAGTAACTGCTTCTGTGTATGACAAAAAAGTATTTGCAGTCTTTGTGGTGAATGTTATGGGCTGAGAAGTAGAGAAGTTTGAGGTTACATAGTTATCCATTATCTTTTCATTCTGAACTGTTTTATACTGCCTCTGGATAAATGCTATCTTGGAGATAAATCTAGGTTAGTTAAAAAGCAAAAGAACAAACACAATGATAAGTTCAAGTTCCTTGTCTTAATTAGTGGAAAATATTTTATGTCAGATCTCATACAATGTGATGATGCACTAATCTGATCCAGTTTCTATCTGCACTCTGAAGTAGAACAGAATGTGCAGCGCCATAAGCACAAAATGGTAGATGGGTTCCAAGAGGGCTTTACAAACCAACAAAAAAATAACTGAAAAATTGTTCTAATCAAAAAAGATAGTTATAACTCATGACTAGGAATCAAGCAATATTTAGGAGAAGATGTTCTACTTTTTTGTTAAACAGCTAGATAGTAAGCCTGTTTTTCAGCTCTTCTTTACATCTCAGATTTTGTCCCTGAAGCCAGTATAATTTCAGTGGACTAAACTATGATTTTAGTAGCAACTGCCTTTTAAAAGGAATTGATCCATCCTTCCTCTTGCCCTCAAGTTGACTTCCAGTGCAGCTGCTCTGAAATGCCATAATTTATTGAAGCTGACAATGTGGTTCATGAAATTGGTCTGCACCAAAGAGTTTGCTAATGATGCTGAGCCCTGTTGGCTGTTTTTAATGATTATCTCAAATAGTGTTTGATAGTCTTCTCACATTGACCATAATGTTGTCTCCTTTGTTATTCTGGCAGCAGTTGTGTTTGTCTTCTCTGGGATGCTTTACTCCAGTGCGTGCTATTGATAGACAATGATCATCCTTTTCTGGAGCAAGAATGGAGAATAAATAACCTCTGCTGCTCACTTTTTCAGCCATAATAGTGTTATGTAGATCTATAGTCATGCAGCAGATTCTCCGTAAGATAGGTTACAAAAATTTTTATATAGAACAGACACTTCAAATCAGCTCTTGAAATGAGGATCTGTACTTAAAAGATACAGGCTGACTGGATGACTAGAAGAGATGATAGTTGCAATTGTGGGGACATTGGTAGGGGAAGGCATTTTTCTATTGGTCTAGGCAGGAGGAAGCCTCAGGAAGTAGTTTTCATAAATACTTTCCTGTTTACTGTTATTTGGACCCGTCATTGAAAAAACTAATGTGGTTTAAAACTTACAAGTTGTTTGCTCCCTCTTTCTTCCCAGTGTTTACTGAAGTAGTTTGCTGAAAGTACCATGGCTGAAACTGTTTAACTTCATGTTAGGCCTCATAGTCATTCTTACGTATTTCAAGGAAGCTGGTGCATTTAGTTTGAAGTTTTCTACTGCTTTTTTTTTGTTTCATGGTGGACAAGAGAAAGCCAAATTGGTTCTATCACTCACAGAAAGAGATGAATATGCTTGTTTCCCAGGGATTTGTGTCTAGCATCTTCATTGCCTGACATCAACAGCCAATATAGAGACTGGGGGGTGATCCTTTCCCTGACAGCAAGGGAAGACCTAGGTGGATGGATTGAGTATCCCTGGATCCCTGTGTCCATGTCTGTCCCAGGCCTAACAACATTGGCAGCTGCTCATCACTTTGTAGCAACATTCCTTTTATCTGCCCTCAATACAGAGAATATATATTATTTGAGGCAGAAACTACTGAAATGCATAGCCTTTTTATGAAACTTAGAATGAAAATTGTTTTAAGTGATATTATAGTATAGTATATGGAATCCTAATTCAAAAGATATATACTTCAAGATGTATAAGGGTTTTTAAAAATTGTTCTGTCAAGTTTTGCATGTGATGAAGCTGAGAACATATCATTCTCTGGAAGTGCCTAACACAGTAGCTACTGTTCATTACCATTGATAGTCATGTGACTTCTTTTTAATGGCCTCAGACTGTGGTGGTATGTGTTAGACCTACATGGACTGAACCACCACGATGGCCTCATGTCCTGTATGAATTTTTTTCCTTCCAGAGAGTACAGCATCTTTCCTATTGATGACATATGTAGTAACTGTAATTTTCATCTTCCTCAAGAACCGTCATCTTTATGATAAATTGATGATATCCAGAAACACAGTATTTTTAAGCATTTAAAAGCAGGTCATGGGATTTACTGCTATTCTAAGAAATGTTTTATTCAAAGTGCATCTGAATAATTAATTATACTGTTTTGTTCTCTTGAGACAATTCTACTGCTGACTATAGAACTCACAAATGAAATATTTCACAAGTCAGTGGGATAACTGACTGCAAAAAATTGTGAAAAAACACCCTCCCTAAATTCCATATGAGTTGTATATCAAAATACTAGAAACTATCTACATTGTATGCTATATCATGCCTTCAGCAGGAGAAGAAAATCTCCAAGAGAAATATGCATGAACAATCCTCATGGGACATGATCCAGAAAAAAAAATATGCTCCCATTGGTTTACAAATAGATCTGACATCAATGTTCACATGATTTTAAAAAATAATACTGCATGTTTGTTTCCAGAGAACTCAATTTAAAGTGTAAGGTCAAATACCTCTTAAATGAAGTAAAAAAAAAAAAATAAATTGTTTTTTTTGGAATTAGATCATTTTATGAATGTATTGCTGTTTTAAAATGGACTCAGAAAGCAAGTTGAATTTAAATCCCTAAGTCTGAAAAATTATTTTCCAGCCACTGGGGAGTTCTGACTTACATTTTTGGAAATCAAACAGAGCTATTCTTAGATTCATGAAACTATGAGTATATGCTTCAGTTTCACAACACATTGCTAGAGGAAGTCAGCCAAATATCTCTAAAATACTATATAGAAATTAAAACTTTGTTTATTTTTGTTAATTACACCATTTAAATGAACTTTCTAAACCTCTTGAAGACACTAAAAAGTTGTGATGGAAATAGAAAACAGTATTTTGCAATGGGCTGAAGATTGAGGTGAACTAGGAAATGACAAAGGTCCACTAAGAGGAAATTACTCCTGTTGTTCACCAAGCACACTTTCTGAAGCAAAGACCTGAATGCTGAGAAAATGAAGATTAAAAAAAAATGGCATAGAATATCCCATCACCATTAAATAACATTAAAAACAAAAAAAAAGAACAGGAATTTGAAAAGAATTTTTTTTCCTTTGTGTGTGTATAAATATATACATATGTACGTAACTCCCCAACACGTATTCTTGCCTATTCCTGTAAGCATTCATTTGTTTATATGTGTATACATGTAGGCTGATGCACAGAAGCAAGGCTTTGCTTTCTTCTTTTGAGAAGAGGAGCATGGTCTGAAATATAGTCAAAATTTGATGCCATTTCCTCTAGGGCAAGAGGAAATGGCATCAAGTTGTGCCAGGGGAGGTTTAGGTTAGACGTTAGGAGAAACTACCCCAAAAGGGCTATCACAGTCTGGAACAGACTGCCCAGGGAAGTGGTTGAATCCCCATCCCTGGATGTATTTAAAAGCTGTCTAGATATGGTGTAGAAGCGGATCTGGTAGAACTAGATAATGCCTATTCTTGGTGATCCTAAAGGTCTTTTCCAATCATAGCAATTCTGTGAAAAAGGCAGTAGTAACAACATTAAAGAATCTGGAACTGAAGTAAGACAAACTATGGTACGTTGTAATGGTTTGTCACTCCATGGGGCAGAGCCCAAAGAAGCTCTTCAGAAGAAATAGGAACTTGCAATTCTCTCCTTTTACCTAGTCATTTCTTTTCACAAACTTTTAGGAACTTGATGGTCTTGGAGGCTTCTGTCTCTCTTTCATATTTCATTAAAATTGCCTATTAGATAAAAATGTCTATAGAAGGAACTACAACTTTAGGAAACTAGACTGAAAAATGAATTTAAGATGTCTAATTTGTGCACTTGAATGGGATAATGAAACAAAATTGTTGCCAAGAAAAACTAGCATTGTTGAGAAGAATGCCTTAAATATGTCCTGAAGTGAAAACTGGTGGTCCCTGAACAATCATGACTGTTTTCTGAAATATTTAAAAGTGATTCTATCTTTGAGATTTATAGAGAATAATGAAAACTGTGGCAGTGAGGACTTTGGATCAATGATTACAACCCAGTAATAGTTGTACAGGTGAAAGGGCCTTGTAACCAAGTGATCCTTTTCTAGTAGTGTCTATTGGTATGCCTAAGGAAAGAAATCCAGGACATCAAGAGCCTTTCTCTAGTGTGCGCACCTATCTTCTCATTCCAGCTTTAGAAAGGAAGTGGTGTGATAGAGCACCAAACAAACAAATGCTGTGTCTCTTTCTCCTGTGCAACAAACCTATATAGTAAGAGCATAAGAACAAATGAGAAAACAGAGAAATCAGATGCAAATTATTCACCTCTGTCTGTATCTTCCTTCATTCCTGGGAGAGCAGAGAAAACCTAGAAGATCTCAACAACTGTTCATCTTGCTTTAGCAAGCTGTAGCGTTGGTGAAAGCACTTGAAAATGTAGTTTTGACAGTAACCCATGAACTTCTAAGAAAATTTCTCGCTTAACTGGACTACATCCTTTCCTCACTTCCAGACCTCTTATAATGAAGTCTGCAAAGGAGAAGGCCAGAGAGGAGTGACAGTGGGTTTTCTTCAGCAAGTAATTTCTTGCTGAAATTTGAAAAGTAAAATATACTTCATAGAGGTCAAAGTCAACACCCCTCTGGCCCCTATGTCAATTTGTGAAGCTCCTTCATCACAGGTAGAAGAAAGAAAAGGAAACATAGCTAAGTCCCCCAAGAAGCTTAATTACTTTAACTGCAACAATTCCAAACCTTGATGCTGTTTGAAATACAGAACAAAGGAAATTATCCCTGTCTCATTTTGTAACAACAAACAATGAACAAAATAAATGAAACAAAGGTATTAATGTGGGAGCAGTCTTCCAAACTGGAGGACTGTTTCTTTTCTGAGAAAGCTCTTGCAGTTCAATAATTTCCTATCTCTTTTCCTAAGTTCTATCTTTCAAGTAGAGAAGATTCAAGTGTTTAGTCATCTTTTAGGAGTGGGTTGCTCTGTAGTTTTAAGTAGTCAGAATGTGAGACAGTCTGTTTATTTGATTTTTACTTGAAGTTACTCAAGAAGAACTCTGTAACAACTTACTTTTTTTCAGATTTTAAAGGTTTGAGCTGTGTGCTTGATATCATCTTTGGGAATTTACTCAAAATAAGAAATTGTTAATTAGTAGAATCATGTAGTTTTTTATTTCTAGAGAAATGTGTCTATATTCTTCTGTTTATAAAAAATAAAAATATCCAAGTAGGAAATATCTACGCTATTCAGGATACTGCCTTCTTAAGGGTCAAATATAAACTTTATGACAGATCCATAGTGCGACCTCTGGGCAGTAGTGAAGACACAGATTTATCTACAGTAGAAGCCAAAATGAATGAATAATGTACCATCTAGAAAAACAGACAAAAGGAATTGAGCAACATTATTAAAAAATTGTATTGTGGTCTCCAGACATTTCTTTTAATATCAGTCATTTACTTGCCATCTCAATCCTCCAAACCATCAAATTTCAAACTCTATCCAATGAGAATAATAAGCCAAAGAATGCTTTAATGCACACAAATTGAAAGAGACTTCAAAGGAATAAACTAGACACAAATGTTAACAAATTAGTATATATTTTTACGATCTTCAGTCCATGTATTTATCCAAATTGGCTTTTCTATTGACCCTTGAAATGACCCTCTTTGCATAGGGGTAGTAGAGATTTGCCAGTACTTTATTGCTAAACATCTCAAGTCTTCCAACTATCCCAACTGATCCAACTTCATTTTTCATGCTCCAGGTCAGGCAAGTCAACAGTTGTTCCCTGCTCTGCTGCAGACTACTCCAGGGTTGGGTATGAAAACAGGAAATAATATAATGTTCTGTATTTTGAGCATTTGACTTGTTGTTGGGCCCTAGAAACACAGAGAAAGAATATTTGTGTGGGGAAGAAGACACACCTCACTTTGATTAGTCTAGCTGGAAAAGCTATAAGTTTGGAGGACACTACGGTAGGTTGTCAGAGAGAAATATGAAGGAAATGGGTGGATGATGAGAAAACATTATACCAAGTCTTATGAGAAGATTAATCCCCTACAAACATCTGGCAGTAGTTTTCTATGCTGATTTTTGATGTGGTTATTGTGACAGAAATTTAGTAATTCACTCAGTAACTCTACCAAAGTTCAGTTCACAGACATCTCAGCCCTGCAGTCTTTAATTTTACAGTGAGGAGCATAAATGTGAGTGATAAAGCAATCTTCACTATAACACAGACGAATGGCCCCTGTGCTGAGCGTTGTGTCTTTGTGCAACTTTTGCACCCAGGAAGAGGTACATAGTGGTTGTACTGGAATCAGAAATGAGGCCCATGATTCCTACTTTCCTTTGTATTGAAACTGAAGCTAGCAGTAGTATTTCAAACTATTTTCTTGGGCTTTTCTTTTGATATGGATAATTATCTACAGAATCACTGAAATGTTATAGATAATTTTCATTTGACAAAACATTGTGTAGTACTTCCTTGCAGCGATTAGTCTTATTTAAGGAACACTATTATGTGTAATATGTATTGTGGACTTATCCATGGCCACACACTTTGAGGTGCTACAGCATGAACTCAGCCACAGTCATAAGATGCTTTAAGGTGTACCTTTTCCAGCATGGACTTATCTTTGTGCCACAATCCCTTCTAAGGTACATATGCTGTGGCACAGACATAACCACGGCCATAGACACTTCAATATGTACCTGCTCTGGCATGGACTTATCCATGTCCATGGACGCTTCAGGTGGTCCTGATCCCATGAGTGCTCATCCATAGGCCACAGTCCCTTCAACTTGAGTTCACACTGGAGTTCCAGCCTGTCCAGTACGGCAGCACAGAAACAGCAGGGATGCCCTGGCCATCTGCCAGCCCAGGTGCATCGCCATTGCTGTTATCAAAATGTTCCCAGGCACAGCAGTACAGCGAGCAGTGAAAGCAAAAAGCAGCCACTAATGAGTGTTAGACTCTAATATACAGTAGGGCACTCAAGCCCCATGGAAAGCACAAGAGCCTGTTGATTAACAGATCAGCAGCAATAACAGCTATAAATTCAATCTAGCACGTTCTAGTCAAATCTGCTGCTATCTCAAACTCTTTGAGCCCCACATTGGGCACCAAAAAAGGCTGTCATGGTTTAACCCCATCTGTCAACTGAGCCCCACTCAGCTGCTCACTCACTGCCCCTGTGACAGGACAGGGGAAACGATTGGAAGGGTAAACGTGAGAAAACTCATGAGTTGAGACAAAGACAGTTTAAGAGGTAAAGCAAAAGCTGCACAGGAAGCAAAACAAAACAAGGAATTCATTCAGCACTTCCCATGGCTAGGCAGGTGTTCAGCCACCTCCAGGAGAGCAGAGCTCCATCACGTGTAAGGCTCCTTGTAAAGACAAATGTCATAACTACAAACATCCCCCCACTGCCTTCCTTCTTCCCACAGCTTTATATTGCTGAGCACAATCCAATATGACATGGAATATCTCTTTGACAGTTGAGGTCAGCTATCCCAGCTGTGTACCCTTCCAACTTCTTGTGCACCCCCAGCCTGCTCACTGGTGGGGTGGAGTGAGAAGCAGAAAAGGCCTTGACGCTGTGTGAGCACTGCTTAGCAATAACTAAAACATCCCTGTGTTATCAACACTGTTTTCAGCATAAAACTAATCTAATTGATAGCCCCATACTATCTACAATGAAGAAAATTATCTTAACCAAAGCCAGCATATATGATATTCAAGGATATTTACATTTCCAGTATCTGCCATTTCCTTAAACGTATAATTCACTGAAAACACCCTGTTTCAGCTAAACTTCTATTGGAAAAGGTTTCTGAGATCCAGAATGGAGCTTCAGATCTTAGTAAGAGCAACGATGTCAACACATCTTCAGAAGACAAAGTGTCTGGTCAATGTGGTTCACTCAGCATGCCAAAGATTAGGACTAAAGTTTTGGTTTTAAGGAGTCTACCATATCCTGGAGGATGCCCCTAGATCACTGTGTGGTTTCTCTAGCTCACAGGCAAAACAAGATAGAAGAATTAGAAAACCTCCAAATAAACAACAAACTAAAGCTGGAAATTCAATTTGTTTGATAATGAGACAAAACCCAGCTATCTGAGATTCTAATGCCATGTCTATGCCAGTATATCAAAATGGCAGAGAAGTGCCAGCACCCATACTATTAAACAGTGCAAAACTGGGTGGCCACCTCTACAGTTTTAACTGGAATTGTGTCCTGACCCATACCAGCTCCTGAGGTGTGGATGGGAGAGTGCTGTTTGGCCCCTGCTAGGATTTGTTTTAACATTTTTGACCCTCTTCTTTGCCCTGGTGAGACCTCGCCTGGAGTACTGCGTCCAGCTCTGGAGACCCCAACACAAGAAGGATGTGGACCTGTTTGAGCATGTCCAGGGGAGGGCTACAAAAATGATCAGTGGTCTGGAAAACCTCTCCTATGAAGACAGGCTGAGAGAATTGGGGTTGTTCAGCCTGCAGAGGAGAAGGCTCTCGGGGGACCTTATAGTGACCTTCCAGCGTCTAAAAGGGCCCTGTAAGAGGGCAGGGGAAGAACTATTCATGAGGGTTTGTAGCAATAGGAAGAGGGGTAATTGTTTTTAGCTTAGAAAAGGTAGATTTAGGTTGGACATTAGGAAAACGTTCTTTAATATGAGGGTGGCTGATCACTGGAACAGGTTGCCCAGAGAGGTGGTGGCGGCCCCATCCCTGGAGACATTCAAGATCAGGCTCTGAGCAACCTGACCTACTTGGTGTCCCTGCTTTTTGTGGGGAGGTTGGACTAGATGATCTTTAGAGGTCCCTTCCAACCCAATACATTCTGTGATTTTATGATTCTATGATTTTTAATAATTCAGATGATTTTTTCCCTTGCTTAGAGATGTTGCTTATTATTGCTAAAATCCCAAGGAGAAGTATATCCTAAAAATGTCTCTGTACAAGAAAACTGTCCTGAATTAACCAAGCAGAGATTCATAGAAAATTATGTGATTAGTTTAAAAGTGTTCTGTGCATTTTTTCGAACTGTGGTCCAGTTAACTTCTTTCAGTTTTGAGGTAAAGCATGAAATAAAACTGAACTAGGGAAACTGCCTGAATATTTTAAATAATTTTCTAATATTTACTGGGATAATGTTTCACTGGCCTTTTTGCATATCAAGTAGCTGTGATTGTCTAACACAAATGCTCATAGAGAATATGAACAATATAGAATAAAAGTGGTTTAGTTCATGTTTGTAGTAGTGCTCATGTATAAACCAACCAAGAAACAGAAAAAAATGCTGTCATTTTTTATCACTTATAATTAAGTAATAGCATTCAGATAATAAGCAGTCATTTTTTTGCATAGACACTTTCTAAAGTTTGGTAGCATCATACAAAAGCAAATAGCTGACAATTAGCTATACAGAAGGGTGTTCTGGATGGCATACTGAATGGATAACTGGGGGAAAAGATCCTGCCTTCTGCCACAAGCTTCCCACATAACCCGAAGCAAATCATATAACTGCTTTGTTCACCAAAGGGGTGGGAGATGTGATTCTACTTCCATTTCTAGCTTGTCTAGACTATGAGGAGTCTCAGGTGATTACTACATTTCCATACACTCCCTAGTATGCATGTGTTCCCCATTGCTTGATCTGCAACCTGATATTAATTACAGTGGCAAAGATCATGCAGAAAAGAGGGAGTTGGAAAATAGTTTCTCCTGGTGCTTGATCTCCATAACCTGTCACCAAGCTCTAGTGTGTAGATTACAATTTCAAGCAAACTCTGTTTTAATAGTTCTGTATTCCCAAATGGTATTATTTGTTTGTGTTTGAAGTCACTACCACAGTGCTGCAGCTCACGGCAATTTTCATTCTACGTTGTTGCTTTAGCGAAGAAACATAGGTTTGCTTTACTTAAGATCTTCCAAATTGGAAATCTACAGGGAATTGATAGAAAAATGTAGGTTCCCCTCCCTGGGGGGCCAAGTGGGAGACAGTGACTTTTGGCAGGCAACACAGCAGTGTGCAAAATGGATTTCCCATCTGAAGCCACTAAACTATCTCTGGCTAGAGCTGTGATGCCATCTGGGGAGTATGCGGCTATAGGCTCTTGAACATAGCTGTTTCTTTTAACATGAATCCCCTTCTCTTGGAGGTGACATCCTTGAATCAGATGCCACATGCCTTCTCAGTGCTGTTTAACAGAGTGCATGGCTTTAATAACCAGTATCTAAACATTTCATCAAATGACATTGTGAATAATTTATTGAGGATACTCTTTGCCTTGAAAACTGCCAGCATTCAGTGTGTTACAGCATCAATCTGACCATTTGGGATCCATTGGGTCTGACCCTGGGCTCCCTTACACTCCTTCAATATTATCTGAAATTTGAATTGTGCTTTTTCAGAGTTTTCACAGATCCAAGGCGACTCCACTTATGCACATAGACATTGCTCTGATAGTTGCTTTCTCTCTTATTTTTGGCCTTGAGAAAATGGTTCTTCCTCTGTTGAAGTATTTTTTCTTCCTTTTGTTTTATAGAACATCATGTCGTATAGATGATCTGTGGAGTGCTTTTAAAACACCTCATCCTGAACAAAATGTGCTAACATGCAGGTTTAGTTATCCATTTGGATGGGCAGAAGTACAGCTACATTAGTGTTGCCAAAATCCTGTTATTTTGAGGCTGTCTACTAAAAAGAGTGTAAAAGTCAGGAAGGCAGCCTTTTATAAAGATGTGAGTTATGACATTTGGTCTTCTTATTGTTCATTATTTACTTTACATTTCTGAAAATAAAGTAGGCAGTGTACTTTTTCTTTCATCTAGTACTTTGTGACCACTTTGGTAGAGCTCCTCTGCTTGACACTCCGCAAGCACCGATGTTTTAAAGCTGGAGCAGCCCTAGCAACATTTCTGGCTTTGGCTGTCTCCATGGGTTCCCATTCTAAAGATCCAGCTTCTAGCTCCTAGCACCTCTTCGGAGAACCAGCATTTCTTAGTTCAACCAAAAGGCCCTCCAAGAACTGGCTTTCTCTGTAGAATGCTAAGGAAAAAAAAGCAGTAGGAAAATGAGTTCGGGGGTCTTTAGGTTTCTTAACAGTAGTTCATACCTTTTTTTGGAGCACAAGAGCATGTGTCACATGTCAGCAATGAAACATAAGCATGCCAGCATGCCAGAGGATGCATCTCACTGCCTCTTCCTTCCCTGTTTGACACTGGCTCTCCCTGACTCACCAATGAATGCAGGCTGCTGCCCTTGCTCATCTACTATGCTCCTCAGCAGGCAGCAGCATTTGGGGTGAAGTCTATGCTCTGAATGTCTTCATATCCCAGCCGAGCACCACTGCCTTTGCCTGACCACCAGATGTCTCTGGGCCAGCCTTGCCTGACACTGCAGCCACCAGCCAGGCTGAAATTCTCTTGAGGTGGCCCCTGATCTCCCTGGCAAAACAAGTTGGCTCCTGAGGGCAGGAGGCAGCTGAAAAGTTATAAAGACACCTCCTTCCCCTTATAACTCCCACCTATCTCGAAACTTCTTGGAGTTTCGCCAGCCTCACAGCAACAATCAGAGCCCTCTCAGGCTGGTCTTCTGATGTCAACAGATTGTTACGAAACCTTTCTGATCCTTCTCAGGGATCATACCTGGGGCCAGGTTATGTCAGTGCTGCAAAATTTCTTTTTTGGTATTACAGGCAAATCTTGCCCTCACCCTTGAGATGGCAACACATGGTTTTGCATCTGAGAAGCTCTGAGTGAGCTCTGTGCCATCATATAACCTATATTGACATCCTTATGTTTCCTAGAGTCTTAAATATGCCCATACCTGGAGCTCTACTCTGCCCTGAGAGATTTCTACTTTAAGTACACTTTTACTCCTTTAGGATGTGTGATGCACAAAGCAATTTGAAAACTTTCCAAATGCAATTATTTCTTGGATATTATGAGAAAAATACAGATCTAAATTGACTACTCAAACAATATACTATTTGTAAAACTTTTTTATCCCACTTGAGCCATTTTAGTCTTGTGACCAAAATCTTGATGAAAACCCTCTTCTGTCTTTTCTTCCCCACACATTTTCTTTTCTGGAACATTAATCCTCTTTTCATCAGCAGATCTATAGCTGTTATTCTATAATTATTCATATTACTTGAATGACTCTCATGATAAATGAAAATTTCTAAGGAAAGGTCTAATGACCATTCATTTCAGGGACTATGGTATCCATCCATCCTGTAGCATGATGGATACTCATTACCACAATATTGGAAAACCTTTCATTTCATAAATGTGTTAGGGTTGAAGGAATGAATTCTTAATGTGAACTAGAACAGAAATGGGATTGCAAAGAGGTCTATTTAAAAATTATTACGGGAGTGTATTTACATGGAAGTGTTACAATAGTCTGATTAGGTTTAGATTTGTTTTCTTCGTGATTGCTTCTTCAGCCCCCAAAGATTCTCCTCTTTATTTTGCCATTCTGTTCTTGGAAATTGCTATTATTTGTTAACAAATGTTTTTATCCTTTATGTAAACTCTTTACAGATCTTGTTTTGTATCTCTGTGAGGGAGAATAGTGATAGAAATTGAGTGCGAAGAAAGGCAGAGAGCATGTGGGAGCTGGCTTGTACTTGCAAGGACAACTAAGCCTAACAGCATCACCAGATTATTGAATAAACTGATATAGGTTCATGGAACTGAAATGCATCCTCATCACATGTAAGAAGTTTGCTGGGCTGCTCAGATCAGCTAGAGACAAGTTTTATTTCTGAGTGGAAGTGTGTCCAATGAATGTGATCATCTCAAATGAGTTTAAAATGAGTACATTTGTACATAGTTAAAATGCTTTGCATCAGTTCTAGCGCATTTAACACTTCTGGATTTTGTACTTCACATTTAGTGAGTCAAGATTTACTCTAAGGTTTGGATCTTACAGAACAGGCTTAGTAAATAGGAAATATCCATTAAGACACTATGAGACACTATAAGACAAACCTGGATAATGGGATAACCTCCAGTACAATATCCAGGCACAGGCCCATATGAGAAAGATGTTAGACAAGATAATGCACCGTCTCTGCATTTAGCTCTCTTGAAAATATTTTTTCTTTTTTTACCATTATTTGCCTTCCATGGGCTATGGTGTCAATTCAGCAAAATAAGTCAGCCTGCCCTAACACAGAATTGCACAGCCCTCTGTTGAGAGTATGAAAATTATGCCTTTTTGGAAGGGATGCAGGAGAATTGCAAAGACTCAGCATGCTGCTAAGCATCAGTGAATATTTGACAAGGTTTATTTGGCTAATCCTCACTTTCCTTAAAACAATTTTTGGAGTGGAAGGGACAAGGGCAAACTTTATGCCAACCTTGTCCTTTGAATCTAAGCTCAAAATAGCCCACAAATGGTTCCTGGAATTGAATTTTGGGCTCCAAAAAATATATCAAAAGAAAATTCAGGAACTCAAAATAATCAACGTGTACCACATCCCAGTTATGTGTGGATCTGTTTTGTTTAGTTCCTCTTTAAATAATTCTCTATTGTATTCAGAATTCTTCTGTAGTTTATTTTAAAATGCATACACTTGCACTGGAGTTGCACAATCAAATGCAAAGGGATGCACAACCAAAGACAATCTTCTGCTCTAGGGATGATTTTTAAGAGAAATATAGTGACTTTCTTTTCCTCTTTGAGATGTGGAAGACCAGCCCAGAGACAGGGATGTTACCTTCTGCTTTGGAATAATGCTTCAGATTGTTCTTGGGTGATTCTAATATAAGCTTTATTATTTTGTAACAAGATTTTCACAAGTTGTCCCAATGTGAGTTACTGAAATACATGTACTAATGTGGATTTGATTGGAAAAATGGGGCCTGCTCTAGAATGTAGGAAGAAATTATAAAAAAAATAGAAAGAAAAATGCGACAAACATAATTATCACAGAAAATGTAACTGAGATTAGAGTCATTCTTGCACCAGTGCCTACATCAAGCTGTTTTCTATCTGTTACATGGTCATTTGTGACAGTGTGGGAAATGCGCCTCAGACAATGGAATTGTTTTTCACAGAGTGAACTAAAAATGTTCACTTAGTTACTTTTCAATTGGTTTGTTATAAAGTAAATTGGAATTAAAAACATTTAATTCTTTTATTCTCACTTTGGGAGAAATGTTTGCCGTTATGCCTGGATTCATGGTTAGTTGACTAGCCAAGGACAAATGTATTCAGTAGATTCCAGTTTGCTCCAGTGTTAGTAAGCAGAAGCAACAGTTGGCCATTTTTCAGATTGCAGCTGATGAAGCTTTTCCACTTAGTTCCCCTCTGTGGAGTATTTAAGGATTTTACACCAGAAATGGGAGAAAGTCTGGAAAACAAGATGGCCATCAGCTCTCAGTTGCACGATTAGTTCTTACTTCTGCTTCACAGACCAATCAAGCTTTTCATGTGCAATGAGCTGGGAAAAGAATGGGATTCAATAGCATAGTGGTTAAGGCAACGTCACAGTAAGGTGTCCTCCAGATAATCCCAGGCAACTGTTCAACCTCTGCACTACAGGCTCTTACTTTATGGCTCAATGGAGGGTGAAACCCATTTCCCAGTTATGGAGCCAGAAACCAGAAATAGGCACAGGGTGGGAAAGGAAACCAGTATTTCTGCATCCCACAAATGTACTCTAAAGAAGGAACTACTAGAGAAGCTAGCACGCAGCCATGGACACATTTCCTTTGGTAGACTGTTCTGAAAATATCTATGGATTAGGGCATGAGGGAAAACTAGATGAGAAAATGCATATCTAGAGGAATTTAGTAGATTCCTCACTACCCTGAAAGCAGTCAAGGCACCCTTCTTCAGCACCTCTGGGACTTGACTCACAAAATAGTTACTGCAGGCAAGTGTTATGTCTCCAGAGGAGTAAATGAGAAGGGGTTGAAGTATATAAAACCTTGTAAATCTGTGCCTAAGGAAAAATTAGGAGATGTTTAACATCATGATATGATCACTACGCCCCACAGTGTGTTACAATTTTTGGATTTTTTCAATGTCAATCTCAATAGATCAGTGCTCCCTAGGATTCAGAGAAGGAACATGTTTGGCTGGGAGCTGCCTAGGGTAGATAGCTGACAAGGTAGGCAGCTCCTCTGCTAAGCTTGGGTTTTGAGACTTTAATAGGTTCCTCTTTCTACTGCAGATCCTAAGTCCAACACCCATAACTTTCCTTTAAGGACTGTTGTAATGATGCTGCTGTTTCCTTCCTTCCATACATTTTCCTGTCCTGACATACAACTCAAGCTATGAGTTTGTGGAGACTTTAAAATCTGTATGGTTTTCTTCAGAGTCATTTTTATCGAAAACAAATAGAGGAACAGGTTTTTGTTCGTTAGTTTGCCATAGCTAACTTGTCATTTACAAAGCTTACACAAAGCTTACAAAGCTTTTATCGTACTTGCAATACCTATTTGGCTTTTCTGGATATTTTGGTAGGATTATTTTTTTTTTTTTAGCTTTTTGTTTTAATCAGACAAGAATATGATTTTATTCTGGTACAGTAACTGGAATTCTAACATAAAAGTTGTTAACATATGTATATTTAACAGTTATGCGTTGCTAAAGATTCTCTTGATATCTAATGAGTTTTTTCACTCAATTCAGGACAGTTTGAATTAACATTTAGTTAATAGGAGGAGGATAGGTGTAACTGCATCCTTTTACTAAATACCATTTTTCATTTTTACTTGGTTACTACTTGTCAGGCATCTGAAAAAATTTAATGTGTTTTCAGAATACTGCATGTGGCCTTATTATGAAGAAGCTATAGGTCATGACTTATTTAATCCTTAAAATATGTCCTGTAGAGGAATGACTGGGTGGATGTCTCTGTGACAGATGCAGTCCAAATCATTTGCTAGTGAGTAAAACCTGGAGGAGTGAATGTTTGTGCTTTGGTCAGAGGGACAACCAAAGGTGTTTCAGACAAAACTGGCTGAGAAAAAGATGCATACTGGCTTTCCTTTCTCTTCCCTTCTCTTTCTTAGTTCCTTCTCTCACTTTTCTGCACATTGCCTTAATGCTTCTTTCACCCTTTGTCTGGGCTGAGATGTCTCACAGAGCATAAAACTTGTTCTTAAATGCAGACAGTTGCAGCAGATGTTGGGTAGGTGTGCATGATGTTTGAAGGAGTTGGATACAGAGCAGGAGGAAATCCTTATCTAGGTGCAACTGAATCACTAAAATGCCTGGATCTCTCCCATAGACAAGGCAATGGCAGGAAGAGAGCTGGTGCTTAATCCAAAACAATTCTGGGATCTTTAGTGCAAACCAGGAAAAGAAAAAAAAAAAAATAGAAAAGAAAGGAAAAAATCTGGAACAGCTGGGAAACAGGGACAAAGGGTATGACCACACTAAAAAATGTTTATTAGGATCTGTTACTGGCCTCTGTTACTGGCATTCAAAGCCATATTTGTACAGATAAAAGAGGCCTGTAAACAAGTTAGAATACATTTATCAAGGGGAGTTTTAATTACCCCTACACTGCCAGAAATCAGAATGTCAGAAGTGAATTGAATCCTAGGGAAAGAAACAAGTTTGGAAAAGAGAGACTGCTTACTCATGAGTGCTTAAGAACAAGTGATTGTACTACAAGTCAGAGACAAGATGGGTTGGCTCAACAGGGAATAGCACAAAAATATTTTATGAAGTACACTTCAAGGGAAAGGAGCTCAGATGAAACGAATAGCATCTATGATCACTTCAGAAATCTGCAAATGATAAGTGATAATTAAGAGATTTATAGTCAAAACACGTATGTGCTTAGAGTCCAGGATTACATAAATTTTTCTTTTCCTCCCTTTTTGACTTAATTTTGGAGAAGGTTCCAGAAGTCTGTTTTCAATTCTGTTTATTCTCTGCCTAGGGAAGACTGAATTTTGCTGCTTTAAACTCTGTTTGGTGACTGATGTTCTGAGACATTTTAAGATGACATCCATCTGATATGAGATCCTGCTTTTGTCATACTATTTACAGCTAGGCAATGGTCCATTAAGGCATCTATTTCACAGACAGCTGATAAGAGTTCCACAGTATTGAATGTGTCCAACCCCAGGTAAAGAAACAGGGAGATGATGCCAAGAAAATAAAAGATCTAAAGTCAAAAGGAAGACACAGCTGACCACATAAATTAACATTTGACCTGAAAAAAGAAAATTAAAAGGTATGAGGGAGCAGGGTTTCCTTATATATGTACCAATAGACATACTTCAGTTTTGCAAAATCCAGTTATCCTCAGAGATCTATTAATAATAAAGAACAAATATATGTCAGATTTTCTTGTGCTTCTCAATCAGAGAAATATAATGGCAAAATTATGAAAAAAGACAGTATCTATAACTTTTCAGTTCTGCAAGTATTTATTGTCTGTATTGTTAAAGGTAGACCTTAATCCTAACTTAAAATAAAGAGTTAATATTTCAAAAACACTTTTAAAACTAATTGCAGATGCATGATTGTGTCTCTTGTACATGATCTCAAAAGTTTCAGACGAGCCTTTTCCTGGTCACTGTGCAATGTAACCCACTCATCCTCCCAGCCTCCCTTGTTGTCTTCAGCAATTCAAGTAGGTGAGGTGAAAGCCACATGGGTGATGTAAGCAGAGCCAGGGCTCCACTCGTGCAAAGAGCCGCATGTTTCTGACCCTAACATTCACCACATACGGGCTTTTGCAATCCCGTTTGCAACATCTAAGTTTCTGATGCACTGTGAGCATGCAACAAAATGTTCACTTGTATAAATTTACTTTTTACCTTACATAATTTTGTCAGAAGCAGGTGAAAGTTCTTTTGTATTCAGAGCCACACTAATTCCACATCCTAGTGTTTGAGCCTTTGTTCAAAAAAGGCTCTTGAGAAAAAGTGTATCCATAATTCTAGCCTTCATCAGCAAAGAACTTTGAAGAAGAAAAAGAAAAATCTTATAGTAACAGAGGTCCAGGATACTACGTCAGTATAACCAGCCTCCCGTTAACAAAGAGGGTCTTTACATTTCTGAAGCATGTGACACCTCAGTCTTCATAGATTCAACAATAAGGTCACACCCTGGGCAGTTAGGAAGGGTACCACACAGAAATATTCTAGTTTTAGGACACTTCAACACCCGAGACATGCATAAGCAGTTCCTCATTGTTCTCTGTATCCCTCCCTTTGTGATTTCCCTTTAACCAATGTCAAACATTAAATTCAATGGAAGTTTTATCAGGAGAGCTAATCTTGCCTTCAGGCTTTTATTTTATTTCTTTCTTTCGTTTTATCCCCCTTATGTTTTGTCTCAAAGCACACAGTGCCAGTGCGACATTGGTCCATCCATTCAAAAGTATTCTTTATGTAGCCTGGTGGTATAGTTTTTAGAATTTAGAAACTATGAACATAAAATTGAAGCTACTGTAAAAGTAAGCCAAAAAGACAGTATCTGTAGTGTGAAAATGTTTTCAATACTAATTGCATTTTTATTTCTGTTGTATCTCTAATCCAAGGACCTCGGGATACTTCTACTTTTGATAAACAAAGAGAAGTTACAATTATTGCTCTTAAAATCAGATTTCATAACCAGATTCTACCAGGTATTGATAAGTCTTGAATTTGAGCACAGGAAAGTAAACAAAGCATAGAAAATATTCTTTATAATTACTTACAAGAGCCATTGTTTGGAAAGATACAGAAAGATCTAGGTGAAATAGCACATGGCTAAAGGCCTGTGAGTCCCAGAGAATGTGTTGAGCTTGGATATGCTCAACTGAGAAACCAATATGCCAAAACTGTTTGTGTGGAAGCTAGATTTAGATGACAAATAAAATACAGCATGGATCTGACTATTCTACTCACTGACCGACATGAATAGACACCTGAATTCTGAGAATGTCATTCACAAGGGTGTATTTTCAAATCTTTGTCATGCTCAGTAT
>VYZX01027584.1:0-26986 GCA_013401335.1 Brachypteracias leptosomus | reverse complement strand
GGTCAAAGTCTGCATGTCTAAAGTCCAGGGTTGTAAGCTTGGAATACATCCTCCTAGTTGCCCCGAGGATCTCGAATTCTAGCACTTCGTGGTCACTGCAGCCAAGGTTATCCCTGAGCCCCACGTTGGTCACCAGCCCTTCCCTGTTGGTGAGAACAAGGTCCAGCATAGCACCTTTTCTTGTTGGTTCCTCTACCATTTGAAGGAGGAAGTTGTTATCTATGCATTCCAGGAACATCCTGGACTGCTGGCGCCTTGCTGTGCTGTCCCTCCAGCAGATGTCATGGTGGTTAAAATCCCCCACGAGGACCAGGGCCTGTGAACGCAAATCTACTTCTATCTGCCTATGGAGGGCCTCATCTGCTTGGTTCTGCTGGTCAGGTGGCCTGTAGCAGACCCCTACTGTAACATCACCTACCCCTGTCTTCCCTTTAATCTTAACCCATATGCTCTCAACCAGCTCATTGTCCTTCTCCAGATGGAGCTCCATCAATTCCAGCTGGTCCCTGATGTAGAGGGCAATACATCCTCCCCTCCTACCCTGCCTGTGCTTCCTAAAGAGCTTGTATCCCTCTATCCCTATGTTCCAGTCATGGGAATCATCCCACAAAGTTTCAGTGATAACCACTATGTCATGGCTTTCCAGCAGCACAGTGGCCCCTAATTCATCCTGTTTATTGCCCAAGCTGTGTGCATTCATGTAGAGGCACTTCAGCTGGGCTGACCGGGTCACCCTCTTCTGTGAATGCCCCTTGATTCCCTTGGGGTGTCCCGGTGCATCGTCCCTGGTTTGCCTCAGGGCAACAAGTTGAGAGCCTTTACTAGTGTCCCCTGCCTCTGCCCCTGGTGTGCTGCCCCACTGTTTGCCACAGGCAAGCATGAAATTATTAACCCCTTCCCCCTTCAAATCTAGTTTAAAGCCCTACCAATGAGCCCTGCCAACTCCTGCCCCAGTATATTTCTTAAAGCTGAACCCCTCAGGGCAGTTGAAATCTTATATATTCATATAGGCATCATCTAAAGTGTTTCTAGCTTCTGTTGCTGCCAAGATAAGGTGGTATATACAGTCTCAGTGAAACTGAAAAATTCCCACGTATGGGGCTAATTAAAACTCCATACACTTCTACAAACTGCTTGCTTTTTGTATCTGATTATGTTATGCCTTCTCATGATTTCTACACAGCCTTAGTCATGACTCTTAAATGCTTAAGATAAACAATACCAGAACAATTCTATTCCTCATGCTAAATCACTTCTCTGCACCACTGCTCTGTTCCTGCTGAGAGCCTTCACCATCTTCCAGAGTCATTTTTGGTAAAAAGTGAAGCCAACTGCTTATGGCTGTAGTGAGGCATGAAGTGCACCTATCCCCACTGTGGTCACTGCAATGTGAACTTGGGATAGGATGAACAATATCTTATGCCCATTTCCTGATGTATTGTCTGACTGAAATGTTGTAATAGTGTGGCTTACCAGGATAGAGATGCATGTGTCACTCTGATGTTCCTAGAGCACATTCTTTCAATTTAACAGATTTAACAACTTTCTGATTTGAAACACTTGCTATTAGTGTCAGCCTGGCCAACAGTGAGGGCTCACATAGATTTTCTCCATGATAATTTTTTTTCCATTTATTTTTGTAATAATTACTTTACAAGTTCTGACACAGGAACCTCTTAAGCTGCTGCCTAACAGTGCTGCTACACTTTCATTACTGCCTAAAGAAGCTGTTAATACAAACTTTAATGTTTAACTTATCTGAAGCTAATTGAATTGCTTCTCCATCTTCCAATTGCAATCAGTGATGACTTGATGACTCTATGCAGTTACAGCTTGTTCATACAGTACATCACTTGTATCACTGATTGCAGAAGAGTCAATTTCCAGAACAAAAATGATTTCTGTGTTGTTTTCATAGTAGTTGGATAGATGGAAAAGATATCTTTTGTGTCATAGTGCAATATTCTGAGCTGAAATTTCTCAGGGGAACTTCACATTGTGTGAAATTATGAATTCAATCGGATACTGCAATTTTGAGATCCTTAATTTATCCTAAGAGATCTTTTTTTTGTTTTGTTTTGTTTTCTCCAGCTGATGAGATGCATTGATTAAGGCTTATAATGAAAAGCAGATCAGCTAACAATCACAGGTCATCAAGAGGATGAAATAATTGTGGAATGTTGCTCATGGAAATCAGGTACAGACAAAATAGTCAAATCTTTGAAAAGTTAAAAAAAAGTATTTCATTGAGTTAGAAGGACAACAGTACTTTTCACAAGAACATGAACCAGTTCAAATGTGAATCTTACTTGCAAGAGGAAATACTTCAACCACATCCACATCCACATTTTGGAGTAGTACTCTGATCACTTTAAGTAATTTGATTACTAGTTCAAATTTTTAAGTTTGTAAAAGACAACAGTACTAGTCCATAACGTCTAATACCTCTCTTATGGAAATAGCCAGTCATCATTTCAGGTTACAGATTAAAACAGAAAGTGTATAGTAAAAATGAGCCAATAACCAGAAGCCTGAATGGAAGTTTTTGTACACAAGACCTACCTTTGCAGAAAGTAGTTTATTGTGCTGGTCAAAAATTTTTATATTTCCTGAACTCCTACATTCCTCAAGAATTTTATTTTTGCTGTCAACTATTATAATATCTACATTTTTCAGGCAGATTGAAGCAAAGTTAAAGTCATTAACCTGAATAAAATGTCATGACTCGTATTCATTATATTTTTCATGCAGTCTGAACTGCATGAAACTATCCTTTTACTAGGCCAAAATAAACCTTGTCAAAAACACTGTTAATTCAGACCATATGGTAATGAACTCTTTGTTCAATGGTAAAATTAGGCAAAAGGTTTTCTTTACTCCATTCTGCCTTACAGTCTGGCAATTTTATCATTAATATTTTTCTCAGATTTTTCCTTCCTTTTTTTTTTAAATCCTGGTTAAAAGAATTCGTAAACAAAACTCAACAGTTTTAGAAGCAGATCTTATATACTTACATTTAAAAATAGATTTATAATACCAAAAAGAAATTTTTCACAGGTACTGTAGTATATACTGGCTTTGAATCAAGTTAGTAATATGGCTCAGGAGTCTCTTAAAATTTCATGTTCTGATCTCAGCCAAAACCAGAGTTCAGAGGAACAGTAATTATTTTTTTTTAAAGTACAGCAGCCTTCTTTTAATCTCAAGGATCTGATTTGAACCATATCCAAAGTGCAAGTCAGCACCAATTTTTATTTTATTCATATGTGCTAACCTACATATCTACTTATCTACATCAAAAGAGTTAAGGGCTAATTCTCTGTTATGTTGCTTGTTTACTTATACAAGTTGAACAGTATATATAGGAGTATGAGAAAGAGCAGGAATAGTTCCTTGCTGAGAAAATATCTTCAGCATAGAGCTGGTATGCAAGAAGTCTACCACTAATTGCTCAGCTTCTCTCAGATAGAGAAAAAGCCAAATATATGGAACTGGAAGATGAAGAAGACAAATGACATAGATGAAGAACATATCACAGTGGTTGGCTACACTATACTTCCAATGGTAATGTCAGGTCCTAAAACTAAAGAATAATCTAATTAATGTTGTAATCAAGCATATGAAAGGAAAAGAAATACTGATTGCAATATTCGTGTGTGGTGGGTTTACCTTGGCTGGGTGCCCGGTGCCCACCCCTAGTCCCTCTATCACTCCCCCCACCCCCCATCAAAACCTCCGTCAGCAAGGCAAGCGGGGAGAGAGTAAGATGGAAAAGGAAAACCCGTGGGTTATGATAAGAAGCAGTTTAATAAACAGCAGAGAAAGCAAGGTCGCGCATGTGCGAAGCAAAAGCAACAAAGCCGTTACTCTCTACTTCCCATCCGCAGGCGGTGTCGGGCCTGTCCCGGGAAGCAGGGCTCCAGAACGCGTACCGGTTGCTCGGAGGACAAATGTCTTCCCAGAATGCCCCCGTCCTCCTCCCTTTATAGTTGAGCTGACGTCATATGGTATGGAATCTCCTATTGGTCAGCTCGGGTCAGCTGTCCGGGTTGTATCCCCTCCCAAATCTTGCCCCCCCACACACACCCCGTACCTTTGATGCTGTGTGGGAGTCATAACAAGGGTGTGTGTTATCAACACCTTCTGGCTTCCAGTCTGTATGGGGAAAATCAGCTCAGACAGACCCACTACATCATGGAGTTAAACTAGGCTACTATGGGTCTACATAAAGAGTTTCCATTGTTTTTTCAGTTGTAACATTGGTGCAATGGTCAACATTGATGTTACTCCACATCTACATCACTATAACTACAGAATCCATATAAAATAGTGCTTATTCAATATATACTTGTATATTTGCCAATGAGGCAAACAACTGAAAAAGTCTCACTTTTGGAGATCCTTATAACCAATTAATAGGTTTTTTTTCCTTTCTAATTCAAATCCAGATAGAGGGTATGTAGCCAACAGATCATTTGCTGTTCTTGGAGCTTCTGCTTCAGTTTTTAATTTTTCTTCTCTTTCCCCTCTTTTAATTCATGTTATTATTGACAGCTGTTCTCTTCTTACCTAGGATAGGGCTTCATTACAGCTAAGAAGCTAAAATGGGATGAAAGGAAATGGAATAAGCTTCTGTAAATGAATAGTCAGGAGCTAAGTTTTTATCGCCATTGTTCTGAATGGTTGTCGGTCTGAACTAAACATATGACAGATGGAAATGAAGTACTATAAATGTATTGTCGTGTTTCTCAAAGACGCCATTCTCTGTGGTGGTAATTCTCTTGTATGGTTAAAGACTTCCTGTCCCATAGCAGA
Organism: Brachypteracias leptosomus; assembly: GCA_013401335.1. Taxonomy (NCBI): domain Eukaryota; kingdom Metazoa; phylum Chordata; class Aves; order Coraciiformes; family Brachypteraciidae; genus Brachypteracias; species Brachypteracias leptosomus. The sequence goes on along the minus strand of VYZX01027584.1, from coordinate 22,171 downwards.
GCAGCAGCCAGCTTTAGATCCTTGCCAACAGGGGCATAACGTTGATCACAATGGAAGCTTGTTGAGGCCCACTGTTTGAAGGCACACTTGCAGTAGGTTATGAAGAGGAGAGACAGTGAGGGGAGCACAGGAAGGTGAACAGGGAGTTCATCTGAATTCTTAGGCCATGAACTTTGTACAAAGTGTTGCAATAGTGCTTGCAGGAGGCCAAACAGCCTTGCATCTCACAATAGATTTGAGATGTCTCATAGGCTCTTAGTATCTTCAACAAGAGGTGCACCAAGATGTACATACATACATACAGTATTAGTATTTGCACTATAAGCACTTGCAGTGTTTCCATCCATCCTCCTTTTCAGAATATAATCTGGTTAGATTTTACCCGTTTACATGAGCAGGTATAGTTGATACTAGATTTTATAACAGGTACTGTTGTCTGCCAAAAAGACAAATAGCCATGCTATGCCTCCAAGGAAGTTCAATATAAAAAGCTTCTTTATAGTCATTAAGAAAAAAGAGTTCATCAACATAAAACTTACATACAGAATTTAGGAAAAACAGCTAAAAAATAAATACATTGATTATGCAAAAATCCAAGTGTGAGATTCAAACATTTCAACCCAAAGTAAAATGAAAATACTTGAAAAAGAAAGCCAGTCTAATAGAATGACTATAAAAGTTATTTCAGAATTGTATTATAGGCCATTATCTTTATTCCAAATTAAATATATAAACTTGAGCTTTTTTAAATCAAATCTTTTGAACTTCAAAACCCTATGCAGGTAAGAATTTGCTTTCGAAGTATTTTGGTGGTATTTTATTTTTGTTAAAAAAGAATTATAACAAAGGCTTTATGAAATCAGGCGGAAAACTGTCAGGTAATGACAGGTTGCTTGGCAATAGCAATTTGATTGGAAATTATCTTTCAAAATGTATAATGATAGTTGTCCTTGCAAAAGTAGAATTTCTGGACACAACACGTCTGTAAAAGGGATTGAAAACGCTTCTGAGGAAGTAATGCAGACAGATTCTTCTCGGTACACAGTGAAAGGACAAGAGGCAATGGGTACAAATTGAAACACAGGAAATTCTATTTAAACGTAATAAAAAATACTGTAAGGATGGTCAAACACTAGAACAGGTTGCCCAGAGAGGTTGTGGAGTCTCTGCCCTTGGAGATGTTTAAAACTCAGCTGGATATGGTCCTGGGCAACCTGCTGTAGCTGATGCTGCTTGAGTCAGTTGGGTTGGACTACAGGATATCCCGGTGTCCCTTCCAACCTCAACCATTCTGTGTTTATATGTGGAAATTACTAGGAATAANTGCCCCCCCACACACACCCCGTACCTTTGATGCTGTGTGGGAGTCATAACAAGGGTGTGTGTTATCAACACCTTCTGGCTTCCAGTCTGTATGGGGAAAATCAGCTCAGACAGACCCACTACATCATGGAGTTAAACTAGGCTACTATGGGTCTACATAAAGAGTTTCCATTGTTTTTTCAGTTGTAACATTGGTGCAATGGTCAACATTGATGTTACTCCACATCTACATCACTATAACTACAGAATCCATATAAAATAGTGCTTATTCAATATATACTTGTATATTTGCCAATGAGGCAAACAACTGAAAAAGTCTCACTTTTGGAGATCCTTATAACCAATTAATAGGTTTTTTTTCCTTTCTAATTCAAATCCAGATAGAGGGTATGTAGCCAACAGATCATTTGCTGTTCTTGGAGCTTCTGCTTCAGTTTTTAATTTTTCTTCTCTTTCCCCTCTTTTAATTCATGTTATTATTGACAGCTGTTCTCTTCTTACCTAGGATAGGGCTTCATTACAGCTAAGAAGCTAAAATGGGATGAAAGGAAATGGAATAAGCTTCTGTAAATGAATAGTCAGGAGCTAAGTTTTTATCGCCATTGTTCTGAATGGTTGTCGGTCTGAACTAAACATATGACAGATGGAAATGAAGTACTATAAATGTATTGTCGTGTTTCTCAAAGACGCCATTCTCTGTGGTGGTAATTCTCTTGTATGGTTAAAGACTTCCTGTCCCATAGCAGAGCAGCAGCCAGCTTTAGATCCTTGCCAACAGGGGCATAACGTTGATCACAATGGAAGCTTGTTGAGGCCCACTGTTTGAAGGCACACTTGCAGTAGGTTATGAAGAGGAGAGACAGTGAGGGGAGCACAGGAAGGTGAACAGGGAGTTCATCTGAATTCTTAGGCCATGAACTTTGTACAAAGTGTTGCAATAGTGCTTGCAGGAGGCCAAACAGCCTTGCATCTCACAATAGATTTGAGATGTCTCATAGGCTCTTAGTATCTTCAACAAGAGGTGCACCAAGATGTACATACATACATACAGTATTAGTATTTGCACTATAAGCACTTGCAGTGTTTCCATCCATCCTCCTTTTCAGAATATAATCTGGTTAGATTTTACCCGTTTACATGAGCAGGTATAGTTGATACTAGATTTTATAACAGGTACTGTTGTCTGCCAAAAAGACAAATAGCCATGCTATGCCTCCAAGGAAGTTCAATATAAAAAGCTTCTTTATAGTCATTAAGAAAAAAGAGTTCATCAACATAAAACTTACATACAGAATTTAGGAAAAACAGCTAAAAAATAAATACATTGATTATGCAAAAATCCAAGTGTGAGATTCAAACATTTCAACCCAAAGTAAAATGAAAATACTTGAAAAAGAAAGCCAGTCTAATAGAATGACTATAAAAGTTATTTCAGAATTGTATTATAGGCCATTATCTTTATTCCAAATTAAATATATAAACTTGAGCTTTTTTAAATCAAATCTTTTGAACTTCAAAACCCTATGCAGGTAAGAATTTGCTTTCGAAGTATTTTGGTGGTATTTTATTTTTGTTAAAAAAGAATTATAACAAAGGCTTTATGAAATCAGGCGGAAAACTGTCAGGTAATGACAGGTTGCTTGGCAATAGCAATTTGATTGGAAATTATCTTTCAAAATGTATAATGATAGTTGTCCTTGCAAAAGTAGAATTTCTGGACACAACACGTCTGTAAAAGGGATTGAAAACGCTTCTGAGGAAGTAATGCAGACAGATTCTTCTCGGTACACAGTGAAAGGACAAGAGGCAATGGGTACAAATTGAAACACAGGAAATTCTATTTAAACGTAATAAAAAATACTGTAAGGATGGTCAAACACTAGAACAGGTTGCCCAGAGAGGTTGTGGAGTCTCTGCCCTTGGAGATGTTTAAAACTCAGCTGGATATGGTCCTGGGCAACCTGCTGTAGCTGATGCTGCTTGAGTCAGTTGGGTTGGACTACAGGATATCCCGGTGTCCCTTCCAACCTCAACCATTCTGTGTTTATATGTGGAAATTACTAGGAATAAATCACTATCATTCATAGAAAGGGGGCTTCTGGGCCTTGGCAAAGGTTATGCACTTGGACTTTTGCAACTGAAAGAGACAAAATGTATTTACTTGTAATTGATGCTTATACCAGCTGGACAGAAAAACTTGGCAAGTAAACAAGACACCAAATCCCTGATTGAGGCTGTTCACATTTCTAAATTTAGCTGTTCAAGTGTCTTCAGAGAGTGTCAGTTCATATTCATAATTTGAAGTCTAATTTCATAATATAAATGTGAAATCAAAGTACAGTCCAGGAGTCAAGCACCCAGCTGAACATTAAGTTTTACATTGGTGTTACAGTCTGTTTCATGGTTCAGCTGACTAGCAGCAAGCACTTGAAGCAGCCTGACTTTTTTTCTGAATGGCACCACTCAATCAGGATGTCTGTGGTGCTGTCAAAACATTTGATATTCCTCCCACTAGAGTGCATAAGTGTTTCAAAAATGGAAATCAAGAGTATAAGTGTTTTAAGTATGTTGAACATTTACTTCATTACTTCTAGGAGGAAATTTAATCTTAATTAAAGTCACCAAGTAATGAACAAGACTGTGGAAAATATCTCTAGCAAGTATCTGTCATGTCTATTAAATGCTGAATTAAAAATCCTCATCTCCAGAGATCTCTGAACTGAGATACACAGCAATTAATAACAGCTAATAAATAATGAGCATCATCTGTATATGGTAACTCAAAGTGGAAAAAAGAAGTAGTGTTCCCTGAAAAGCAGTTGAGATTTCAGTCCATGCTATCATTTGCAATCTGAAAACAAGTGTCAGGTAATGTTTTTAGATATCAGTTCATCATCCAATTATGTTTTCAGACTCTTGTTTTAAAATGTTATATTGATAAACCTGATAAGTATACAGAAAATTTGTTCTGACAACTAACAAGCACTGTCAGAATTAAAGATATATTTTGTATATAAAGAGTATAAAGTATGATCAGACACAGCAAAAGTTAAGGGAGAGGAGGGCTTCCAACTGTTCCTGTTATATTATTGGGGTTGTTCACCCTGGAGAAGAGAAGGCTCTGGGGAGACCTTATTGTAGCCTTTCAAAACTTAAAGGGACTTATAAGAAAGATGAGGATAGTCATTTTAGCAGGGCCTGTTTCAATAGGACAAGGGGTAGTGGTTTTAAACTAGAAGAGGGTAGATTTAGACTAGGTAGGAGAAATAATTTTTTTACGGTAAGTGTGGTTAAACCCTGGAACAGGTTGCCCAGAGAGGCAGTAGATGCCCCATTCCTGGAAACATTCAAGGTCAGGTTGGATAGGGATCTGAGAAACATAATCTAATTGAAGATGTCCCTGCTCACTACAGGGTGGTTGGACTAGATGACCTTTAAAGGTCTCTTCAAACTCTAAACATTCTGTGATTCTATGTAGTTTAAAATATGACTACTTACATNGGCTTTATGAAATCAGGCGGAAAACTGTCAGGTAATGACAGGTTGCTTGGCAATAGCAATTTGATTGGAAATTATCTTTCAAAATGTATAATGATAGTTGTCCTTGCAAAAGTAGAATTTCTGGACACAACACGTCTGTAAAAGGGATTGAAAACGCTTCTGAGGAAGTAATGCAGACAGATTCTTCTCGGTACACAGTGAAAGGACAAGAGGCAATGGGTACAAATTGAAACACAGGAAATTCTATTTAAACGTAATAAAAAATACTGTAAGGATGGTCAAACACTAGAACAGGTTGCCCAGAGAGGTTGTGGAGTCTCTGCCCTTGGAGATGTTTAAAACTCAGCTGGATATGGTCCTGGGCAACCTGCTGTAGCTGATGCTGCTTGAGTCAGTTGGGTTGGACTACAGGATATCCCGGTGTCCCTTCCAACCTCAACCATTCTGTGTTTATATGTGGAAATTACTAGGAATAAATCACTATCATTCATAGAAAGGGGGCTTCTGGGCCTTGGCAAAGGTTATGCACTTGGACTTTTGCAACTGAAAGAGACAAAATGTATTTACTTGTAATTGATGCTTATACCAGCTGGACAGAAAAACTTGGCAAGTAAACAAGACACCAAATCCCTGATTGAGGCTGTTCACATTTCTAAATTTAGCTGTTCAAGTGTCTTCAGAGAGTGTCAGTTCATATTCATAATTTGAAGTCTAATTTCATAATATAAATGTGAAATCAAAGTACAGTCCAGGAGTCAAGCACCCAGCTGAACATTAAGTTTTACATTGGTGTTACAGTCTGTTTCATGGTTCAGCTGACTAGCAGCAAGCACTTGAAGCAGCCTGACTTTTTTTCTGAATGGCACCACTCAATCAGGATGTCTGTGGTGCTGTCAAAACATTTGATATTCCTCCCACTAGAGTGCATAAGTGTTTCAAAAATGGAAATCAAGAGTATAAGTGTTTTAAGTATGTTGAACATTTACTTCATTACTTCTAGGAGGAAATTTAATCTTAATTAAAGTCACCAAGTAATGAACAAGACTGTGGAAAATATCTCTAGCAAGTATCTGTCATGTCTATTAAATGCTGAATTAAAAATCCTCATCTCCAGAGATCTCTGAACTGAGATACACAGCAATTAATAACAGCTAATAAATAATGAGCATCATCTGTATATGGTAACTCAAAGTGGAAAAAAGAAGTAGTGTTCCCTGAAAAGCAGTTGAGATTTCAGTCCATGCTATCATTTGCAATCTGAAAACAAGTGTCAGGTAATGTTTTTAGATATCAGTTCATCATCCAATTATGTTTTCAGACTCTTGTTTTAAAATGTTATATTGATAAACCTGATAAGTATACAGAAAATTTGTTCTGACAACTAACAAGCACTGTCAGAATTAAAGATATATTTTGTATATAAAGAGTATAAAGTATGATCAGACACAGCAAAAGTTAAGGGAGAGGAGGGCTTCCAACTGTTCCTGTTATATTATTGGGGTTGTTCACCCTGGAGAAGAGAAGGCTCTGGGGAGACCTTATTGTAGCCTTTCAAAACTTAAAGGGACTTATAAGAAAGATGAGGATAGTCATTTTAGCAGGGCCTGTTTCAATAGGACAAGGGGTAGTGGTTTTAAACTAGAAGAGGGTAGATTTAGACTAGGTAGGAGAAATAATTTTTTTACGGTAAGTGTGGTTAAACCCTGGAACAGGTTGCCCAGAGAGGCAGTAGATGCCCCATTCCTGGAAACATTCAAGGTCAGGTTGGATAGGGATCTGAGAAACATAATCTAATTGAAGATGTANTTAAAGGGACTTATAAGAAAGATGAGGATAGTCATTTTAGCAGGGCCTGTTTCAATAGGACAAGGGGTAGTGGTTTTAAACTAGAAGAGGGTAGATTTAGACTAGGTAGGAGAAATAATTTTTTTACGGTAAGTGTGGTTAAACCCTGGAACAGGTTGCCCAGAGAGGCAGTAGATGCCCCATTCCTGGAAACATTCAAGGTCAGGTTGGATAGGGATCTGAGAAACATAATCTAATTGAAGATGTCCCTGCTCACTACAGGGTGGTTGGACTAGATGACCTTTAAAGGTCTCTTCAAACTCTAAACATTCTGTGATTCTATGTAGTTTAAAATATGACTACTTACATTGTTGGTGAGAAAATTAAGGCTCTTTGTCCATGGAAAGAGGGAACACAGTCCATTTGCTCAGAACCTTTCTGGAGCTAGTACAGGGTTTTATCCCCCCTTTATCAATGTGTAAATTCCTTCCAACTTCCGTCTCATTAATACTATTTAACAAACTACTTAATTAGAGATTTAACTTCAGATAGGACATATTTCTTTGCTTAAAGATAAACATATTCTTTGATTCTTTGTTCATCTAAAGTTTTCAAATTAATTTACTTTCCTCACAAGTTCCCCATAGTAAACTTTTTTCTTCTTTACCACTAATCTCTGCCATCCGTGCTGGCATATTTAGGATAATTAGATTATCTATCATTTCTAACTGATAAGGTCTCAGGTTTTCTGCCTGTGATTAGTGAAGGTTGTATAATGGTTCCCAGAAGTAACCTACTAAACTCCCTTTCCAGTACAATCCAATTTATCCTACTGTCTTCTGTGTCTTACATTGTTTCCATGGATTTCTGTTTTAATAAACTCTGACTTCAATTTAGTTCATTCTCTAACTATTATTATTGTTCCCTTTAAAAGTTATCCTGAATTCCTATGAGATTGGGTTTTAGTCTTAGATGTGCTTTTATACGTGTCCTAGCCTTGTCCTTTTCAGATTTTTTTAAGACTAACAGAGCTTGTGCTATTCTTTTTTTAAAATATACGTATAAAACTCAGCAAGATACTTTGCATTCCTGGTTTCTTCTCATCCACTTTAAAGTATTAGATTTTAAAGCATTAGTTCTATTGGTGAAGGTCCCTCTTTTCCCTTTCCATTCTTTTTCCACTGACTCAGTCCAAAAACCCTGTCTATCTTAAAAAAAAATAAAATTACATCCTCCCATTTTCATGTATGTGTTCTTATATTTCACAGTTCTTTCCCCCATTTCTAAAGAAATCTATCAGCCTGCCATTGTGACTCATTTAAATTTAATACACAGCTCCTGCACTTAAAAACTAAGTAGTCCAGAATACTTAATACTGTTGATGGTTCCTGCTTTCCTTAGGTGTACCTGAGCACACAACTTCCTAAAGCAATTTCTGGAAGGAAGGAAGTTAATGAGCTCTTGTCCCAAAGAATTTTCTCCCATTTTCTCTCTGAATCCTCCACAAATCTCGTGTACCACTTATTTAATCCAGTGTACTAAACACTTATCCATACCACTATGATAATGAAACGAAAAGTGAAAGTCAATATAGCCAAAATTAGACCAAATGAAGAATTTTCTAATAGAAGTGAGCATAGCTGTTATCTTATGCCTTTAATAGTTTTATTCAATGCTAGCTCAACTAGTTGTCTGGGTACTGAAAAAAGGGGTTATTGAATACCCACTGCTACTGTGTTAAATTTGCACAAAATGATTGTTTCACTTTGATATCATCATAGAAAAAAATAAGAAAAAAGAAAAAAGAAAAAAGAAAAAAGAAAAAAGAAAAAAGAAAAAAGAAAAAAGAAAAAAGAAAAAAGAAAAAAGAAAAAAGAAAAAAGAAAAAAGAAAAAAGAAAAAAGAAAAAAGAAAAAAGAAAAAAGAAAAAAGAAAAAAGAAAAAAGAAAAAAAAAAAAAGTTGAGTAAACTTTTTCTTACAAAACAGCCTATAAAAATAAAAAGATCATAATTAGAGTCTTGTAGAATACATTGTATTCAAGAAATTGTTGATCTTGAGCAAATCATGCCTGGGAAGCCTGTTAGCACAAGCAGCTACTGTAAGGGGCACCTCATGCTGGCCTGTGCTGCAAACTGATAGCTGTTATTGCAGAGATGGCATTCCAGCCTGTCAGGAAAACTTATATGATCTTATTTGCCAAATAAAATAAAAGACACCACAGTATAGGAGGGAGAAGGAACCTCTGCCTAGATGGGATCTGCACAGCATGCCATGAAAGAATCATCTGGGGTCTGTCTGAAGCTGCACAAATGCAGTATTCCCAGCATCTGAAAGGACATAAGATTTATTTGCTGTCTATATTCCTCTTTTTATTCTCTCTTATTAAAATGGGGATTTTGTTATGCCATTTGTTGTCAGGCTTTTCTTGTTGAGATCTGGTAAGTGCCCCACACTGTCTCTATCTCTCTCACTCGGCCCCAGTGCAGAGGGTTGAAATTGAGAGACAAGATGCTGAGATATATTATTCTGCACTATTCTGACGAGCTTTAAAATAATTCTGTTGCCTCTTTGGGTTTTTTAAGGCAAAGTAAGAGATCCCAAAGTAAGCTAGTGGACACTTAGTAAATACCATTTACAATTGAAGCTCATGTAATGAAATATGTGGTGGGAAACCACAGGAACAACTGTTACAGGTACATCTATGGGTGTCTTAAAAAATGTACTGGGACCTGGAAAAATATCTACTGATTTCCCTTACCTTTGTACAAAACAGTACTGGACTCCTATTTCTAGATGAAGGATGACTACATTAAGGTGGATAAAATGTCCCATGGAGAAGAATGATTTTCATTTGATGCCTTCTTTCCCTAAAGGAAAAAAACACAAACAAACATTACACAAATATGAAGATTAGCCTGAAGAATAAGATCAAATGTTGATGATCTGAGAAAGCTTTAAGGAGTTATTTGGGAAATGAGCAGGAAAAAGGATCTCATCTTTATGGATGTTGTCACCAGGATTAATTGGAAACTTATAACTTGGGTTCATACTTTGGATAGAGCTTGACAGAACTGATACTCAGAATCTGGAAAAAGGGTGGAAGAGGTATTTCTATAATTTCATGATGGTTTTAAGAAAATTAAAACAGGTGCATTTGTTAAGGAACAAATAGGTATATATATTGATATAAAGACATAATAGGTATATATGAAACATAAGTAAGTAATAATGCTGTGGAGAGAATTGATAAGGTGGAAACACAGAATGAATTGGTAGTCTGTCAGGTTCGAATGTCAGATGAAGCCCAAGAAATAGCTGGAAGGTTTGTACACTCATGTAAGGCCACTGGTAGCAGAACGAAGTAATAGACATACTGCTGAAGATGTGAAACCAAAGACAACAAAAAATACAGTGGAATAGAAACCTTGTCTGAAGTACAGTTTCTATTGGATGTGTGGTGTTTGAAAAAAGAGAAATTAATATAGAGGTGTGGAGACAGCACTATACATTAGGGGTCCAACCTCAGCAATCCCGTTAGGCTCAACTCTGGATTTTGCTATTGAATTATCCCCCAATATTCAGCATCATCTTTCTACTTGTGCAAGCAGAAATTACCTTTTCCCTCTTCATTAGGTATAAACACTGTGATGTTTTAAACAGTGTAGGAGATGGGTATTATTAATTATGTACTGTTATCTAATTTTATCCCCTGTAAAAGAAATAAACACTATTGAAGGCATCATTACACTTCTAATTAGACTTAACAGAGAGTGAGAGTTTCCATTTGTGGGAAATATTCATCTTTTGAAATAGTTCAATTCCAAATTTGTACCCAGCATGATACTTATGAAAAACTATGTTGACCTGTTCTATGTGACATCTGCCCATCATTTTTTAAATTAAGTATATACAAAAGAAACAAGAAGATTTAAGTTATTCCTAATAGTTGCTACTCAATAGAAGATAATCACTGCACGGCCGGTATGCAGCTAAAAGCTGTTTTCATTCCAGTGAGAAGAGACAGTGATAAATTGGTCAAATCCAATAAAGGAAACAGTGAAAGCAAAATTCAGCAGAAGTGACTGTGTACTAAATATTAAGATTACTGAGAAAATATATGCTTAGTATTAACAATATATATTTCCACTGGTGGAAAGGAATACGCATATTTTACAGTCAAAATGACTCTTGAAAAATACAAATCTCTAGTTTGGGCTGATTTAGAGACAGCATTAATTTCAGAACAACTTTAGTAAAATATTTGATATTGAGAATTACAAGCCTGAATGAAAATAAACACAATCTTTCTTCTAATAGTCCTCTTTTTTTTTTTCCCATTTAGTAAGCTGATATAAAGCAAAACAAAAAACCATCAACCTCAAAATACAAAAAGAAACAAAATTCCTTCATTTTAGCATCTTTACTATATGAATAGTATACATTTCTGGGAAAATACATGGGCTTGTTAGCTGCCCTGTCTATTCCAAACAATATAAAAATACAGTTAGATTGACATTTCTTGTATCCTTCAAGGATGTCTCTCATAGCCTTCAGGGGTTTCTCTCAAGCTAGACTAACTAAAGCATGACTAGGCAATGTGAAATGCTACTCCCAGGTCAGGTAATGTGCCTTAGATCCCATCAGAGTAAAATCTCACAGATGTCAACAGTGATCAATAGAGACTTTGGTAGAAAGCATTCCTAAAAGCATTTAGTCAATTTATTTCTGTCCTGTTAAATGTTTGGGGGGTGGGTTGGTTGGGGTTTTTTTGTTTGGTTGGGGTTTTTTGTTTTGTTTTTTGTTTGTTTTGGGGTTGGGGTTTTTTTTAGTTTTTTAGTCTTTCACCAGCATAATTTAATTTGACATGTTTTACATGAAAGAAATGCAAAAGTTTAGATTAATTCATTTTTCTGTTACTTCGTTGAGATAATTACCTTTACTATTTGTGACAAAAGCAATGTATAAATTATATTCTCAGCAAAAGAGTACTTTTATATTACTATATTAGACTGAAATTCTTATTCACATCTCTTTATATCAATCAGGCATTTTGAAGTATGACACCCTAACTATGGAAGTGCTTTCTATACTCTACATATATTAAACTTTCCCCCCTACAACCCAATCTCCTCAAAAGCCCTGATTAATATATCATGGGAAGGGAATTAGGTCAGATTTTTTCCTCAAGTTAAAAATTTATTTCTGAATCCTGAAATCCTCAAGTACTTGTATCGTCTGTTTAATCTAACTAAAGACACTTTTATTCCTCTTACGGATGGAGTGAGATATTCTTATTCACTGTGTTCTTCTGTGAAAGAATTTGCATACTAGACTGTAGGCCTCAGGGTTTTTACCTATTTCATCAGAAAAGCTTGAGATTTTTTTTCTATGGAATATTTGTCCTTAGCAAAAAGTATTAATTGAAATACTAATTCCATAAAACTTGTACAAGCTGAAACACTTCTATTTTCCAATTAAATTTCAATCCAAGCTTTTTCTAATGGGACTTATCAAAGTTCTTTTGCTTTATCTGGAACTTCCTGGTAAGTCATTATTTACAGTTTAAATGTTTTTTTTCCAAGCTATGGTTGATACCAGAATATTTTTTTCTGATATTTAAACCATAACCTACTTTTACATACCACAGCCTTGGTCTATACTGTTCACTTCGATATTACACTCTTGGACTTCTGGATTAAATATTTTTCTTATGCTTTTTATAAGTGAAATACCTGTAATTCTCCCAGGGTCAAAGGAAGGAGGGTGCTATCCGAATCTATTCTATGTTCTACAGAAAAATTAGATTTTAAACTGCGTTAATATCTGAGGTCTACTTGTATTGTCATTTCAGGTGAATTTTAATAAGAGAAAGATTTGGACAATGACATGGTGTAACAGTTTTTGAAATACCAGGAAATTGATGAAGTAGATAATATAGTTTTTATAGACAAATTTCAAAGTCAAAATATTTGCAGTGCTTCTCCAAACACCAGTAACTTTGCAGAGTGTCTTTATTCACACACACAAGATTTAAAGCACTAATATGTTACATAAAAGATTTTTATTGCATGTATTTGTAACTGTAGATAGCTTATTACCCAATATGTGTCTAGTACATATTGAAATAAGTCTACTAAATTAAGTGTCTAATAACTAATAAGAAATTTTGCTGAATTCAGAACAAGACTAAAAACAGTCAGAAAATTGAGACTGACTTGGTCATGTTTCTGTCTTCATTTTGTCATGGAAGAAGATACTTATGTAACCATTCAGTAATGAGCTTTCCAATTAACAGCTTTTTCCCTGTTCAAAGAATAACTCCACAGGCAATTCCAAATTGTTTCTTGTACATCTGTGTTCATATTCTGACAGTTCATTAGAGATTGAAAACCTTTCATTTTGAGATAAAAAATTAAGTTTACAGTCATTTATATAGTTTACAATTTATTCAATACAGTAAGTTTCCTATTAGAAAATCATGGTCTTAAAATACCTCATTTTTCTCTCCTTGGTTTTACTCAGCCCGATTTCATATATTCATAAAAATTGTATGAATTCCCTAGTCATCTTAACTAAAATTCCAGCTCAAATATTTACAAATTTTATTAATTAATTGAAGAAAAATGTCTCTTCTATAAAGAGATAACATAACTGGATCAGAAAAGGTTTAACATGAAGAATCCAAAGGCATTTTATAATTTCTGCTAAGGTATTTATTCATACATAGAAAAAAAAAATCTGCTTTTTTTTCTTTTTCTTTTCTTTTTAAAGTTCTTCAGCCTTTCTTTCCTTTGACACCAATAATGAAGCACACTGAAATGAGCTATGCAGATCTGATTTGGGTCGTTCACTCCATCCACTACAGCAAACCTGCTAGTTTAGACAGCTATAGAAAGAAGCTGGAAAATAGTGAAACCAACCTATGATAGTTATTAAGGTAGTCTTCAAGAGCCTATATTTAACATCACACTCAAGAAGTGTGGTGTTAAATGACCAAAACCCAAGAAAACCAGACCAAAAAAAAGCAGAATTCAGTTCCAGATCCAAACTGTTTCTAGTATTAACCTGCAGAGATATAAAATTGTAATAGTAAAAATCACTGCAACATAAATTCATCACAAAAGGAGTGCTTCTTCATTGAAATGAGCTATTATTAATATGCCAGATCCCCTGTACAATTATTCTGCTAGTTTAATTAACGGCATTAAAAGCAAAAAGAAGGAATCATGGGTATAGTGCAAACCTGAGGCTTCCTGGAACTCTTCATTCATCCAGCATTTAAGCCAGTCTGGGTGTGCCTGCACACACCAGTATGCAATATAGAGCTCGTGTTGTCAAGGACATAGCCCTATAATGAGTCTAGAAAGCATAGCTTTAAAAGCCATTGCTAATGTTAACTCTTTTATTTAGCTATGTATAGATCCTGGGAACTGGACCTGGAGGGAGGGCAGGTGGGACATTTAATTTTCAATTGTAAATCATTGCAGCATAACAATAATGATAATGAAGCAACTGTTTGACACTTAATACTCTCTGCAAGAATAAGTCACGGTTTATTAATATTAATTTAACAAAAAGAAAAAACCCTAAAATTATCATTAATGGAAATTTGTGTCATATGGTAGTCATAACTAGAGTGTCTCAATTTGCATTTCTAACTACAGTAATGAGAACTGTATTCAAATATATTTACTTTTCTACTCTACAGCTGAAGCTTATTTAATCATGGCTTTATTACAGCTGCTAGCAAAATGAGTATAGCCAGGGGGTGTCCCAAACTTTTTGAGACGACTGCTGAGGTTTAAAACAAGCTGAAGACTGATGTATAATCTAAACTAATTCCTTGTAGAGCATGTACATTGCTGAGTTAAACGGCCATCTAACATCCCAAACAAAATTTTATATACATTTATACACATCTTTTAGCCTGAGAAGGTTCAAATGTACGCTAACTTAGCAAACTCTAGTGTCATGTAAAGATATTGAAAATACTACTGAATGAGACACTTTATGTAACATATTTGGAATTCTTAATACATGATCAGTTAATACCCATGGCTTTTAATATTTGTAAAACCTTCTACTTTTGTACTTATAAATGCTTTATAATCTGCTATAATTTTCTATAATGTGCTTAATATATCTCAGTCCTGCAATACTCTTTTATTCATAAGCCTTTAATAAGAAAGATCAGAAAGATCAAACTTCTTTTTTTTGTTTGTTTGTGTATCCCTTTAGGACCAAAACAGTCTCTATATACTGTACAATCTTTCTAATGGAGTCAAGGGTGACAATACTACATTGTAGTGATATGATACGACCAGAAAAATCATTTATGTAGCAGCATGCCATAAGTGTAAAATAGATTTAATCTGTAAAAACTAATGTATCCTCCCGTACTTTATTTAGAAATGTGCATACAGCATATCAGTAGGTGTCTGTAGNAGAAGGAACAGGGGTCATGGATTTTATCATCTACCCCTTCAGGGTAGGGTGTGGTCTGGTAACGTATCTCTTTGGTCTCTTCCATGTTATGCTGGCGCACTTCTCTGGCATTTGCATATGTGTATGGTTGTGGTGGTGTTTGGGCTATGGTTGATTCCACCACCCATAGTTGAGTTTGCCACCTGGCTTCTTTTTCCATCCCCCATCGAGTTTGTGATGAGGTTTGTTTTTCCGTTCATTATATTCTCTGCAGCCAGCAGGATTATTAACTCTGCTACTGGCCGGGTGACATCAGCTTTTCATCTGGTAGAGATAAAGTTGTGATTTACATTCTACTGGTTCTGGCTGAGTTCCTGTTGCTCTTGTATAGGGTAATTGGCAAAACAGTAGCATTACTCAGTACCTCTCAAAACCACCCATTTGAGATAACATGTCACAGATAACATGCCCTGCTTCTTAATCTTGCCACTCCTTTTACAATTAATCTCTCATTTTCAACTGCCTAGGAAAGAAAGCCTTCCAAAGATCCCAGAAAGTTATGAGGTGTGATGAGAATGAATCCTTTATATGGCATCTTGGTTGAATAAAGCTTTTTTTTTCTTCTTTAAACACAAATTGGGCAAAACCCCACATTATTTTCTAACTGACAAATGTTTTTTCTTTGACAGGAGAATAGCTGTAGGAAAATACTTTCAGAAATCATTGAAAATGTCTGCTGTGTTAGCATATGACAATTTTGTAAACATTTTTTTATATATTCTGGAACATATTTTTCAGTAGAAGTCATAACACATGCAAACTTGCTTTTGATTGTAATAGAAGAGTACTTTTTTGTCCATGCAAACAATTTTTAATCTATACTTCCAGAACTTTGCAAAAGAAGATAAGATGTTAGTGTTACTAAGCATAACTGTAGACAAAAAGATGCAACTCTTTAAGAAAGATAAGATGACAGGGATCAAAATAAGCTATTCAGTGAAAAGTTGTTTGCAAATTTGTCAAAGCCCTGGCCAAAGACTCATTTTTTAGGTAGTCAAACATCTATAGCATTTGAGTTCCATCCAATGGACTCCATCTGCTTTCAGCTTTCCTGCCTTTCACAAAGCCCAGCTTCCACTGTGCCCTGAGATTCCTGGCACATGATGTCAGAAGTTCCTTTCTAACATTGGTAGCCGTGAGTTACCCATGTTAAGTGGGTACAGAGCCTCCAGCCTGCAGATCAGACTTACCCAGCCAACTTCAAGTCTCTACTTGAGACTATGAGAAGAAATCTGGATTTGCTTAATTGTGTGCTATTCCAGATCCAGTATCAGATATTTTAAAGTTCTAAGTGTGGAGATCAAAATCAAAATATCAAAGCATGGCTGGAGTGTTCTTTCATACAAGTATGCTATATAGATATCGGCAAAACAAACAATAATATATGTACAACTTTTTCACAGATCTTGAGCATTTTCTAAGAGACTGTTAGTGTTCTATGATTACAGCTTCTATGATCATCAGCTCAACATAAGACCATGTAACATGAGGTACAAAGAGGGTCTCTTTTACAGCCTTTAACCCTCAGTCTCACCTATGATATCAAAATATTTTTCTTTTCCTTCTTCAAAACCCTTTTCTTTTTCATTCTTTTTATGTCTAAGTTCATTTGTCTGCTCCATCATCCTTCTTTGTTAAAAAGGGTTATGATATTACTTAATCTTCAATGGAACCATGAAAAATGTTTCTAAAATACTTCTCTGTTTCTTGTCTGTTAGAGAACCACATATTTGAATTCTGAAAATCTTATTGACTCACCAGATTTTACCATGTACAGTTTAAAAAAAATATTGGGAACTAGATTGAAACATAAAACACAAGGATAAAGACAGATAATACATTTTGCTACAAAACTGCAACCCAAATCATTACAATACTGTTGTGTATACATAGGCAGTAATACAGTTAAACAGCAAGAATTGACAGAAATTTCACTTTAGTTAAATTCATTAATAACTTACATGAAGTTCTCAAGCCTGATTATTGGAATTAACATCAGTATAGCCATTTCTTCTTCAGAGTTCATAGAAGACTCAAGTTCCAAAATAATTGGGTAACCTACTGCTTTCTTCATGCAATTTTAAAAAAAAATAAATGCTCAACTCAGCTCAATGCTACTGCAAATGTCATTGTACTTCATTAGCATTCTGCTTTTTTTTATTTAAAAAGATCTTTTTATTAGGGCACAAAGGAGTTTTTATTCAGTGAAGATGTTGTGTCATATTTTTTGTTAAATTGGCTAAAATGGGGAATGAGACTTTAGTCCTTTGTTCCTGTCAAGTTGTGCTGTCAACAAGCATTTGGCAAAAAGAAACTCTCCAGGTGGTATAAAGCTGTCATAGTAGCCAGTCCATAAGACAGCTCTGACCTAGCTGCTCCCCCATATATGAGCATCAGCAGTATTGCCAGCTCTAAGTGTCCAGAAATACCAAGTCAGTTTTCAAGGAGCTTTTGAACAGTATTTTTTTTTTTTCCCATTGTTGCTGTTAGGATTCAATATTGTTCAGTTGAGCTTAGTTTTTCTAAAGCCATGAGGACCAAGAAAGCCTCTTTTTAATGAAGGGAAGCTGAGAATCTGTTAAATCAATCCAGGAGGTGTTTTAAAACTCACGAGATGGATAATAAGAACATGAGAGTTAACAATGCAAGGTCAAAAGAGAAGAAGAGTTGTGTTACAGTCACATTCTATGACAGAGTATTTCTACCTTAAGGTTGCAGATATGGGGGGAGGGGAGTGGGGGGCCAGAAAAGCTGGTTTAATAAATCCCGATTTCTTCTGGTTTTCTGGAACCATTTGTAAGACCTCATGGTAAACAAAAGCAGTGAAATTAATTTTTTTTCTTTTTTATTTTCTCAGGTTATCTTTCAAACAGAAAAATTCCCTGACTTCACTGTGCAGATGTAAAAACTGGTGTGTTAGCACAGTAAAATTGGTGATGCAAGTAACACTTGGCAGGGGCTTAATCAGTTCTGCTGGTGAATTTGTAGCTAGTCTAAATCATTACAGGCCAGTTTAAATTTTTATGGGTCTCTTGCTTAGATGGCATTTTAATGCTGTAATCTGATGAACAATTAGTGATTAACTTTGGTCTCATCATTTATACCTCCTTTTAGTAAGTAACTGAACATTTAAACTCCCTGAAGAACTCTATGGAACTATCATCTGTTACTCTACAGCAGCTTTAGATAATGCTGATCACTTTGCAGGGCATACATTAAATGAAGCTGAATAACCCGTTTAAAACTTCACATCTTTCTGCTCCATTTCTTCTTCTTTCTTGTTTACATTCTTAACAACTTCATGTCATTTTGGTGTATATTTTACCCGAAAGCAGCATACCTTTTAAAAAATAAAAGACAAACACTGGATTCTGGCTGCACAGAGAACGTTCAGTGTTAACTAATTTTTCGGCTCAAGAACATTACCATTCTTGCCTGGATCTCTGAAACTTGGCATCTGAGGCCAGAGTGTAAGGTAGAATTCAGTCTAAAATGTTTGCCTGTCAAATTTTAAGAAGACAAATGGATGCTTAAAAAATGAAAACATATAAAAAATTATCTCTACTGAACAAGGGTTTTTCACAGTTTTGCTATTGTGAGATTACAGATCTAGTTAATAGAGACCAATACAACTGAAATAGCATTAAAAATGAATACTTCTTTCAAAGGGAAATTTAAAAAAAAATGATAAGACACTTCTGGAATAAGAAGTGGAAAACTGGAAATCCTCTATGAACAGTTTCACTAGCCACATTTAGTATATGCTAGCTGATGTTAATAAAAACCACCTGTAACAATAACATGAGCTCAGTTAGGCCACTAAAAAATAAAGTAATACGTAATTTAAGAAAGCCAGGATGTAATTGACATTACAACTAATCAGAAATCAAAATGTGCTTCCAACAGACAGTCAGCTTAATTTGCTTCTGACTTTATCTGAATTGACATGTTCCCTTGGAATGTTTTTGTTTAATAAATCAGCAATTACTAACAGAAACCTTTCCAATGTAATGTTTTCGACCAGCTCTAGCCAGCATTGTGTGTGGTTTTTTTATTTCCTTGACATCATAATTCTTCATTCTTTTCATTAGATTATAAATACTGTTGTCGAGGTTTAGATCCAATCCACCTACAAACAGATGCTCTCTGTTAACCCCGCTTTCCCCTGTCTTAATTAGAAGAGAAAGAGGATAAGGGAGAGAGACTTATGGCCCCCTCCCCTCCCAAATGGGAGAAGAAGGGAATGAGAGAGAGAGACTTCTGTGTTAGAAAACTAAAACAGCTTTAATGAAGATAATGATAATAAAAGGAAATAGATACAAAACAAGTATCGAACCCAACCTCCCCATGATGGCGATTACGTCACTGTCACCACTAAGGCTGTGGAGCAGGCACTGGCAAAGTCCCAGACTGGGCTCAGCAGCTGATGGGAACCAGGTTCAGGAGCTGGGTTCAGGAACACACGAATCAGGCCAAGAAGCGAAGGCCAAAGAGCAAGGATGAGTCCACCAAAGGAAAGAAAAAGTCCCAAGGATCCCAAAGGGAAGAGGAGGAAGGGATCCTAAGGGTCAAGACTCTCGTGATCCCTCAGCTTTCTACTGAATATGACATATGTGGGATGGTCAGTTTAGGGTCACGTGTCCTGGCTGCTCCTCCCCGCAGGTGCGGCCTTTCACTTTCTGCACCCCCAGATGTGGTACACATGAGCTAGCAGTGACCTCGGTCTGCACACACCAATCCTTGGTAGTAACTCTAAATATCAAGCATTATCACTGCTAGGAGCAGACACTGTCTGCGAAAACACGCTGTTAGCTTCAGAGAGTGCAGTTAGTTAGCAGAGACTCAGATGAAATGTAAAATCACTGAACAGAACTGGTTTGGTTCTCACTCAAAGCAGGACAACTGTTAATAAAGAAAAATTTTTGTAAGAAAAAGAAAGATAAGGAAGATCTAGATCACAATCTCAACTTTTTATTACATAAAGCAGAAACTGCAGTACTTCTACCTGAGTCAGGCACACATCTAGATTTGTACTTACTAAAAGTACAGAAGTTCATTTTTGTGGTGTTTAAGCTGAAGCTGGTAGTGATGCAATGGCTTAGAGTTTCATAACACAGAAGCCTGGTCCAGCAGCTATTCTGTGGGTGCTGGGACTAGTTCCCTGGGACACTGCCACACATGTGGCAGGGTTCCCTTAGCTGCAAATTCAAACAAAGCATAAGTAAAACAGTGACTCTGCATTTGTCCTATTCAACTGTTAAATTCTTGAAACAGTTTGAATGCAAGCATGGGAACTTGAACATGCATGGCCTTGTTTTTATTTAAATAAATAAGAAGTCCTCATGAAAACATCCTTTATGAATAGTTGTTATCATGTGTGAATATTATATTATATAATAGTTTGACCAAAAAGGAGGAGTTTCTTTCCATGGAGAGGACTTATGCACCATGCTGTGGGAAAGCCATCTGGGGTCCATCTGGTGCTACATGAATATGGGGTTCCCAGCATCTGAAGCAAGGTAAGATTTATTCACTATCTATATTCATATTCTATCTTATTAAAAAAGCTATTGCACTATTTCTTGTTGGACCTTTCTTCTCGAGTTAAAGAAAAGAACCCTACACCATCTCTTTCTCCATCTCTCACCCTACACCCCAGTGCAGAGCACATGGACTAACTTCATATCTTCCAAACTTTTAAATCTCCTGCTGTGCTTTGGATGTTCCTGTAACAAAAATATGAGGAAGGACATATTTTCTTCACCTTTCAAGTGGCCAAAATTTGCAAGTGGGAGTACCTATCTTTTTTTTTTTCTTACAGCCTCATGTATTGAGCAGTCCAAGATTTTTCTCAGCTTGGCATGTTAACAGAGTTGAAGAGGAACTTGTTATAATGGAGAAAATTCTGCAATGTAAATCACTCTTGAAAACTGAAAGAAATGTGATTCACCATAATTATGGAGAAATTACATGTATTCTGTTTGGTACCAGTCCAGTTTCTTCAACCAAAGGCAGCTGAAGCATACAAAAAAATATTTACTGTAGACTTACTTAAAATATTTGAAATAATTTGCATTAATTCCTACATAAACAGCACCCCTGGAGATAGACAGCAAATGACGGCACTGGCAATAGATAAGAAGTAATTACTTTTTTCCTGAAACCACATTAATGTTCTAAATAATGCAGCCACTTCTGTGTTAAAATTTCATGAGCTTGATTGTAATTATTCTTCAGTTTGTGGCAGTCTCAGCTCTAGAGTACACTCTACAAGGCCTGCTCCAGATCTAAAAATAGCTTCAGCTGTGTCTGCTTTATCCTCTTTTGACACTAGAAGAGTGTAAATGTGGATGGAAAATCCACTTTATGTGTTATAAAAAGGTTGTCAGCTATGCACAATTACCACATTCGATTTAAAGATGTTCTCTACTCATTTTTTCCCTCAAAGTCACTAAGCAAACAAAAACCCCTAGACAGACTGTTAATAAGAAAAGAAAACTTCTGAGAATTACTTGGGGGCAGAGGAGAATAAGTCACAGTCTCAGCATGAAATTACAAGTCCACAGCAGAACCTCATGGGGAATAGGCACATTATGGGCTTTACTGCTGGCCTGAGAAGGAACAGATTTCTAGTCCTTCATGTAAACTTTCCCTTACTGAGACATTTGAGACAGTTTCCTCAACTAGAAAAGTTAAAGTAGACTATAACAATCTCTGTGGGCTGAGGTAGCTTCCTACCAGAACAGCCCAAATCCTGGAAATTCCTCAGTATTTCACAGTACTTACAGAGGAACACATGAAAGATAGTCAGGTCCTATAACACAACCTTCTCCTTTATTTGTAGAAACACATATTACATATTTGAGCAACTTACATGCCTTGAAGGCTTAAATCCATTCCCATTTAAATAGGAGTGTTGTGGGATCCCCTTCTTCCTTACTGTCTTACTACTTTTTCTAAGTAAAGATTTTTAATCTCTCTCTTAACTTTCCCCTTAAGTGATTTCTTGAAAGCTGGCACCCTCCAACTGTGTTTATCTTTAAAATAATTCTTCACAGTTATAGTGGGTCTGTCTGA
>VYZX01027583.1:0-27082 GCA_013401335.1 Brachypteracias leptosomus | reverse complement strand
CCAGAGGGAAAGGGGACCCAGGACAGCTGGTCAGTATTCAAGGATCACCTTCTCTGTGTCCAGGAGCAAAGTATACCAACAAAGAGAAAGGCAGGAAAGAATGCTAGGAGACCTGCCTGGATGAGCAAGGAGCTCCTGGACACACTGTCACACAACAAGAAACTTTACAAGGAGTGGAAGAAAGGACAGCTGGAATGGGGGGCATATAAGGAAGCTGTCCAAGCAGCAAGAGACCTGGTTAGAAAAGCTAAAGCTCAGTTAGAATTAAATCTAGCCAGGGAGATCAAGGGGAATAGCAAAAATTTCTACAGGTATATTAATGGTAAAAAGAAGACTAGGGAAGGTGTGGGTCCTCTCAGAAAGGAAACAGGAGGGATGGTGATAAGTGACAGGGAGAAGGCCGAGGTTCTAAATGACTTCTTTACCTCAGTCTTCACTGGCAAGGGCTCCAGCCACACTCCCAGAGTCACAGAATATGATTGCAGAGGCTGGCAGAAAGAAGTGCCCATTGTAAGTGAAAATCAGGTTTGTGACCATCTGCTGAACCTGAAAGTGCACAAGTCCATGGGACCTGATGGGATACACCCATGGGTACTGAGGGAACTGGTGGATAAGGTTGCTAAACCACTCTCTATTATATTCCAAAAGTCATGCAGTCCAATGAAGTCCCCACTGACTGGAAAAGAGGAAACATAACTCCCATTTTAAAGAAGGGGAAGAGGGACAAGCCGGGGAACTATAGGCCAGTCTCACCTCCGTGCCTGGTAAGATCATGGAGCAGATCCTCCTGGAGGCACTGCTGAGGCAGAAGAATAACGAAGAGGTGATTGGGTACAATCAACACGGCTTCATCAAGGGTGAATCATGGCTGACAAACCTGGTGGCCTTCTATGAGGAGGTTATGATATCAATAGACAAGGGAAGAGCAACTGATGTCATTTACCTGGACCTAAGCAAGGCCTTTGACACTGTCCCGCACAACATCCTGATCTCCAAGCTAGTAAAATATGGATTCGAAGGATGGACAACTCGGTGGATAAAGAACTGGCTTGATGGCCGCACCCAAAGAGTTGCTGTCAATGGGTCCATGTCCAAGATAGTGGTAGGACTAGGGGGAATGGGTCAAAACTAGAGGTGGGTAGATTCAGATTAGATGTTAGGAAGAAGTTCTTGACCATGAGGGTGGTGACACTGGAACAGGTTGCCCAGAGAGGTGGTGGAAGTCCTATCCCTGGAAATTTTTAAGGCCAGGCTGGATGGGGCTCTGAGTAATCTGATCTAGTGGGAAGTGGCCCTGCCCATGGCAGGGGAGTTGGAACTAGATGATCTGTTAGGTCCCTCTCAACCCTGACAATTCTATGATTCTATGAAAATCCCAGAGGGACTTATTCTGGTACTGGCAGGGTCAGTTTAAAATCTGCAGTAACCATTCTTGGTAGCATGTTTTCCAATTAAAAAGCAATAGCAAAGTGCTTAAACTTATTGCTGGGAATTAAATACTTCTCCAGAGCTAATTGCTTTTGTTGGTAGTTTTTCAGATGCATGCTAGAAAGACAACAGATAGTTTGGACTGTGAAGGACTCCTCCATGTTTTAAAAGCCTTCCCTGGCACAAAGTGCTCCAATGTTGTTTTCCCCCTTGTGCTTCTCCTTGGCACCAGGTGCGGATGACAAGCCATGTACCAGCGTGCTTGCTCCTGGTCAGAGCAGGAGCCTCAGTGAATCTCTGTGCAGGAGCCAGTGCTGTTAGAGAGCATGTCCCAGCATCCCAGTGGGAAATACTAACATACAGTATGATGTAGAACTGTATTACCCATTAAAAAGCAATTATTTAGGGCATGTAGAAAAGAGAGCATATTATAAATTAAACAAAGAACAAGATGCATTTTAGTAACTGTCCCTGAGTGATGGAAAATATCAGACTGCATATATAGGATTTTACTGTCGGTATGCTGCTGCTGGGGAGAACCCTAGGGAGGGGCTCAGGATGGAGAGAGGTGTTCTGGGCACATATTCAATCACAGTTTAAAGAGAATTAGCTCAAACTGCGCTCATGGACCCTTCCTATTCTCTTATCACAAACATTTGTTTGAATTTATTTGACTGAACGTTTGATGAAAGTAAATGTCAAGGTCGTGTTGCCTGCCCACAGTGTCAAATTTGGCTTGTGTGCAGGAGCGCACCTGTACTTGATCAATCCAGGGAGAGCTGGAGTGCCCTGTGATTTACCTTAACAATTATAATCAAAGCCCCACAGCTGAAACTATGAATGTTTGATCTTCAGAGCTTATAATCAACCCAGAGAAGAAACACCCCAGAAGCTATTTTATTGAATAAATTTAAATAATGCATTAATTTTAGAAAATAATCACATATGAGCAAATGGCTAAGTTAATCAAAGTAATAATTTGTTAAGCTCTTAGGGATATGTAAAAACTTAAATAATGTGTAAATACCACATTTGGCATGTGCATACTTACCACAAAATATGAGTTAGATGTAGTGCACATGTAGCTGAATAAATGTGTTTTAGTGATGCTTAATGGAGGACTGATATATATCAGGTTTGGAAATGGTATGGGAAATTGCTCAATTCCAGGTTAATGCGTATTTCCCTTGTGACCAAACTCTTGGTGGAGAATCCCACTCCATGTCATGCATGGAGACTTGCTGGTAACACACAACATTTTGGCAAAACTTCGTGCATATAGTAAACTAAATACAAAGTGTGTCTGCATTTATGAAGTATCCCAAACTGTGAAACTCAGCTGGAAAAAGAGAGAAAATGGGAGAGGTGTCATTGTCATGTGAAATGTCAGTGTAGCTGGTGCTGCAGGTGATGACAGGTAGGTTATGCGACAGGTGATGAGAGCAACGGGTTGTGGTTTGCTCCTCTGTGCAGCCCAAGAAGGCTGGGGTGGAACTTTCAAGAGGCTCCATAGCATGTATAAGTCTGTTGGCATACATTGAGGTCTGGCAACAAACTCTGGTAGCCTTTGCTACAGATTGGCCATTCCTTACAACCCATTGGATTTTGCACCATTTCTGCAGCCATACTGAGCAAACAGTGGCTACGTCAGGGAGAACAGTGGTGGCACAGCAAATGGTAGTGCAGGAGGCAAGTCTTTAAAGTTGAAGTTTATGCTCCTCTGGTCCTTCTGTGTCTGCTTTTTGTGTATGTGATATATTCATGGGGAAAAGTACTGTGTTCCTTCCTAGATTGACGGAAGATTTTAATTTCTTACAATGTACCAGTCTTGATCTGATTTAGCTATTTCTATGCTGGCATGTGGCAGTGGTGCGGTGTATTAACAGGCTCACAGCAGTCTTCAGTGGGCTCAATAAAGTTAATGTGAGTATTAGTCAAACACTGGCTGACAATTTTCTTAGGCTGGCCTCTGACAAGAGTTGTGGCTGGGAAATTATGATTTTCTTTTGTTATTTAATTTCACTTAATATTGATGTATGGGGTGATATATATGGTGGTTATTTTTTTAAATAGGCCCTTTATCCTGACTCAGTCATGGACTGGAGCTTGGTATTTGTATTAAATATTGTATCAAGTGATTTGCAGTAGCTGTGGGGTTTAGTGGGATGAGAGCTATTTGTTTTTACACAGAAACCTATGATTCCTTTTGTTAGGGCTTTGGATTGCTTTTATGCTCCATTCTCACTGGAGAAATGCAAATGTTACTGAAAAATTATATTTTGATTACAGACACAGATAGCAAAAAAGCATTACAGAAGAAGTTAGGTTTGTCTTCTTTTTGCCTTATTTAAATATGGAAATTATATTCCACTGCCCTCCTTCTGAGAAAATAGCAGAAGCTTGAATGAGAAATGCATCATCGCAGCTGCTGTTGGCCTGGGCTTTAGTGGTCTGGCTCAGTATGAAGTTAGATGGGAAGGCACCCCAGGGACAGCAGGCACTTATGGATTGGAATTCAGGGGTGATGTGGGAAAGCCAAACTGCGAATAGGTTCAAAGTGGAGAAGTCAACATATGAGTTTTGAACCAGCCCAGCAAAGATGCTGTGGCAGCTCACTCAACAGGAGGACCGCGTCTGAGCAGAATGCAGAGAGAAGCAGCCAGGGTGCTCACTGGAGGCTGCTTTGCCCACAAGTAGAAGCCAACAGGAACTTTTTGTGCCAGTAGCCTCCAAACTGGAGCTCCATGTGGCTTTCCCTTTATTTTGATGATAGCTCCCACTTCCCAGTCCCACAACACTGCTGGGGAAAACCTGTGGCCTCATTATGCTCCCTGTACACATGTTCCTCTGTTCTTCCTTGGTTTATTTATCTTAACTCATTTAAGTAAATTTATGGATTTAATGCTTCTCCCCCCCTAGGGTCAGGTGGCTCTGTCCTTGGGCAAGACTGTGTTCTGGCAGCATGTGATGCTGGTTACTTCAGCAACTTGCCTGGCTTTCTTCATCCATGGAAGCTTCTGAAATGCGCATCCTTTGGATTTTACTGTCCCCAGGTATCTGATCAATATAACGGATGGCTGCCAAAATTCAGGTGGGCCCTTGAAGCTGATACACAGGTATATTACATTATGAGCTGACCTGTTGCACCTTAGATTATTTCCTTGCTTGTGCAGAACAGCTATTTTATTCTGTCCTTCAGCTCCTGGAGAAGAGCAGGGAGGAGTACTCGGAGCATTTTGTGGAGGAAAAAGGGTCTTTCCAGACAGCTGAAAGACATACAAACTCCATTTCACCTTGGGTTATAAATCAGCACTAGACAAGCACAGTAATTCTGCTTTTCTGGTTATCGAGTGCATTAGGAACAGAAAGCAATGTATTTAATGTTATATGCTTAAAAGTGTTGGCATTTATCTATTCATCCATATTTACTTGAGTAATTACAAGTCAGATTAGGTGTGATGTTTGCTGACCTTTAAGGAAGGGACCAAAGCAAAAGACTGTGGTGGGTTTACCTTGGCTGGGTGCCCAGTGCCTACCCCTAGTCCCTCTATCACTCCCCCTCCCTCCCCCGTCCTCCCCAAACCTCTGTCAGCAAGGCAAGTGGGGAGAGAATAAGATGGAAAAGAAAAACCCGTGGGTTATGATAAAAAGCAGTTTTAATAAACAGCAGAGAAAGCAAGGCCGCATGCGCGTGAAGCAAAAGCAAACAGAGCTGTCACTTTCTACTTCCCATCCGCAGGCGGTGTCGGGCCTGTCCCGGGAAGCGGCTCCAGAATGCGTAGCGGTTGCTTGGAGGAGAAACGTCTTCCCCCAAATCCCCCCGTCCTCCTCCCTTTATAGTTGAGCAGATGTCATATGGTATGGAATATCCTATTGGTCAGCTCAGGTCAGCTGTCCGGGTTGTATCCCCTTCCAGATCTTGCCCCCCTGTACCTTTGGTGCTGTGTGAGCCCTGCTAGTCATAACATGGGTGTGTTATCAACAGCCTCTGGACTGCAGCATGAGGGCTGTATGGGGAAAATCAGCTCAGACAGACCCACTACAAAGACAAAACAAGTTTTACAAATGCTAGGCAGACCAAAACCCTCAACTACCTGCCATGATCTCAGTATGTAAGGAAAAGTACATATCTCATATAAGGAAAGTAAAAGACTTAATGTAGACAAAAGATATTCTGATAGGTCCCAGTAAAAAATTCAGATAAAGTGACTTAAAAAGAAAGAGGAAAAAAAAGGCAATTTTCTTGTGTGATATCTAGATGGAGAAAAAGGTTGTAGTCCTCCAATTAAAATTTTTGAAAATAAAGAATAATCAGTGCTAGCAGCAAAAGTAGGATTCTCCTGATATTTTTCAATTGTGTCTCAACTGTTAAACCCTGATTAACCTAAATGCAAATTTGTTATTTAAATGTGAAAATAATTTATGATAGCACAAGATAGAAATTGGAACTCAAAATATTAATGTTGGCTATTAATCTACCCATTGCTTCCCATACAAGCATTAATTTGAGCACTCAGGAATTTTCTTGCATTCTATGGGATGCTTTTATTCAATTTACATAAAGAAATCGCATATTTCCAAATTGTGTCTCATACACTGAAGAAAATTTCCCCAAAATGGCATTGCTGATGTAGCCTGTTCAAGTTGCCCATGGAAAGCCTGCATTCCCATCCTTCCTGGTGGTGCCTCAGCCCCTTCCTGACATGAACAGAAATCCTCTTACCATCACATGGTTTTGCAAAGCATAAGGAAAGCAGCTGGGAGCCCCTTCGGTCCCAGTTTGGGGCAGCTTATGCTCCAAAGGCAATATACTTTGCTCATGGGTGAGTGTGAAAGCTGAGCAATTCGGGCAGCTGGAGAAACTGCTGCTTCTTCTCAGTAGGGCTGAAGCTGGTTGCTGTTGCAGTAGGGTGGCAATGCTCCTCTGAGGATGGATATGTGCAAGCTGGTGACTTCGGGATGACTCTTGGAAAGAAAAAAATTTGCCCAGATGCCAGCATTGTCATGAGCGATCCCCTGAGTTTTCCCTTGTCAGCTGATCTGGTGTGGTGGGTTTACCTTGGCTGGGTGCCCGGTGCCCACCCCTAGTCCCTCTATCACTCCCCCCGCCCCCCACCAAAACCTCTGTCAGCAAGGCAAGCGGGGAGAAAGTAAGATGGAAAAGGAAAACCCGTGGGTTATGATAAGAAGCAGTTTAATAAACAGCAGAGAAAGCAAGGTCGCGCGCGCGTGAAGCAAAAGCAACAAAGCCGTTACTCTCTACTTCCCATCCGCAGGCGGTGTCGGGCCTGTCCCGAGAAGCAGGGCTCCAGAACGCGTACCGGTTGCTCGGAGGACAAATGTCTTCAAGAATCCCCCCGTCCTCCTCCCTTTATAGTTGAGCTGACGTCATATGATATGGAATATCTTATTGGTCAGCTCGGGTCGGCTGTCTGGGTTGTATCCCCTCCCAAATCTTGCCCCCCCACACACACACCCCGTCATAACAAGGCTGTGTGTTATCAACACCTTCTGGCTTCTAGTACTGCAGCATGAAGGCTGTAAGGGGAAAATCAGCTCAGACAGACCCACTACATCTGGTTATGGAGATTTGCTTGATTTTGTCTCCCCTGGGCATCCATATATGTGAGAGAGAGATTTTATTAATTTCCCTCCATCAGATGCAGAGTTCTCTCAGCACAGTTCCTGTCCATGTGTGTCCCTGTTTGAATTACTTTAATAATAACAGTGAGAAAAGCAAAAATTATCATATAGATTTTAACCTTAATATTACTTCTAGAATTTGTGGTGGGCTGTAATTGCTTTTTGCCTTTTACCAGGGCCTCTGTTGTTAATTTCACTGGTGTCATTTTTCTCCTGAATGAAAAAGTAAGGCCAATTCTTTAAATGAGAATCAACTTCTGTCACATCCCTGGCTATGCAAACTATATAAGCTCACTTGGGGATTTTGCAGACTCTCATCTGTGACCAGTTACATTTCCCTGGCGCTATCACTATCTTCCTGCCTGTTTTGCTTTCCCAGGAAACAACACAACTGCTCATGCCCTGATGTTGCTGTTGAGGCTGAGTCAAGGAAGGACAGCAAGGTGTGGGACAGCATGCTAACTGGCAGTAGCCCAGTACCCATATTACAGGTCTAAGGGTCTCTTTTCCTTTTCTATCAAGCAGATTCCTCTAGTTTCTCAAAAAAAAAAAAAAAAAAGTTTGGGTTGCTTGAGCATTACACTTCCTGAAATAACCATTTGATAAGAACATGACTTCAGTGATGCCCACTGTTAGCATACAATACGTTTTGAAAACTGATTCTGTAATATACCTCTTGCTTCGTATTTTCATTCTGTTTATTCTGGATATGCTGGTTTGTCCGAACAAACACAGCTGAAGATTATGGGTATCACAGTAGCAAAGCCTAGCAATTATTTCCACTTCTCTGTGCCAGCCTGGAGGCTAATCCCTATGTCCCTTTGTTTCCCTTCTTTTGTTCCCTGGTAGAAAGGAAAATGCCCCTGGCCTGTCACCTTGACTTTACATTTTAAGTTTTGCGTGTTTTTATAAAGATGGACAGAATATTCCTGAGGGGACAGGCATCACATCATGTGTGCAGGACCTCTGTCCTGAGACAGGCTCTGAATTAATGTATTGCACATGAATGAGGGGCGCATGCAGAGAGGGAGAGCAGATCAATGTTTAATTATGCAAATAGTCTTCTAGGCTTTAATATTAAACTGGAATAAACCTGTCATTACAGCTACACTGGGGACAGGCAGTGAGCGAGCTGCGGTGCCTGGGCGCTGCATTAGTGAAGAGGACATGGTGGGTGCAGGGGGTCAGGACCTGGCTGGCAGCTTCTGGCATTGCAGAAGAATTGCACCTGGGGCTGAGCTGCACCTGCCTCCCGCTTACAAAGAGAGAGGTGAAGTTTTGGGATACAGCTGGGTCTGGCTAGAATTATAGCTTCATGCAGTGTTGTTATTTAAAGCTCTCTCAGTAGTAATGAGCTTGGCTTGCCTGATGCGGATATATGAAGACACTTGTCTCTACGGCTCTCCTGCCAGCTGTGGCTGCAGTGACTTTCCTGGTGAGGACTGAAGTGAGAGGTACTGCACTCTGACAAGCCTCTGTTCAGTAGCTATTTTTAATGAGGAGGCCATTTACTTGTGCTGAACTTGATGAGTGTTTTTGAGAATCCAAGTCCAAAATTTCCTCTTGGCAAGTGCTTCTCTGGGAGGGTGGGAGTTATCTTCCTTTCTAGTGGGGCTCCCTTGCAATTTGTGACCAGTGTTCATGGAGCCATAAAGCCTTCTAGAGGATTCAGAATCGGGTGCACAAATGTTGTGATGATGGAAAAAAACTGCACTCATTTGCAAAACTCGATTTGTGCCGATTTTGGGGATCTTTCCTGCTCCTGTCATTTTCTTTGTTTCTTTGTTTCTTTTTTACACCTTGCTAGATCCTCGTGTGGGTGAGCAGAAGGTGCTTATCTATGAGATGCTCCAGGGGACATGGTAGGGAGGGCATGTTTCTTCTGATACCCTGCTTGCGTGGTAGTTGTTTAGCATGACTCTTACCTTGTGTAGCTAAGATAATGGAGGAGGAAGAGGAATATTGCCTGCTGTTGTGTTAGATTAGGCAATGATTTTCTAGCTCTCACAAGCCATATCAGGTTTGTTTCGGTGCCCACACAGTGCCTTGATTCGCTATCAAAGGAAAGTCTTGAATTATGCAAAGAGTAAGGTATAAGCAACACAGCTACTGCTGAGCATGGCTTTACATTGCCTCTGTTGAATATTCATGGTAATCAAAGATCACGCAACTTTGTTTTCTAGAGTTAAAATGTTTTTTCATAGCCTGGATAATTCCAACCTGCACAATAGGTATTGATATAAATATCAAATAGCTCTGATACCTCCTCTAAAGCAATATTTTTTAGTCAGTGGGCAGAGGAGACTGAAAACACAAGTCATGATAATATTTTTGGACATATCTGACAAAAAAACCCACTTCAAAATGTTAACTTTTATTCTTTGCCAATTCTTAATTCAAAAGTCTTTGCTCTAATACAGTTCAAAGCCAGAAGATGAGTGAAGGCATTCCCATCCACAAATTGAGATAAGAGTTTAATTGCCATCTACCGTGTTTCTGAGCTATTGATTATGAGATGAGCTGTCATGAGGTGCATGGTATGGTGGGGAGGCAGAAAATTAAATTATTTGCCACTGCAGGTTTATAGAACTGCCTCATACTTTAACACTTGCTCAGGGGGGTGGAGGCACATTGCATAACAAATGCACAGAAAACATGTCTGGTTGTGAAGAAGGAGGGTTAGAAATGAAACAGGGCCAGCATTTGCCTGTTTGCCTTTATGACATGCTAAGGGCCCTGCTTTTCCATTTGAGGTCTGCATGTTTTATTAGTAGGGTTTTGCAGTAAGGAGATAAGATGATTGAATACATTTCAGTCTGCAAAAATGAGCTCTTCCCTCTAACAGAATCGTGTTTTGCAGTTTTCACTCTCAGCTGGCTGAGAAGATGATAAAAGGTAGCATGGCGTGTGTGCCTTGTTAAATAGGCGCTTTACTTCCAAAGGTTGGTAGATACTTCAGAAAACACTCTGCTTGAGAAAGGCAATGGGAGGATAGAGCTATGCAACTTCAATGTGCTGATACAGGGAAAGGGATTGATCTTTCATCAGGGAGTGGTTTTGGGGGTAGATAGGATATGAGAGCTGGATTTCTGGGTGTCCCCTCCTGTTTGGCCTCAGGTATGGGACAGTTTTGGAGGTTTTTGAGGCTACCAGTGAAAAGCCCCTTGAAATCACTGGTCATGACTCTGACTGGAGTGCAAACATTAGGGAACTGCTGCAAATGATGGGGCTTGAAGGGGGCTCTAAACACTGAGGACAGGAGGGAATTCCCTATTTATTTAGGGGATTTTGATCTTTCCTGTCAGCTTTATGCTAAGTAGTAGTGTCCCAATGAAGTACAAAGAGGGCAGTGTTGGTGGCTGATTTCCTTAATTCCATTAAGGGTAGGTGAGAGCTAAAGGAAGGATGAAGGGTTACAGTTCTTTCTGATGCTTGGTGGTAGCTGAAAGGATAGACTGCAACTCCATTGCAGCAGCAGATGGACTTACGTGAAAGTGAGGAAGAATATAGATGTTAGTGGTACAAGCATATGGAGAAAATAGAAAGGCCAGGAAGGGGAAAGGGATGAACAGATGGGAGGTAGAAAAGTAGTGAGCAAGGTAGAAGGGAAGGAAAAGCCTTTCTGCCAGGTGCATCCCTATTTCCATGCCCAGGAGAGACTGTTCCCCGGCAAGGAGCTTGGGTACCTGCAGATGGCAGCTGCGACACAGGAGATTGAGTCTGCCAGGTCTCCAGCAGTAAAATCAAGACCAGTATGAATCAAAGGGGAGAAAACAGCCACATTTCTCAGTCTGCAGTCTGTGTCTGTCTGTGCTTCTGACTCCCCGGTGCAAAAGGGCTTCCAGACAGCTGACCTGACAGGCAGACCAGGGTCCATGNGCAGTACTAGGACCCAGAGAGTGTTGATAACACACACCCTTGTTATGACTATCAGTGCCCACACGGCACCAAAGGTACGGGGGGGGGGACAAGATCTGGGAGGGGATACAACCCGGACAGCCAACCTGAGCTGACCAATAGGATATTCCATACCATATGACGTCAGCTCAACTATAAAGGGAGGAGGACGGGGGGGATTCGGGGGGAAGACGTTTGTCCTCCGAGCAACCGGTACGCGTTATGGAGCCCTGCTTCCCGGGACAGGCCCGACACCGCCTGCGGATGGGAAGTAGAGAGTAACGGCTTTGCTTGCTTTTGCTTCGTGCGCGCGCGACCTTGCTTTCTCTGCTGTTTATTAAAACTGCTTCTTATCATAACCCACAGGTTCTTCTTTTCCATCTTACTCTCTCCCCGCTTGCCTTGCTGATGAAGGTTTGGGTTGTGGGGGGGGGGAGTGATAGAGGGACTAGGGATGGGCACCGGGCACCCAGCCAGGGTAAACCCACCACAATGATACATTCAAATATATTTAAACACATTCTGATGTTGAAAACTTATGATAAAAAAAAGCCAGAAAATGCTAAAAAAAAAGGCTGTTTGGGCAAACATTTTGGATTTTGCAGGCTCTTTGCAGATAAAGCAAGGTTCCTGGTTAGCTGTCTGAAATTGTCAGCAAGTTAGTATCAGGTTTGCTAAAACTGTGAATGAATGTAGACTTGATAGTATGGAGGGAGGATCAGTTTCTGCTCTTTTCACATTCATGTTCGACTTTATGCTCTGGCTGGTGGTGAAGTAGCTGTTGCGTTTCCTCAATTTCTGGGATCATCTAGCGTCTGTACTTAGGTCTGAGCAGCCCACACAGTGCATGGCTACTCTGCTCTGTGTTGTTTGTGATGTGAATGCATAGGAGGGTTTTGATTAAAATATGGGGTATCTGCACCAACCACAAACTCTTCTGTCCATCCAGATGAAGTTTGAACTCAAGGGCATATTTTTTAGGCCATTTAAAGGCCACTTCATGGTCTAGATTGGTTATATGTGAATTGAACTGGTAACAGATTAACAGATCCTTGTACCATCTCTTATAGGGCTGAGTGCTCATAAAGTCAACTGCTGCATTTGATTGCTCACGGAACAACTTTGTTTAAAGCACAGGTAAGGGCAAACAATGCTGTCCGGTCATTTCTTTCATTTCAAAGAGCAGTGAGTCAGGCAGCTGTTGCCTTTGCAACTTCTGATGATTAGAAACACCACATGCATTTTTTTATCATGAGGAAGTAAAAGTTGCTCTAATGTTTCCTGGTTTTGTTATGGTAACTGAACAAAGTGAGTTTGGGAAGACCTGAAGTGATCTGCCTTACATGTTCCTGTATGGCACTTAAAGGGAATGTCAGAGAGGAGCAGAGCTCAGCTTTGCTTCTTGAAATCTTTAAGTGTCTTACGATAACCTGAATTTATAGCTACTTGGAAAGAATGCAGTAAGGCAGAACAAGTTGGGGAACCCCTGCTGGATACAGAAATTTGGCTTCAAGGAGTAGGCAGAGCTCTTGCTGTGGCTGCTAGCAAGGAGCTCACAGTCTCTATTATTTGATGGCTAAAAGCATCTTACAGTTGTTTAAACTTAGAGTAGTTTGAGAAGAATGCAACAGAATAGAACAAATTGTTTGTATGGGTGGTATGATCCCATGCAAACCTGATCTGTGTGTCTTGGGTGAATGGATGTGGCCCTGTGGGGTTTGCCATTTCCAGGGCCACCCACTAGCAGCTGGGCTTGTCCAAGCAATTCTAAGCTGCAGGATTAGGATTTGAGCAGTGGACAAAGTGATCATAAAAACAACAGCTTTAGGCAGAGGACGAGAGCATTTGGAAAATAAGGAAGCAGAAACCCAACTAAAAATGCTTTTCTCTGGAGGAAAGACATCAGTTCTTGCCTGAAATACCAGCCCTGAGGAGCTCTTACCTAGGGCTGAAGATGTAGTTGTCAAGTTAAATGTGCGTGGCTGGGTCTGAGACAGTGTCCTTGCTGCAGGTGTGTATGCAAGTCCCTTATGAGTCAGGGACCATTACGTAAGTATGGAGTTGGTACCTAGGATAAGCTTAGATAGGACATCTTGGAAGCAAAAGCATGCTCTAAGAAGAGACTTTAACTGAGATTTTAATTCTCTGAACTGACCATAGTGGAGGTGGCTTTAAAGGTAGGATGTAGGGATTGATTTTTTTGTTGGGAACACAGTTCTCTGCCAGACCAAGCAAAATGCAAGGTCTTGGCTTTCCCTCCTGCTCTTTATACTGGTCTACTGCTTCAGAATGAAACTGAGGTGCTCTGTACAGTACTCTGGCCTTAAATCTTTACAAACGTACAGGAATGTTNTCAGAAAACACTCTGCTTGAGAAAGGCAATGGGAGGATAGAGCTATGCAACTTCAATGTGCTGATACAGGGAAAGGGATTGATCTTTCATCAGGGAGTGGTTTTGGGGGTAGATAGGATATGAGAGCTGGATTTCTGGGTGTCCCCTCCTGTTTGGCCTCAGGTATGGGACAGTTTTGGAGGTTTTTGAGGCTACCAGTGAAAAGCCCCTTGAAATCACTGGTCATGACTCTGACTGGAGTGCAAACATTAGGGAACTGCTGCAAATGATGGGGCTTGAAGGGGGCTCTAAACACTGAGGACAGGAGGGAATTCCCTATTTATTTAGGGGATTTTGATCTTTCCTGTCAGCTTTATGCTAAGTAGTAGTGTCCCAATGAAGTACAAAGAGGGCAGTGTTGGTGGCTGATTTCCTTAATTCCATTAAGGGTAGGTGAGAGCTAAAGGAAGGATGAAGGGTTACAGTTCTTTCTGATGCTTGGTGGTAGCTGAAAGGATAGACTGCAACTCCATTGCAGCAGCAGATGGACTTACGTGAAAGTGAGGAAGAATATAGATGTTAGTGGTACAAGCATATGGAGAAAATAGAAAGGCCAGGAAGGGGAAAGGGATGAACAGATGGGAGGTAGAAAAGTAGTGAGCAAGGTAGAAGGGAAGGAAAAGCCTTTCTGCCAGGTGCATCCCTATTTCCATGCCCAGGAGAGACTGTTCCCCGGCAAGGAGCTTGGGTACCTGCAGATGGCAGCTGCGACACAGGAGATTGAGTCTGCCAGGTCTCCAGCAGTAAAATCAAGACCAGTATGAATCAAAGGGGAGAAAACAGCCACATTTCTCAGTCTGCAGTCTGTGTCTGTCTGTGCTTCTGACTCCCCGGTGCAAAAGGGCTTCCAGACAGCTGACCTGACAGGCAGACCAGGGTCCATGTGGCTGTGATGCCCCTCTGTCAGAGTTTAATAGGGGCCAGGAAAGAACCACCACTACATCCTCATAATCCACTTGGTTAAAACAGCAGAGAAAGCAGAGGGGGAGTATTAAACACTGCTTCCCAGGGGGCTGATGCTGTAGCATGGAGAAAGAGACCTTAAGAACTACAAATGCTGTAAGGGAAGCCTCTGCAAAGTTTTCCTGTTCAAACCTAAATCTTTCCAGCCTGCCACTGTGTGCAGTGTAGCCCTATTTGATGCTCAACACTCGGCCCAGGCAATGAAACATCCATGGTTGCTTGAAAAAAGACAAATTTTAAAAAAAAGGTTAAAAACTTGGATAGGACAGCAGCAAGAACTGTTAACTGAAAAATCAGCAAATGCTATAATGAATGAAGGCTGACCTGGCAAACCCCCTCTCATCCCACCAGCATCTTTCTCTCTATATTCCTCTTTACTTCTCTGCTTTTATGTTCCCTTTGGGATCATGCAGACAACAGGCAATCAGGCAAGGATTTGCAGGAAAGATTAGGAGTAAGTGTTGTATTTTGTGGTTTTGGTTTTTTTTTTCTTGTAGCATAATAGAGCAATGCCAGGGTGTTGTCTTTTTTTCAAAAGCACCTCAGTGCTTGTTGCTCTTTCTGTGGGTCACTGAGGATATAAGTGGTCTGATTGCTGCACTTTATGTATGATTGTAGTGGGTCTGTCTGAGCTGATTTTCCCCATACAGCCCTCATGCTGCAGTACTAGGACCCAGAGAGTGTTGATAACACACACCCTTGTTATGACTATCAGTGCCCACACGGCACCAAAGGTACGGGGGGGGGGACAAGATCTGGGAGGGGATACAACCCGGACAGCCAACCTGAGCTGACCAATAGGATATTCCATACCATATGACGTCAGCTCAACTATAAAGGGAGGAGGACGGGGGGGATTCGGGGGGAAGACGTTTGTCCTCCGAGCAACCGGTACGCGTTATGGAGCCCTGCTTCCCGGGACAGGCCCGACACCGCCTGCGGATGGGAAGTAGAGAGTAACGGCTTTGCTTGCTTTTGCTTCGTGCGCGCGCGACCTTGCTTTCTCTGCTGTTTATTAAAACTGCTTCTTATCATAACCCACAGGTTCTTCTTTTCCATCTTACTCTCTCCCCGCTTGCCTTGCTGATGAAGGTTTGGGTTGTGGGGGGGGGGAGTGATAGAGGGACTAGGGATGGGCACCGGGCACCCAGCCAGGGTAAACCCACCACAATGATACATTCAAATATATTTAAACACATTCTGATGTTGAAAACTTATGATAAAAAAAAGCCAGAAAATGCTAAAAAAAAAGGCTGTTTGGGCAAACATTTTGGATTTTGCAGGCTCTTTGCAGATAAAGCAAGGTTCCTGGTTAGCTGTCTGAAATTGTCAGCAAGTTAGTATCAGGTTTGCTAAAACTGTGAATGAATGTAGACTTGATAGTATGGAGGGAGGATCAGTTTCTGCTCTTTTCACATTCATGTTCGACTTTATGCTCTGGCTGGTGGTGAAGTAGCTGTTGCGTTTCCTCAATTTCTGGGATCATCTAGCGTCTGTACTTAGGTCTGAGCAGCCCACACAGTGCATGGCTACTCTGCTCTGTGTTGTTTGTGATGTGAATGCATAGGAGGGTTTTGATTAAAATATGGGGTATCTGCACCAACCACAAACTCTTCTGTCCATCCAGATGAAGTTTGAACTCAAGGGCATATTTTTTAGGCCATTTAAAGGCCACTTCATGGTCTAGATTGGTTATATGTGAATTGAACTGGTAACAGATTAACAGATCCTTGTACCATCTCTTATAGGGCTGAGTGCTCATAAAGTCAACTGCTGCATTTGATTGCTCACGGAACAACTTTGTTTAAAGCACAGGTAAGGGCAAACAATGCTGTCCGGTCATTTCTTTCATTTCAAAGAGCAGTGAGTCAGGCAGCTGTTGCCTTTGCAACTTCTGATGATTAGAAACACCACATGCATTTTTTTATCATGAGGAAGTAAAAGTTGCTCTAATGTTTCCTGGTTTTGTTATGGTAACTGAACAAAGTGAGTTT
This sequence comes from Brachypteracias leptosomus, assembly GCA_013401335.1. NCBI lineage: Eukaryota > Metazoa > Chordata > Aves > Coraciiformes > Brachypteraciidae > Brachypteracias > Brachypteracias leptosomus. The sequence continues at coordinate 10,765 of VYZX01027583.1, read as the reverse complement.
GGGAAGACCTGAAGTGATCTGCCTTACATGTTCCTGTATGGCACTTAAAGGGAATGTCAGAGAGGAGCAGAGCTCAGCTTTGCTTCTTGAAATCTTTAAGTGTCTTACGATAACCTGAATTTATAGCTACTTGGAAAGAATGCAGTAAGGCAGAACAAGTTGGGGAACCCCTGCTGGATACAGAAATTTGGCTTCAAGGAGTAGGCAGAGCTCTTGCTGTGGCTGCTAGCAAGGAGCTCACAGTCTCTATTATTTGATGGCTAAAAGCATCTTACAGTTGTTTAAACTTAGAGTAGTTTGAGAAGAATGCAACAGAATAGAACAAATTGTTTGTATGGGTGGTATGATCCCATGCAAACCTGATCTGTGTGTCTTGGGTGAATGGGTGTGGCCCTGTGGGGTTTGCCATTTCCAGGGCCACCCACTAGCAGCTGGGCTTGTCCAAGCAATTCTAAGCTGCAGGATTAGGATTTGAGCAGTGGACAAAGTGATCATAAAAACAACAGCTTTAGGCAGAGGACGAGAGCATTTGGAAAATAAGGAAGCAGAAACCCAACTAAAAATGCTTTTCTCTGGAGGAAAGACATCAGTTCTTGCCTGAAATACCAGCCCTGAGGAGCTCTTACCTAGGGCTGAAGATGTAGTTGTCAAGTTAAATGTGCGTGGCTGGGTCTGAGACAGTGTCCTTGCTGCAGGTGTGTATGCAAGTCCCTTATGAGTCAGGGACCATTACGTAAGTATGGAGTTGGTACCTAGGATAAGCTTAGATAGGACATCTTGGAAGCAAAAGCATGCTCTAAGAAGAGACTTTAACTGAGATTTTAATTCTCTGAACTGACCATAGTGGAGGTGGCTTTAAAGGTAGGATGTAGGGATTGATTTTTTTGTTGGGAACACAGTTCTCTGCCAGACCAAGCAAAATGCAAGGTCTTGGCTTTCCCTCCTGCTCTTTATACTGGTCTACTGCTTCAGAATGAAATTGAGGTGCTCTGTACAGTACTCTGGCCTTAAATCTTTACAAACGTACAGGAATGTTTAAAAAAATAAAAAGGAAAGGAAAAAAAAAAATCATAACAAAACCCCACACAGTAATATGCAGTCTTTTCCAATGTAATTTGAGAAGTAGCAAGCACATATTCCCAGTGTTTTCAAACTCTTTATGGATCAGAGGTTCCAAAGATATACCTAATCTCAAACGAGATTGGGATTCCTTTACCCATGTGGCCTAAGAAACCTGAATTTAAAACAAGTACAGCACTGCAGCACCATAGTGAATTTGTGAGACTTGGAAACACCTCCAGGGAGCATCATTTTCCCACCACTCCTCTGTACAACATGGCTCCTACTATTAGGAGAGAAATGTGAAAGCTTCTGCAGTAGTCCCTGTTCGTTCTCTGTGTGGAAAGGGAGTTCAAGGTGCTGGGAAAAGGTAATTTAAGGGATCTGCTCTGCTTATTGGTTCTGCCAACTCTCATGTCTTTACTGGTGTTGTGGCACTTGGTGCTAATGCCACAGCTCCCAGGGAAACCTGAGTGTCAGAGTATTGTTATCTCTTAGACTTCTGATCCTGTGGTGAAGAGGAAAGCTAAAAATGAGATGCAACTGCAAGTTAAAGAGGCAACATGGGGCAGAGAAAAATGTATTTCCCCCAAGCATTTTTGGGATTTAGGGATTTGGTTTGAGGACTCTGTTTTGATGACACATTTGCTAATAAGTCTAAGAAGAGATTCACCTTTGTTTTCAATGACTTTTTGACTTGGGTGCAGTTAGTGATCTGCTGTAACCCTAAATCAATCCTGTCATCTGACCAGTTATTCTCTGTTTTATCTCTACTACCGAGGTAATTTTCTTATCTCAAGTGTGGTATAAAATTTGTATGTACCTCCTGAAAATTGAAAGATTTAACAGTGCTTTGTGGAGCACTGTTCAGTCAATGTGCACATGACACACAGGAAATTAGGAGTAAAAGTTCTCCTAGAGGTGCTGAGTGTTATGGTCCTGCTGAAAGATCAGTGAGAAATTCAGCTACACGTTTGTCAGAACCTGCAAAACTTACTAAGACTGCAAATATGTGATGTCTGGGCTTTGGTGTTGACTAAGCACAGTGCATATACAGGTGGGTACAAAAGCTGGAAACAAGAGGTTAGGTATTAAAAAAAGCTCTCAAAACCCAAACCCCAAGATGATGGAAGAGAGAGTAATGTTCTGCCAAAAATACCCCTTCAATTATTCACTGACAGAAAAGACAATTTCCAGAAGAGATTGTCTTCCCAGATGCAACTGTGGGAAGAAACCTAATNGGAGTTCGATTTCCACGTGTCATTACAGAACCAAAACAGTACACATATTGTAGGATGGTAATAATGTGGTAAATATAGAATACACAAAAAGTCAGAGGAAGCCATGCTGTCACAGAATTGCCTAGATGGGAAAAGACCTTTAAGATCAATCATTAACCTAACACTAACAAGTCCTCAACTAAACTGTATCCCTGAGCACTGCATCTATATTTATACCAGTCTACTGCTATATATGTCTATATTTCCTTCAGATTGTAGACTGCCTGTCTTCCAAAGATACTGGATGTTTTACTTGCCCGGTGCTAACAGCACTTATACATATTTGCTGTTTTTAAATGAAGTATTTGAATTGGAGGTGAAGGCTCAGGATTATGAAGCTTTTCATTGCTAACAAAATGCTGAAGTGCTGAAGGAGCTGAGTGCTTGCTGGTCCCAGCATACAGGTAAAGCTACTTTCTGATTATCAGAGATGATTCAGACTCTCTGACATTGCCTGACTCTTCATTGTCTCAGCATCATGCTGAATATCAGTAGCAGGCAGGGAAGGGGGTTCTTGTGTCCCAGAGATGCAAAATTGTGGTTTCTGTCTCCATGCCAGGTATGCATCTGTGCAGGTGGCTATATTGGCAGCCTTTTTTCTGCAGAGAGCAGCTCTCTGGGTTTTGCAGAGAGTAATGTTTTCCACACCCTTGTTCTCAGCTTTAGGCAGGTCTGCCTTCTTTTTTTCAGGGGAGGCAAGAAGACTTTCCTGATGGAAGGGTGTTACACTGCTGTACTGTTTCATTGATGTCCTGAGGTCAGTGAGTGTCCCTAGCTGTGAGTAAAGGACCCTTGGTGGGACTGTGGGCTGGAAATGTTCTGCTTTTTGCCCCTTCTACCCCTCCTCTGAGGTTCAGATAGAAGAAATGCCTTTGATAAAGGGTTTTCAACCTGCTTCAGAGCAGTAATGGATTACTGAGAAGCAGCAATACCTGGGAGTATGAATACAATTTTCTCTTGCATAATTTGGCGCAAGATCAGAAATGTGCTTCAGTGAATAGGAACATTGTTGATTAAAATGGCGTGACTGTTGATGCTGTATTACAATGGTATCTTGCAGTGTTGGTAGCTCAAATCTATCTTTTCTTGTTTAAGTTTAAACTCTGAGAAGACTGTAGGAACTTAAAAATCACGCCCTGCAACCTACGCAGACCTTGAGGTAAAAGCCAGAGAGATAAGCTAAGAAAATGCGTATTTGCTTTTCAGTCACGCTTTTTTATCCAGGTGAAAGAGTTCTACACAGCTTTAAATGCTCTTGCATCTCAATTATAGTTGAATATAAGCTGATGGTAATAGATTAGGTGTCAGGTATCTTGTGAGGCAATGACATTTTACTAATAGGAGTTTAAATGATTGCCCTTGTTTCAGAACAAAAAGTAGAGTTGTATCTATTTTTAACCTGAATTTCTGAACTATCTGACTGGAACTTAGTACTAGGGAGGCCTTAAAATAAATACAATTTTTCTTCATGATGATCATTAGGATATGATTGTGGGTTATTTTAGGTGGCATTGTCAAATCAGAGGAGTTGAAAGCTCACCCCTCAACTAATTGATGTGGGTTTTCTTTGGTTTTAGTGTTTGTTTTATTTCTTTGGGAAAAGCTGAAGATTAATATCTCTTTATATATACCTAGGCATTCCTTCTCCATGGTTGATTGTATTTACAGAAATGTTTAGGCCACTTTCTAGACTGTTCCCTTTATGCAAGGCTGGCTGGAATCACCTTAAAACACCATTTTACCCAGCACCAGAGAGGGAGTGCCCCGACATTTGGGGATCTCGGTGGCCACAGTTCCTGAAGACACACATTGATCTGGGGTATTCCTGAAACTGCCTGGGACAGGGCTGCAGCCAGGGTTTGTGAGCCCTGTTGCCTTGAAGGTTTCCTGGGACCGCAACACCCTCTAGGGCAGGAGCAGAGGGATGGGGAGGAGAAGCATTTAGCAATATTTAGCAGGAGCTCTCATCAAACCAGGCTGGTCCACTCCCTGGCTTCTCCATTAACTTGAAGGAGGAATCTGCTACCACAGATGGCTCTGACGTTTGCCACATCAGGAGGGCTGCCAGTGGGCTGCACTGGGAGCAGATTATGGGAAATAAGAGCCCATAGTGGTCAGACTACAATGCTATGAAATTTTTACAGTAATGCTTGTACTGAAAGAGAGGAAAATTGCAATGCCAACTTCAATTAGTAACTGAAAAAGGAAATTACAGTCATTGTGTGTCAGACTGTCCCTCCAAGACCTAAGGGAGGCTGAGGCCATTCTCTGATGGCAGGGAGATGGTGGGCAGTGGTGCAGCAGCAGCTACTGCTGGGCCAGGTGGATTCTGAGAAATAAAGTGAGAGCAGGGAGCAGGCAGCCTTCGTCTGTGAAAGGTCTGCCATCCCATAGTTCAGTCCCTGCCCTTATTCACTGGAGGCTGAATGAGAGGATCTTTATTCACTGGGGATTTTTGGTTTTGTTTTTTTGGGGGGCTTTTTGTTTGTTTGTTTTCTCTTTCTTTTATTTTGCTTTTTGTTTGTTTGTGTTTAGGGTAGTTTAGGAGAACTGACTAAGGGAGACAGAGAAGATCTGTGGCTCAAAGGAACTTTTTTCAGTCATTCATGCTGCAGAGTTCTTGTTGGTTTTTTGTTTTGTTTGCTTCCTTCCACTGCCACACCACACCTCTGGGATCTGTTAAATTTTATGAGGATTATTGCTTTGGAAAATGGCAGGAGGTCCTGTGGCACTTCCTGCCAGCCAGATCTGCAAAAGCTGGGGAGCTGGGCTGGGAGGAGGCCAAGGAAGGTGTAAATAACTGCTGTAGAAATCCAGGCGAGCAGTTCAGGTACATAGGAGGGACCAGGGGAGTAGTCTAAAGGATCCATAGAAGGATGTGCTTGACTGATGACTGTTCCCTCCCACGCCAGTGCTATGAAGGATGTTTGTGCCCAGGGCTTGTACCAAGGGACTGTCATCTTCTCATATATGGGGACCCCTTGCACACGCACCCTTGCACAATTAACTTTCCACAATCCTCAGTCCCTCCCCTGTCTTCAGGGGGACCCCAAATAGTAAAATGGTTTTAGTGGTTTGTTTTTTTTTCTTCCTTGTGTAGGGGGGAAGGACTATGGCAGCATGATGTCCTTACAGTCGCACTTGGCAGGGAGACTTGGACTTGTCCTTTACAGGCTGGACATTAACTGGGCTGCCAAATGACTTCCTGGCTGCAACCAAGAAATGCAGTGTCATCCTAAGGAGGAAATGACAGAACTACAGCTGGATGTCTCCCTAGCAGAAGCTACAACAAAAGAACAGAGTGAGAAAAATGAGGGATAATTACAGACTGGTTTGCAGTTATGACAGGGAGTTTAAATTGTCTGGTATAAAAAGAGTGATTAGACAATGTTAATTGCTCTTGACAATGGTGTCTTTTAAAATCAAAATAGGGATTTTCTTCTTCAAATCTTTGCTGCTTCTTCCTCAGGAATTTTTTTGATGATGTTGGAATCTCCAGCGCAGAATGATTTGAACAGTCCTGATGACAGGACTTTTCAAGGGCTCAGCTTTAGAAATAATCTATGGAAAGATGTCCATGTCCTGGGCATCAGATTAAAAAAAAATAAAAATTGAGGGGAAAGTCCTTCTTCCTCCTCAGAGCAATAATTTTTCATGACACTTGGAATTGTGCTCAAAAATATTGGATCTCTTTCCTACACATTTGAAAGATGGAAGAAAGGTTTGAAAATAAATGTGGAAGAACACCTGGTTTGCAGGAAACTTTTTAGGGGAAAAAAGTAATCAAAAGCAGCTTGTTGATGACATTTTTTGGGCTATTTTTGTTTACATAAGAGGAAAAAAATTGTATGGTTTTCTTAAAAATGCTTTCATGTGTATAATTTAGATTTTATAAATCAAGACTCAAACAGGACAATATTAAGGATGGAAATGTTTTGTTTATTGACGTAACAAATTTGGAACAATGTCATCCAGTTCAGAGGTCAGGAGAGAGGAATGAAGCGTCACTGAAGCCAGGGTGCCACTTATTTCCATGTTTTTGGTTTTGTTAGAATAATGTTCACTTGAATCTTTCTTTTCTTACTGTAGTTTTGTACAGGCATTCATTTGCCTTTTTCAGTGTTCAATATTTACATGCTGGAAAAGTAACTTAAATAGGTAATAGATACAGAAGGTAACCATTAAATCTTGTTCATAACTATGCGAATCATTGGATGGCAACAATTGCAAATATATGCCTGGCTTTGCAGGATGCCAACTCATTGGCTTGGGACACAGAACTTACCTTGAGTGACAATAAACATTTTATATTTAAAAGTTCATTGCTGAGCCAGATGAACACAAAGAGCTGCAGCATTTCATTTCATTTTTTTTCTGTTTTGTTTTACGCAGAGGCCTTATATGGTCTGATGGCAGTCCTGGAGAGAGATCTAGCCTCGCTCAAGTGGGATACACATGCAGCTTTTAATCAGAAATGACAGCTATAAAGCAGCGCGATGTGCAATGCCTCTGAGACCTGTACCCTTGCTGGTGCTTGCACTTGCATGGAGGAGGAGGTGAGCAGGATGACTAGCAATAAAAGAATGATACCATTTGAAATGTCTGGAAGGAATGTAGGCATTTGTTTTTAAAATGTCTTATTTCTGCCTATGTTTTTCTTCATTCATGTCTTTTCTTCTCCTTCTGATAAGCAGTGTGGCTATGTTGTTAAAAGCATAAGCTGTGAGGTGGGTAAAATGAGAAGGTGTTCCTCTGAGGGTTAAAAACTGGAAGTGCCTTGGATCCATATTTTGTAGTTAATGGATTATAGCTGTAAAAACATGCGCTAGCTAGATGACGAGTAAGGCTGGGTCACAAACTGGAGAAGCTGTAGGTGATTGAAGAAATCTGGAGGGGTTTTTATTTGTGGAGCACCTGTTTTTTAAGAGCTTCCGGAGAGCTGGATAGCTTCAAGAATAATGGCAAGTTGTTTTGAGATCAAAAAAGAAATGCTGAATTGTTGCAGGAGGAGTGTGTGGGGTTTGCTGTGTCTGAAATGGCTTATGAGCACCCTTGGAAGCTCAGCACTGTGGGGACAGCCCCAGAGGTACCGTGCTGTGGACAATGGGGTGACAGTGTACTCTCATGGCTGTCACCTCAGCCTATTGGTGTATGTAATTCTGTGCTTGTGTGGGAGATGCCTGTGTCTGGTGAACAGAACCTCAGTCACACCTTCATTCTCTTATCATTTTAATGTTACCATATTTTAGTTTGTCTTCCATTAATTATTAATGGATTGATTCCCCTTCAAAGCGGGTGACTGTTTTTTCCAAGCACTGAACTGAAAATTGTGACCAAGTCCTGTATAACAACTTTGTGCTGGAAAATTGTTGCAGGGATTCTGACACCCACTTTGGTGATCATCCCTTAGGGGAGGACTTAATGTGTACTGTACTTTGGGAAATGAGTATGCATTTGTTTCTCCTTTTAATTGGATTTTTGTGTGAGATTTTTTTTTAATGTCGTATCACAAACTTTGCTGGCTTGCCATAGAAATCTTCCCCAAAAGAATTTACCGCTAGCCTGAACAAGGTCCTCCAGACCAGGCACATCCTGAACAGTGAGATGATCTGGGGAGTAGTTGTAGCCGCAAATGGAATTGCCATTACAATCATAACTCAGCCATCACATTATCAAATTCTCCAGCTCCCTGAATTGCTGACCTCACTTTGAAGCTTTCTGTAAGTGGACCTTCTGAGTCTCTGATGTAAGAAAAGCCTTAGCAGCTTTTGGTTATCTTTTTGGCAATTTCCATCAAAACTTCTGACTAAATTTCACAGCTTCCAGCTGCTGCTTTAGCACTAGTTTTAGGGAGCTGAGCCGGCACTAATGCCAGACCCATTGGGGTCTGCACCTGCCTTCGGGCTGTGATAGCTGATGTGATGTTGGTGGTACTTTTGGTGCAAAAAAAGGAGCTTTTCCACAAACACAGAAGTAAGGCATGCTCCACTCATACTGCTGTAAACAAACTCAAGTTTTCTGGAGGTTGGCACCAAGGTGACAGCCTTCCCTTTGCCACAGGAATGTGAAAGTCAGTAGTCAAGATTGTAAAGTAACAAATTTCATCTTTGTGAAGCCCTCAAACATGGACCTGTGTGAGGGGTAGCTGTTCTAGCCTGAAGTTATTGAAGAGAAGAGAGAAAAATGTGTTAGCATTTAGAGGGTAACAATTTTCTGATTTATATTGATTGCATGAGCTAAACCCAAGAAGTACCAAATGGGAAGTACAGAAAAAAATTGAACTTAAGGGGATTTGGAGAATGTCTATTGGAAGAAAAAAGTTCTGGTTTATCTATGCAATTTTTTGAGAATAAATGTTGTGAAAACTGTAAAACAGAAGCTCATTTGTTATTCTTGTTTAACCAGAAGAACTTTCTTGAGGATAGAAATGATAAGATATGTCTAATATGCAAAACCAGCAGGATTTCTTGCAAACTAGGACACAGTTTATTAGGCATAGCATAGGCTTGACTATTTCACCCTCATGGGGTTTAAGAGCTGGCTGGGATTTACCAGAACTGAAAGTCGAAGTAGAAGAACTGGATTTGCCCCAAACCAGGAAGCAAGATTTGTAGTTGTGTGAATAGACGCAGCATGATATTGCACAGGGGAGATGGAAAACATGACAGTGGTTTGTGCTGTTAGGTGGAAGGAAGAAGAAAAGCAAGCTGAGATAAAACCTATCAGGTAATGGAAATATCAAGTCATGATCTTACTGTTTGCAGTAGGGTAAACTGCAGCTACTCAGAACAAACATAAATGTCAGAAACCTATGGGACAGATGAGATCACCCAAAGGTTAGGTACAAAACCAAAGCAGCTTCAGTGTATTGAAGAAGCAGTCCTCTTATTGAATGCTAAAACATTCCCCTTCTGTCAGTTCATTGCTAAACAGAAACTGTAAAACTAAATGGTTTAGTGAATCTCAGCAATGGATGTTTGGCTGCTTATTGCTGACAAGAGGGCCTGGCAAAGGCTGAAGTGTTTTCATGGGTATCAGCAGGCTGCTGCATTTCTAGAGTATTTGCAGTTAATGAGATTATTGGGTGGTTGTGTGATGTATAAAAAAGCAAATATTGTATCTACAATACCAAGATGTCTGGGCAAGTCAGACATGTGGAAAGATCAGATCTGAGTGAGGGTATAGAACTCATATATGGGGATGTATATTTCGGAGATTTTGTTCATTTACTGCTTGCGCAGAATAGAGATGATTTATTATGGAGTCCAAAAATGCCATCAGTATGCTACATTTGAAATGTGTACGCTAGCCTTATTTACCATTGTCCTGTGTGAGGAATTTTAATTATTCTCTAAGGTTTAAAGGAAAAATACCATCCAGAAAAAAAAAAAAAGGAATAAAGCTGCAGTAAACTGGCTTTCTCAGACGTAAGCTTTCAACAGTAACAAAAGAGAAAATATGGAAATGTGTGAGCAACATTCATTTTTTACTACAATGTCTTGTGGAAGCAGTGTACAAGAGCTATTAATGTTTTATTACAGAGATCTGTAACTGTGTTTACAGTTGACTGATCTGACTGTCTGACAGAAATTAAGTTGACAGACATTTTCTCAAGTACAGTCCTGGCCGCTTTCTTTTCATGGCCAGTTGTTAAGCTGTATCAACCAAGCCACTATTTAGTTGCGCAGCTTTTTCCTTTTCACACCATGCATTTTCATGCACATATTGCATGTGGTGAGATGCTCAGAACAGAGAGAAACCTGCACCCAGACACAGAAGACCTTCTCCTGTGCTCCTCTGCTGGCACCCCTCTCAGAAGTGATGGCATACAGATGCAGTGCTTTTACTGAATGCATCGTCTCTTGGTTGGTGTCGGGTTGTTTGTTTTTTCATCTCGGTTGCTTGGCTTCTTTGTAGTAATGCTTTGTAGGCCTGATCCAGCTGAAAATTCCACGCCACAAGAAGCCTGCTTTTTATCATCACTTTATAAAAGATGAGCTGAAACCAGAAGTTACTGAATAATTGAGTCCTGTTTCATACTTACTCAAGGCTGGGCAGAGTGCAGTAAGGCTGGGAAGTGGAGCTGGCTCTGGGGCAGCCAAGGGCAATATGGGGCCAGAGATGCTCTGCCGTGTGGGACACCCTTTGGCTCTGATCTGGCTCTGTGGTCCTGCAGGTGGAGGGTGGGTTTCTGTATTTGGTTTGGTTTGTTTGTTTGTTCTTCCAAAATGATCTGACCTTAGTATGGATAAATAAGTTCATGTGAGTGGCCATGTTCAAGTCAGTGGAAGCAAGAAGAGGTCTTTTGGTGAGACTAGAGCTGATCCTTGCTATAAGCAGCTATGATGATGTAATTACAAAATTTTATTGTTAACTGAGTGCACCATATATGCATTTTCATTTTTATTATGTTAATAATTGTCTCC
>VYZX01027582.1:8206-20666 GCA_013401335.1 Brachypteracias leptosomus | reverse complement strand
GGCAAAAATGTTGTTGAGAACCTCAGCTGCCTTCTTGTCTGTTGTTACTATTTTATCATTATTCCTCATCAAGGGGGGTATGCTTTCTTTAAGCTTCCTTTTCTGATTGACATACCTATCAGGGCCCTTGTTATTCTTTGCATCCATTGCCAAGTTCAGTTCCAGCCATGTCCTGTCCTTCCTGATCTCATCCCTACACAACTGGGCAGCATCCCTATACTCTCTCCAGAATACCTGTCCCTACTTGAACTGCCTGTGCAGTTCTTCTTACCTTTTAACTTGACCAGCAGGTCTCAACCATGCTGGTCTCTTCCCTTCCTTGTTTGGTTTCTTACACCTGGAGATTGAGAGGTCTTGTGCTCTAAGGAAAGCATCCTTAAAGATCAGTCAGCTCTATTCTACTCTCTTATCCCTAAGGACCGTTTCCCAGGGAGTCCTATCAACTAACTCCTTGAAGAGCTGAAAGTTTGCTTTCCTAAAATTCAGGGTCCTGACCTGACTCATGTCCCTTAGGATCATGAATTGCACTAGTGCCTGATCACTGCAGCCCAGGCTTCCTTCAGCCTTGATATCTCTGATAAGCTTGCTTCCATTGGTGACCATTAGATCCAGTATCCCATGCCCTTGGATAGGGCTGTCTGTTTCCTGTCTGAATAAGTTATTTTAGAGGCACTCCAAGAGTGTCCTGGGTTGTCTATAGCTTACTGTGTTATTTTTCCAGCAGATGTCAGGGTGGTTGAAATCCCCCAACAGGACAAGAGCCTGTGAGTGTGATGCCTCTTGTAGCTGGAGTAAGAAAGCTTGTTCTGTAGGCTCCCCTTCATCAGGCAGTCTGTAGTAAACACCAACCACAAGGTTCCCCTTGTTGCCTTGGTCTCTAATTCCAACCCATAAGCTTTTGACTTGCTCTTGGCTATTCTTTAGGGCCATCTTTTCACACTCTATCCAGTTCTTAACATAGAGGGCAATACCTCCACCCCTCCTTCCACTTCTGTCCCTTCTGAACAGCTTGTAGCCATCAGTAGCCACAATCCAGTCACAGGATTCTTCCAACCAAGTTTCAGTAATTGCCACTATGTCATAGCTTTCCAGCAGCATGGTAGTTTCCAGCTCCTCCAGTTTGTTGCCCATGCTGTGTGCATTCCCATAGAAGCACTTCAACTGGGCAGTTGACCACATCACCTTCTTAAAGAAACACCTCTTAACTCCCTTAAGGTGTTTCACAGATGTTTTCCTGTTGGCTCCTGCTACTTCAGGAGCCCCTGGCTCATCTCTGTAAGACTTTGACTATGCTGCAGTGTCCCTAGAATGCCTCAGGGCAACAGGTTGAAAGTCCTTACTAGCAACCCATTGCTGTAACCCTGGTGTGTCATTTCACAGCTTTTCACAGACAAACCTGATATTATTATCTACCTCCCCCTTCACATCTAGTTTAAAGCCCTGTTGATCAGCCCCCAATCTCTTGAGCAAAGACTCTCTTCACCCCATTAAGAAAAGTGCCTCCCATTTGAGGCCAGCAAGCCTGGTGCTGGGTAGACCATCCCATTGTCAAAAAAACAGCCACGGAGGCATGTATTAACAGACTGTATTGATCTGATCCTTCCAATGCCACTGCCTGCAACTGGAAGGAGAGAGAAAAAAATAACCTGTACCCCAGACTCCCTCACCATCCGTCCTAAGGTGCTGAAGTCTCTTTTGATTGCCCTTGGACTGCAAGTTGCCATTTTCTTGCTACCTACATGGAAGATCAGTTACAGGTAATAGTCTGAGGACTGCACCAGACCAGGGAGTTTCCTGATGATGTCTCTGACCTGGGTCCCAGAGAGGCAGCAGACTNCCCTCAGGACTCTGGGATGCATCTCATCAAGTCCCATAGACTTATGTATGTTCAGGTTCCTCATGTGGTCATGAACCTTGCCTTCACTTACAGTGAGAGGGTTTTTGTTCCCCTGGTCCCCATCTTGTGGTGCTTCAGCTCGGGAGGTGTGTGGAGAGAGGTTGCCAGTGAAGACTGAGGCAAAAATGTTGTTGAGAACCTCAGCTGCCTTCTTGTCTGTTGTTACTATTTTATCATTATTCCTCATCAAGGGGGGTATGCTTTCTTTAAGCTTCCTTTTCTGATTGACATACCTATCAGGGCCCTTGTTATTCTTTGCATCCATTGCCAAGTTCAGTTCCAGCCATGTCCTGTCCTTCCTGATCTCATCCCTACACAACTGGGCAGCATCCCTATACTCTCTCCAGAATACCTGTCCCTACTTGAACTGCCTGTGCAGTTCTTCTTACCTTTTAACTTGACCAGCAGGTCTCAACCATGCTGGTCTCTTCCCTTCCTTGTTTGGTTTCTTACACCTGGAGATTGAGAGGTCTTGTGCTCTAAGGAAAGCATCCTTAAAGATCAGTCAGCTCTATTCTACTCTCTTATCCCTAAGGACCGTTTCCCAGGGAGTCCTATCAACTAACTCCTTGAAGAGCTGAAAGTTTGCTTTCCTAAAATTCAGGGTCCTGACCTGACTCATGTCCCTTAGGATCATGAATTGCACTAGTGCCTGATCACTGCAGCCCAGGCTTCCTTCAGCCTTGATATCTCTGATAAGCTTGCTTCCATTGGTGACCATTAGATCCAGTATCACATGCCCTTGGATAGGGCTGTCTGTTTCCTGTCTGAATAAGTTATTTTAGAGGCACTCCAAGAGTGTCCTGGGTTGTCTATAGCTTACTGTGTTATTTTTCCAGCAGATGTCAGGGTGGTTGAAATCCCCCAACAGGACAAGAGCCTGTGAGTGTGATGCCTCTTGTAGCTGGAGTAAGAAAGCTTGTTCTGTAGGCTCCCCTTCATCAGGCAGTCTGTAGTAAACACCAACCACAAGGTTCCCCTTGTTGCCTTGGTCTCTAATTCCAACCCATAAGCTTTTGACTTGCTCTTGGCTATTCTTTAGGGCCATCTTTTCACACTCTATCCAGTTCTTAACATAGAGGGCAATACCTCCACCCCTCCTTCCACTTCTGTCCCTTCTGAACAGCTTGTAGCCATCAGTAGCCACAATCCAGTCACAGGATTCTTCCAACCAAGTTTCAGTAATTGCCACTATGTCATAGCTTTCCAGCAGCATGGTAGTTTCCAGCTCCTCCAGTTTGTTGCCCATGCTGTGTGCATTCCCATAGAAGCACTTCAACTGGGCAGTTGACCACATCACCTTCTTAAAGAAACACCTCTTAACTCCCTTAAGGTGTTTCACAGATGTTTTCCTGTTGGCTCCTGCTACTTCAGGAGCCCCTGGCTCATCTCTGTAAGACTTTGACTATGCTGCAGTGTCCCTAGAATGCCTCAGGGCAACAGGTTGAAAGTCCTTACTAGCAACCCATTGCTGTAACCCTGGTGTGTCATTTCACAGCTTTTCACAGACAAACCTGATATTATTATCTACCTCCCCCTTCACATCTAGTTTAAAGCCCTGTTGATCAGCCCCCAATCTCTTGAGCAAAGACTCTCTTCACCCCATTAAGAAAAGTGCCTCCCATTTGAGGCCAGCAAGCCTGGTGCTGGGTAGACCATCCCATTGTCAAAAAAACAGCCACGGAGGCATGTATTAACAGACTGTATTGATCTGATCCTTCCAATGCCACTGCCTGCAACTGGAAGGAGAGAGAAAAAAATAACCTGTACCCCAGACTCCCTCACCATCCGTCCTAAGGTGCTGAAGTCTCTTTTGATTGCCCTTGGACTGCAAGTTGCCATTTTCTTGCTACCTACATGGAAGATCAGNTGGTCACACCACACACAGGTGTTGTTTCTGCTGCCCTTTAGCTCAGAGAGGCTCAGGCACTTCCTGCACCTGGAGACCTACACAGCTGCATGTTTATGTGGAAGCTCCACCTGAGTTGCCATGTTCCTTCTGGAAATGGGTTTCGACTGAGTGGTAGCCATAGTTAGGTCCTCTTCTGGGAGGGCAATGGCCACTAGCTGAGCTTACCTTTCAAGCCAGGAGGGGTACCAGCTGCCATCAGTGGAACTTACCCCTCACACGAGCAGAGCTCTCAGCACCCTGCTCACTTGCCCTTCTGTGCAAACTGCCATCTCTCACCCAGATGATGCACAACACCTTTTTTGCCTGGTCAGCTTCTTATCTGCAGTCCCTGCACTCCCTGTGGGCTGCTTTTCTGGAATGAGGAGGGTCAGGGGTGAGTCGCTGTTGCTGCAACAATGCCCACACCTTGCCCGGGGCTCTCACAAGAGTCGTCAGCTGCAGTGAGGGAGCTCTTCTGACTGTGGGATCCCCTGTTCTGAGAAAGCCCCCAGCACACTGAGATCTGCCACTCCATCATGTCTTGGACTGGCTCCAAAGTAGCTGTTCTTGGCGACTCCTATATTCCTCACAGGCTACCTGCCCTTGCTTCCATCCTTTGTAGGCTTCTTTTTTGTGTTTGATTTTGACAAGGAGCAAATTGTTCATCCACATAGGCTTCCTGGCATTTTTGCTTAACTTCCTCTTTGTTGGGATGCATCTCACCTGAGGTTGGAGGAAACAATCCTTGAATATTAATCAGCTTTTTTTGACTCCTTTTCCCTCCAGGACTTTAACCCATCATACTCTATTAAGCAGATCCCTGAGGAGGCTGAAGTATGCTCTCCTGAAGTCCAGAGTAGAAAGATTGCTGTGTGCCCTCCTACTCCTCGCTCTAAGGATCATGAACTCCACCATTTCATGTTCGCAGTAGCCAAGGATGCCCTTGAATTTCACATTCTTCACCAGCCCCTCCTTGTTGATGACAACAAGGCCCAGTATAGTATCGCTCCTTACTGACTCCTCTATCACTTGGCAAAGGATGTCATAATCTATGTATTCCAGGAACCTCTTGGATTGTTTATGCCCTGCTGTGTTGCCCCTTCAACAGATATTGGGGTGGTTGAAATCTCCCATAAGGACCAGGGCTTGTGAATGTGAGACTGCTCCTATCTGTCTATAGAAGGCCTCATCTGCTCAGTCTTCCTGGTGGGGTGGCCTGTAGCAGACTCCCACTATAACGTCACCTGTCGCTGCCCTCCCTTTAATCCTGACCATAAACTCTCGATTAGCTTCTCATCCATCCCCAGGTGGAGCTCCATGCACTCCAGCTGGTCATAGACATAGAGGGCGCCACCCTCTCTTATCTCCCCTGCCTGTTCTTCCTGAAGAGCCTGTATCCTTCCATTCCAACATTCCAGTCATAGGATCCATCCCACCATGTCTCTGTCATGCCAGTAAGATCATAGCCCTGCAGGTATGCATACATCCCTGTCTATTTGTTTATCCTCCATACTAAATGAGAGGAGTTAGAGATGTGCACTATTTTTTGTGGACCCGTCCTGAATATAGACTCTTCCTTAGAACTCAGGGGCTTTGCACAGATAATTCAGGGCAGCTTTCCTGCGTATTTGCAGCACATTACATCACCTGCTGAGTGGAGGGAAATGGCGATGCATTTGTGCGGCCCTCAACCTTTGATCCCTTACAAGGTTAAAACTCTGGAGTGGGATTTTCTCCATCAAGGGTACACTGTGTTTAATAAACTGCAGAAATTGTGGTGCCTTTTATGTTTCCCTCAATCTGAGACATTATTATTGGAAACAGACAGTCAGTCTAGAGTGGAGCTAATACTGTCTCAGGACTCCATGGTTTAAGCTATGGGTTGATTGTTCCTCAGAGTGATTTCTCCACTGCCCAAGTAGCATTTTAAAGGCATTGGTGATTCTCAGGATTTAAGCAGACATAATGACTTATTTTTGTATTTTCCACAATTTGTTCAATGAAAGAAATCCCAAGATTGTAAGGGAACATTTGTGTACCCAAAGAAAGATGAAATTCCAATCAGAAAAAAAGAAATCATAATGAAGTAAAATATGTAATAAAGTTGATAACTATATGACTTAGTATAATAAACTGGGGCCTTCAGAAGTAATAAATTATACTAAAGTAATCACATACTAATTAATAGAAGAGAATTGTATGTCATAGGCAGTTTGTAACCATAATAATTACAAAAAGCACTAATCTCACTAAAACAACTTGTAACATTATTGTCAGCTCAGATGAATTAGTGATGTCTGCTTCTCATACAGTAGAGGAAGCCTCATATGAAAACTAATTATAACCAATGCAATGGAAAAGACATGGATATTGTATTTTTTTCACTGTTTTTACAGAATAATTTTCTTTTCTTTTAACAAGAAAGTAGGAAATCTGCTTTGAATAGTGTCTGCAAAGGTATAATCTTAATCACATCTACTTGGTTCTCCTTATTTATTGTTTTTAAAAAACCAAGTTGCTGAAGCTATTTCTCCAGGATGTCTTTCTATTGACTATGCTCCTCATGGTACCATCCACACCAGACATTTCAGTACTGCTGGTGTCAAAACAACACAGTAGAAGAACAGGAAGGAAAATCCCATTAAAATTAAGCACTCTAGTAACTGGGGAGGCAGCAGTAAACATATCTAGTTAGCTTCTGTTTTCAACTGTGTTTTTTAGTCATTTATTATGGAAGACAGCTTAGAGAGATAGATTAAATTTAACAATTATTTGCAACAAAGTGGAAGACTGTGTCCAATGTGCTGGAAAGTGCCCTTATAATGTAGATACACAATCAAATACATACAGGAAACCCTCTATTTTTCCTGGNCTTGTGAATGTGAGACTGCTCCTATCTGTCTATAGAAGGCCTCATCTGCTCAGTCTTCCTGGTGGGGTGGCCTGTAGCAGACTCCCACTATAACGTCACCTGTCGCTGCCCTCCCTTTAATCCTGACCATAAACTCTCGATTAGCTTCTCATCCATCCCCAGGTGGAGCTCCATGCACTCCAGCTGGTCATAGACATAGAGGGCGCCACCCTCTCTTATCTCCCCTGCCTGTTCTTCCTGAAGAGCCTGTATCCTTCCATTCCAACATTCCAGTCATAGGATCCATCCCACCATGTCTCTGTCATGCCAGTAAGATCATAGCCCTGCAGGTATGCATACATCCCTGTCTATTTGTTTATCCTCCATACTAAATGAGAGGAGTTAGAGATGTGCACTATTTTTTGTGGACCCGTCCTGAATATAGACTCTTCCTTAGAACTCAGGGGCTTTGCACAGATAATTCAGGGCAGCTTTCCTGCGTATTTGCAGCACATTACATCACCTGCTGAGTGGAGGGAAATGGCGATGCATTTGTGCGGCCCTCAACCTTTGATCCCTTACAAGGTTAAAACTCTGGAGTGGGATTTTCTCCATCAAGGGTACACTGTGTTTAATAAACTGCAGAAATTGTGGTGCCTTTTATGTTTCCCTCAATCTGAGACATTATTATTGGAAACAGACAGTCAGTCTAGAGTGGAGCTAATACTGTCTCAGGACTCCATGGTTTAAGCTATGGGTTGATTGTTCCTCAGAGTGATTTCTCCACTGCCCAAGTAGCATTTTAAAGGCATTGGTGATTCTCAGGATTTAAGCAGACATAATGACTTATTTTTGTATTTTCCACAATTTGTTCAATGAAAGAAATCCCAAGATTGTAAGGGAACATTTGTGTACCCAAAGAAAGATGAAATTCCAATCAGAAAAAAAGAAATCATAATGAAGTAAAATATGTAATAAAGTTGATAACTATATGACTTAGTATAATAAACTGGGGCCTTCAGAAGTAATAAATTATACTAAAGTAATCACATACTAATTAATAGAAGAGAATTGTATGTCATAGGCAGTTTGTAACCATAATAATTACAAAAAGCACTAATCTCACTAAAACAACTTGTAACATTATTGTCAGCTCAGATGAATTAGTGATGTCTGCTTCTCATACAGTAGAGGAAGCCTCATATGAAAACTAATTATAACCAATGCAATGGAAAAGACATGGATATTGTATTTTTTTCACTGTTTTTACAGAATAATTTTCTTTTCTTTTAACAAGAAAGTAGGAAATCTGCTTTGAATAGTGTCTGCAAAGGTATAATCTTAATCACATCTACTTGGTTCTCCTTATTTATTGTTTTTAAAAAACCAAGTTGCTGAAGCTATTTCTCCAGGATGTCTTTCTATTGACTATGCTCCTCATGGTACCATCCACACCAGACATTTCAGTACTGCTGGTGTCAAAACAACACAGTAGAAGAACAGGAAGGAAAATCCCATTAAAATTAAGCACTCTAGTAACTGGGGAGGCAGCAGTAAACATATCTAGTTAGCTTCTGTTTTCAACTGTGTTTTTTAGTCATTTATTATGGAAGACAGCTTAGAGAGATAGATTAAATTTAACAATTATTTGCAACAAAGTGGAAGACTGTGTCCAATGTGCTGGAAAGTGCCCTTATAATGTAGATACACAATCAAATACATACAGGAAACCCTCTATTTTTCCTGGAATATTTCAAGACTTTTTGAAAAAAAAGAGAGAAAGAGAGAAAGAAAGAAGGAAAGAAAGAAAGAAAAGAAGAAAGGAAGAAAGCAAGAAAGAAAGAAAGAAAAAGAAAGAGAAAGAAAGAAAAAAAGAAAGAAGGAAAGAAGGCAAGAAAGAAAAGAAAAGAAGGAAAGAATCTGAAAGGATCAGATTTTCTTCTTATTTTCTTAATATTGTCAGAAGTTTGTAAATGGCAATAATGAGAATATTTATTTAAGTTTCACCTTGCTTTATAGAGACAGTTAAACTATGCAAGTTTTTATATTTATATATATGTATTAGATAAAATAATAATCATACTTTCTCACTTTATTGGTTCTTATATCTTTTTTATACCTCTCAAATGATGCACTTCTATCCAATGGTTCCAGAGTAAAAATGAGAATAAACCAGAAAATATTTAAGGAAAATATTCCATTTTACATCCTTGCTCATACTTGGAAATTATTATTTTCTTAATCATATTCTTAAGATATTATGAAATTAGCTTTTATGATGAATGTCAAGTGGGAAAGCTCTTAATCTATGTGTGTCTCTCATCTGTTTCATTTTTCAAAACAATCCAGATGGACAGAAATCCTGTGACTAGCCTTGAATATTTTGACTGGAAAATGCTTTTTTTGGCTTTTTTTTTTAGATGTCTCTGTTTCACGTGATCCTTTATTTTTCATAAATATCTTGACATTCATCTTGCTGTGGGAGAGCATTATACAGTGACAATGTGCAATTCCTTTTGATGTTATCTTCTAAGTAAAATAATGACTAGAAGGATAAAAAAATTAGTAGATTGCGAAAGTGCTGTCCTGTATGATATAAATGAACAAATACAAGAGTAGGAATTAATTTTCTGGGTTTTTTTGTTGTGAAAATATTATGCAAAATCAAAAATTAGCTAAAAAACCAACCAAACAAAAAGAACAAATAAGATAAATCTTGCAATATGGCTACGGGAAAAAAGGTCAAACATCTCTAAGCAAACAAAAAAAATTGATTAACTGTTTAACAAGGCAGCACATTTTGAGCTCACCTACTATGAAGTCTGGTGAGTTTTTAAAATGATATGCTTTTAGAATTATAAGGAAGTCCTTTACTAAAAATGTCCTGCATTATTCAATGGCATTGAGCTCATTTTCCTCCAAGCGACCAGTTAAATTCTCAATATTTATTTGCTCTTTTGTTTTATCAATATCAGAATTGTTTTCTGTCAGTAAGCAGAATATGCTTCTCAGTTGTTTCAGAAGTGCACAGAAAGATTGGTTTTATTTTACATTGTTATTTTTTATTTCTTGTATGTATCCATTAAGAAAAAAGAATGCAGCAAACACAAACATCTCAAAAACTAATGTTTTATCACTATACACTTTAGGGCTAGAACTTAAAACCTGAAGTTTTCTATCCTCTCTTGTTGATGATAAAAACCCTAATGATGAAAAACATTACTGATAACAAAAACACAACCAAGCAGCCAAACATAAATGCAACCTGAGAAAAAGTAGTGCAAATTTGCGTGCCCCAAGGCTGAATGGGTTAGGTGTGCCATAGGAGCTCCATGAAACCAAGATCACCGGGTGCTAGAGGTTAAGGCTTTAAAAAAACAGTCAAGAAAGCTACTCCTTGCTACATAACTGTCAATCATAACAAAAACTATTGCTAATTTATCACGAGGCCTGAGTTCCCCCTTCCTCATATCAACTCAGTAAACTCTTAAAAGTTACTTAAAGTCTTTGGAACCCAGGCTTCAGCTTTTGCTAACACTTCTTACTTCTTATCAGGTGTTCTGTAGCTTTGAGCTAACAAAGGATTTTAAAATGTCTCTTGAAAGTCTGGGTTATTTGCTCTTTTTGCTCTTTGTGACACAAGGTCTTTCTCTTGCTTTGTGCTGTAGAAAGAAGTCAGAATTCAAATGAAATAAGAGAGTTGTATGTAAAAGCATATGAAGACATTAGAAAATACTTCTATCTAGAAGACATTTTTTACTCATTTGAAGCTAAGGAGTATTGAGAGAGTGCATGCAGGGAGAACCTCTGAAGAGAGAGTCTCTTCAGGAGCTGCTTTCCTGGCAAGTGAACTTCATGTAAGTGTGTGACAGAGTAATGTCCTGTGATATAAGGAGGTTCCTGGGGCCAAACTAGAAGCAGCTAACCCTAACGGCCTCAAAAAGGACAGAAGGCTGTTGCTGCCTCTCATTCATCATGCTCTTAAAGCATGGTTTCCATCTTGCTTTTCAATATCAAGCATGACAGCCTACAACCTCTTACAACTCCCACAGGAATAGTTATTCACTGGTTGAGAACTTCTAGGCTTAGATTTTCTCTCCTTTTTACTTCTACTTTCAAAGCTAACAGGTAAATCGAACTTTCAAACTTTTATTTGGATTTCCATTGCCTAATGCAGCTTTCAGAAACTTTAGCCAAAATAATCTCATGTTTAAGGCAAATGTCTACTTTTTAGTCAGAAATGCATAGCTAAAATAATCTGCATCATAAACAAAATAGTTGTTCCTCCTATCCCACATGAACTAACAATGAGGATGATACTGACAAATTGTATTTTCCTGTGTCCAGAACAGCACTGTGACATTTATATGAATTTTTATTCAATTATTCTTTGCTTTGAATTTGAAAAAAATTAAATCAGCTAAAACTTTTCAATAGTGATTGTGAGATTGAAAAGACTGGAATATGTCATGACTCATTCTTCTCTTCTTACCTATGTTTGACTCAAAGATCTTCAACAGCAAAGAACCTCAGTGACCTTTTTGGCTTGAGCTAACCTAGTATCTGTGATACAAACAAATTTTACTTCTTAGAATTTTACTCCAGCAAAGATAAGGCATGGGTAGTATGGATAGTAGCTGATTCTTTCAACTAGTGGAATAATAGCTCTTTTTTCTAATCTGAAAATTAAAATATATTCTAAAATATTGGGAAATTTCAAAGTGTACTTCAGTTTTTTAGATTGTAGAATTATGTGGTGAGAGAAAAATATAGAAGTTTACTAAATCAGAACTCATAAGGGAAAATATATGTAACGGAATCTAAGACTGAATATAAATTACAGTTCTTATGTTTGTACTGAAGAAACAGTGAAGAACATACTAATATTATAAATGAATTGGACATCTTTTTCTTTCTTGTAACTTACCGAATCTCTAGACTAATGATTCTATGCACATTTTTAAATATCGTTATTGCTTATATTAATAAGCAAGAAATATCACTTCAAGTGTTTAATCATCACATCTATGGTTTTGGTACCTTATTATGAGTAAATATCTACCTCTGTAGGATTTTAGTTTTACATTAAGAAGAGGAGGCGACTTCCCTCACACAAAACCTCTTTTAGTTAATATTTGTATCTCTATAAGCTTGTATTTGGCTAAGATGAAACTATTTACAAGTTGTAAAGCAAAATTTTAAAACCACCATCATTGTATCTGATGTTCTTAGTTATGTCTGTGAAACGCATGTTCACAGAATGAGAAAATAGGTGTTGTTGGAAAAGTCCTTTAAGATCATCAAGTCCAACCATTATCTGTCTCTACCAGGTTCACTTCTACGCCATATTGTTGAGCACCATATCTTGGCATCTTTTGAATACATACAGGGATGGCGATTCAAGCACTTCCCTGGGCAGCATGTTCCAGTCTTTGATAACCCTTTTGGTATAGAATTTTTCCTAATGTCTAAACTAAACCTTCATGACATAATTTGACACCATTTTCTCTTGTCCTATCAATTGTTACTTGTAAGAAGAGACCAACATCCACCTCCCTACAACCTCTTTCAGGTAGTTGCAGAAAGTGATAAAGTCTCCCCTCAGCCTCCATTTCTTCAGATTAAACAACCCCAAGTCCATCAACCACTCTTTATATGACTTATTCTTTAGACCCCTCACCAACTTTGTTGCCCTTCTTTACATCCACTCCAGCACCTCAATGTCCTTCTCATGCTATGGCATCCAAAACTGGACACAGTATTCAAGATGCGGTCTCATGGGTGCTGAGTACAGAGGCACGATTGCCTTCCTATTCCTGCT
>VYZX01027581.1:0-12853 GCA_013401335.1 Brachypteracias leptosomus | reverse complement strand
CAAGATCTGGGAGGGGATACAACCCAGACAGCCAACCCAAGCTGACCAATAGGATACTCCATACCATATGACGTCAGCTCAACTATAAAGGGAGGAGGACGAGGGGGATTCGGGGGAAGACGTTTGTCCTCCGAGCAACCGGTACGCGTTCTGGCGCCCTGCTTCCCGGGACAGGCCCGCNTGGAGCCCTGCTTCCCGGGACAGGCCCGACACCGCCTGCGGATGGGAAGTAGAGAGTAACGGCTTTGTTGCTTTTTGCTTCGCGCGCGCGCGACCTTGCTTTCTCCGCTGTTTATTAAAACTGCTTCTTATCATAACCCACGGGTTCTTCTTCTTTTCCATCTTACTCTCTCCCTGCTTGCCTTGCTGACGAAGGTTTGGGTTGTGGGGGGGGAGTGATAGAGGGACTAGGGGTGGGCACCGGGCACCCAGCCAGGGTAAACCCACCACAAATGTTAAGATGTTAAACTATACAAAGATGTTAAATAATATGAGGGGCACCACTTGTCACTGGTCTCCGCCAGGATGTCATGCCATCGACTACAACTCTTTGAGAGTAACCATCCAGCCAATTCCTTATTCACTGAGTGGTCTACCTGTCAAATCTACATCTTCCCAATCTAGAGATGTGTGTGGGACAGTACGAAATGCTTTGCACAAGTCCAGGTAGATGATGTCAGTGGCTCTTCCCTTATCACCAATGCTATAACCCCACCATAGAAGGCCACTAAATTTGTCCTTTTTGCCGAGTTTGGTCTTATGCTGTCATGTAACTGCATCCTGCAGTAACAGTATTTTCCCTGGCTGAGGCTCAGCCATCCTCTGAATGCTGGGGATTGGGCCAGCGGGGCTGTGGTTCCCACCAGCACTGCTGGAATTAGCTTGATGATAATATCATTAGTTCCAGCCTGGGAATGGAGCAAGGAGGGAGGAAAGTGATGTATAAGCTTTGACCGTGCTGCTGCAGTGAGTGAGGTTTGTTGAATGAAAGCCTTGGGCAGAAACCAAAGGGAGTGGTGGTATGTAGACCTGCTGCAGAGCCAAGGTGTTAATGACGTGCTGGCTAGGAAGAGTAAGTGGGATCTGAGACAATATTGCACTCTTATGGCATCCTTGTTAGGTACTGAAGAGGGGAATTAAGCTTTTATATTATGGTATTTCCATATGGAGCTGCTGTTATGCATGGATCTACACTAGCGTTGTCATGAGCGTGGAAGGGTAAACAGCATTAGGTGCTTCTGTGGTTTCTTGTCACTTCCTTTCCCTTTCTAAAAATACAGTAACAAGAATATAGGGGGTGAAAAAACAGGTGGCATTGCTGAAATATAGATTCTCTAATTCTTACAGGATGTGAAAAACAATTTTTTTTTTTATGATTACAATACACCAAGTGTGAATTGGATCCTTGTCAAAGTAAGAAATTAATTATGCTGCCTACATGTTGGAGTAATGTGAGGAAGCATCACACCATCCTCCCATTGTGCTGCCAGTGCACCTGCACAATGTGTGCTCTTCTGCTTCCAGACTTTTTTAGGCAATGTTTATTTGTGTCTTGTGTGGCTTGTAGTAAGATAGAAGTTGCCAGAAAGCATAAGAGTAGACAATATCTTGTCTTTTAACACTGTGAAAATATGGAAGTATCATGTTGAGTAAGGGTGGGGTAACCTGGCCCTCATAGAGATGTTTATTCTGTCTCTGTTTGCCTTCCAAAATTCTACTTCACTTGTTAATTTTATAATTTTAAATCCCCAATCTTTATTGATCAGCAGTAAGGTTTTGGCATTTACATTTCCCTACTGTGAAGAAATATGTGTCATTTTCCTTTCTAGCTCCTTAAATATGAATCTTCTCTCATTTCGTTAAGTGGTCAGGTATTCTCATGTGACATGAGACGGAGCACAGAAAGTCTGTCTTTGTTCTGTTTCATTATTTTGTATAATTGCATTATGTCTCCTTTAATCTCTCCTTTGTAAGGTAAATAGTCACAGTCTTTTCTGTCCCTACTCATATTAAAATTTGTCCAAATCCTTTATTATTCCTACTGCTATTATTGTCTGAATCCCCTCTAACATTGGAGCAGCCATTTTTTGAGATGCTATTACCAGTGCAGCATGTGGCATGGCAGAGATAATGCTGATGTAGGTTAGAACAATGCTGCCTCCCTGCTAGTCACCATCTCATTCCTCATTTATCCTAATATTTTTGTGAACTATGGTTGAGAATTTAATTTGGAAGAGTTGTCTTCCTTGAGAAGTGTTCTGTGACCCTGAGGTGTCTTTACTGAATTGATAAAGTTTGCTTTAAGAGGTATTGTAACATGTAGTTACACTTTTCCCCTCTGGTACATGCTGCTTTTAATGTTGAACTCATCATGATACTGTCTTTCCACCTAGCTTTTTTTTTACTTTAATCTTGAAATTCTTCACTGTCATTTCTGGTCTTTCCTGATCCAATAATCGTGTGTTGTCTACAGACTTTGCCACCTCATTGCTCATCTTCTTTTCCAGTTCAAGAATAAATGTATTAACACGGAATTTTTAGTAAACCTTACCTAGATTGCTGCTACTTTTTTTTAAATACAGAAACCAGAACAAAACTAAAGCTCTACCAAATTCTCTTACAGACCCTGTCCAGAAGAATTTCAAATCCCTATTTGGAAACTCCTTCAAACAAGGTATTTGTCAAGCATCTTTAATTCCATTTAATTTCATTAAACAATGTATTAGGAATCTTTTTGCTTTGGTTCAACCTCTTAATCATAGCTTTGAAGACACTTGGAAATGTGACCTGCAGTTAAAGCCAGTTAACAAGTTGTAATCTGGGTGTGTTAGAAATTATCTACTTCTATTACTGAATTTGTAAATAGAATTGTGAATTTTGGCATGCACTCGCTTCCCAGGCATTTAAATGATTGCCATCACTTAGCTTACTTTTGCAAAGCTCTGATTTTGCATTTCATAAGACTTTGCTGTTTCAGGACTATTTTCTTTTCCTTGAAAAATTCCTAAACATAAGGAAGGAAACAGACAAAAAAAGGTGAAATCACAGTATTTTTTTTTCTTTCAAGTTGGTGTTACTGATGTGGTTTTTTGGGATGGTGAGGAAACATCACAACAGAAGCCTGAGTTAAATTCATTAAGGAGTGGTATACAGAGTCCAGATGGAACATGGTTTTATGGAAGATGGAGTTGGGTCTTGTTTTGATAAACACATCTACAGCCTTGATATGTAAGGTAGAAATGAGGTGTGGGGGAAGTCAGAGATGTGTCCATTCTGAAAGACCACATCCTCCTGACGAGGTACGGATGAAATGACCTGTAGCTAGCATAGGATACTTCCAAAGTTTATAAACAAACCCAAAAAACATGAAATGATGTTTTAACATGTATTAAATTATTTAACTCAAATACATATGGAATAATACTTAATTTTGACTGTACTTGTGTGATTTTGCAATGGTTAATATAGTCTTTTTGCTTTGCTGGAATAACCCTTGTTTTCATTTGAACTTGTCTGTTGTTCAAAGGTACAGCTGACAAATAGTGAAACCTCTGCTTCTCTAAGGCAGCAGATGTAAAAATAATTCAGCTCATGGGGTTATCTGCAAGCCATGATACAGTGAGTATGGCAGAGGCTGAGGTGTGTTTCCAGGTGGCTTTGCCTGCCTGCTTGTCGTTTAGCTAGGGAGAAGGCATTGCTCAGAGAGAGTGAGTGGACAATGGTAAGGCAATTTACTACAGCAGGAATAAATCCCTGTTTATCACAGTTTTTTCAATTTCTCTTTCCATTCAGATTTATGGAGAAAGTTCTTCCTGTGCTGGGAGAGCTCTCAGGAATGTTTTTACTCTACAAGCCTCTGACCTGATTAAAGACAGGGTGTACCTTACTGGCATTTGCAGGTAACCTGAGATCACTCACTTTAATCAACTGGATGGGTTTTATTTGTGTCTGTTTGTGCCCTGATTTGATGAGAGTAAATTTTGAGAGTGAGATTTTGTTACTAAGAATTCAAAATATTTTCTAAAAAAAGTATTTTAAATCTCATGTATTTTATATATCTTTTCTTATATTACTTTGTCAGTTGTCAGAAAGTGGCAGTGGCCTGATTGTATGTCCATTAGTTTAATTGCTTATGAGTTCATATACAACTGTGTTTGTTATTTTGTAGAAAAGAAAGAGTATCAAATTCAACCCTGGTCTGGAGTTATAAAAGAGATTAATTGGGTTCCTAAGATTTAGTTACACAGTGATTTTTGCATGTAATTTATGGGATATTTCTGTAATGAAGTGATTTTTCCATTTGTGCTGCATTACAGCATAAATGCTTCCTCCTATTTTCAATTATGCCAAAGCATGCAAGTTTCTATTATAGCACCATTCGTTTTTATCTGTATTTAAGAAAAATCCACAAGTTTTCTTTTCTTTTTTTTTTTTTTTTTTTTTTTATGATTTAAAAAGATAAGTCTTTCAATCATGTGAGAGATAAAGTACATCCTAGAGCAACACTCAAGGTCTTACACATATTGTGGAGCTGTACTGCTTATGCCTACGCTCAGAAAGGAAATAAAATGCTGAAGCTAAAAGCTGGATTTTACTTAGCTCATATATCTTTGGATGACTGCCTGTGTGCAGTACAAATTGGTAAAAATATTACATATTGTAAAGTGTGCCACCTGAATTAGATATATAAGGGAGCTTATACATCTAACATGAGTTCCCTCATTGTAACTAGGGGCATTCCCTGAGCTTGCCAGAGTGAGTTCTTCCCTTGAAATGAATAGGATTACAAAACCTAATAATTAGGCAAAGAGTCTACCCTGCTGAATGAAAGGATTCGCTTTTAATATCTTTAAAAAAAATCTTTATTATAAAAGAGCATTTTTACATTACTGCAATGTAAGAAGTGATGTTTTGCTTATTTTCAGGAGAAGCTGTGTTGGATCGGAACTGGTAGATTGGCTTTTGGAGCAGTGTCCTTTTGTTAAGTGCAGATCTACGGCAGTTGGAGTGTGGCAACTCCTCCTGGATATGGGCATTATATTATCAGGTCAGTCTTGATGGTATTTCTAGTGTGAGGAAGTCTTATCAGTTTGTTCTACACAGGATAATACTCATATCTTTGATGGGAGAGGAGGGAGGGAAAGGAAAAAACACAAAGCAGATTGATCCATTTTTCTTGACAGTTGTTTATTTTACTATCTCTTCTGTATACTCATCTCTGTGACCTTTCATTTCATAAATACCAAAGATGAATCTCTTTTTTTAGGCAATTTCCTTCCTTTTTCTTTTGCAAATGTAATTGCTTTTTACCAAGTTGCAGAGTGTGTCTTTTCCAGCCTTTTGTTCTCCTCAAGCTCTTTTGGGTTTTTCACACAACAACAGCTGTTTAGTCATGGCTTTGCCAGGTGACTTCTCTAGCTATAAGTGATTTTACCCTTCCTCTCTCTGTTTTTCATAGTTTTAGATTTTTGGATTGAGAAAGGATTCAGCTCCTTGAGGTGGTGATGCTAGGTTCTAGCTGGCTGTCCCTACCTTCCCCACCAAATTTAGGGGTTTGGTCCAGCTACAGTGTTTTGCAATTATTTACACTGGTAACCAGTCTATGGAAATCTAATGGACTTTACCTTGTAGCTGGGTCTACTTAGGTATCTCAACCCAGAGCATACCCCACCCTGGGGTCCATGCTAGACACTTAGCTTTCCTGCTTGGAAAAAATCTCAGGTGTTACAGGAGATTTCTGCTTACGTATTGTGACAGTATACTTAAAGGTTTTTTTTTGCTCCAACTACACTGACAGTATATCTGATCACACAGCCTCAACAAGGGCTGAATGACTCTCCTATTTGAGGAGAAGCTGGGATAATGACGGACTGCATCCCCATTATTGAACTTTGTTTACTAGTGCTTGGGGCCATTAGTGAAAACAGATAAGAAGCCAGTGGAAATCGAGGCTCAGAAATCTGACAAGTGGAAGGTTTTTATCCCCTAACTCTGAACTGATTCCAAAATTGATTAAATACACAGCAGTCTTAATACTTGAATTTCAGGAGCCTGGAAATCTTCAAATTGAGGTTTTGGGGTTGTCCTCTTTGAATGCACTGGGTTAACATGAGAGGGCAGGATTGCTTCCATGCCGAGTTTGCTATCCTTTTGCCCTATGTGGTGGTGCAACTTGGCATTAAAGTCAAGCGCAATACAGAATGGGAGGGACACAGCACCTTGACATGGTAAAGGTTTAAAGCCTGTCTAATATTATTTTTTCTAACAGTGGACAGACAACTCTATTTTCAAGACTCTCATGCTTTCTACCAGTTCTCAGCAGATGAATGTACTTATCTTTTCTGTGAATTTGAGAAAGAGGAAGGATGGAAGAATGGAGTAAAGCTCCTAGTTCAGCTACTGCCGTTGTCTCCTCCCAGGATTGACATGTGTAATCTGTAAGTGTGCCTATAAAGCTGTTTACGACTTTTGCCATTTTGTAAGTGACTGGCCTATAATGATGCTGTTTAGTCCCAAACCACAGTGCAAATGAGCCAGCTTTGTTTTAAGGGTTGACAAGCTTTTTAGAGATGAGCCTTTCATCTGAGAAAGCCAATTCAGATAGGTAAATGAAGGCACTCGACTTGTTGGTTTTGGCATATTGTTGTTCTTATGCACTAGTTTGCTGACTCCTGGGCAAATGAGTCAAGCAAATTGGTCTTCTCTTACATTTGGAGGTTTGACACAAATTTGGTAGCAGGCATGCTGTGGAGTTGATTAGCTAGCAGATCAGATGCCCTTGTGCTGTGTCAGGATCAGCTATCAGATGAATAGAGAGGATGGGTAGAAATGCAGTAGTGTCAGTCATCTGATTTTAGTTTGCTACTGCATGTTTGCCAGAGCTCTGTAGTCTCACATTATTATTGCTTCTTCATGATATGCCTTTTAAGAGTCTTGCTTCCTATATGCCTTCTCTTTCACCTGTTTATTGGATGTTATCATACCCTCTGTGCTGATAGAGCTGGGCTATAAATGTGTATTTGGAGCAGCTAGAAGGAAACCATAGTTATTTGTGTCACAGTGAGAGGCCAAAATATAGTGAGAGATCTGGAGGCTCAGGACCCCTCAGGCCCTAGCAAATCTGCAGGAGCTGATCTGCATAGACGAGTTGAGTTAAATTCTCTCATTGTCCCTAGCATGATGAATCCTCAAACCTGATACTTATACTGTGGAAAATATTACTTTACCAGTACTAAGATTTATTGTCTTTGATGTCAAAGAGAAAACTTTCTTCTATAAGTACTTTTCTTCTCTATATATTAGATTTTAAAAACACATTTTCTTAAATAAATATCCAATGGAAATATTTTAAAGAAGCATAAAGCCCAAAGACCCTGTAAGCTGTCTCAAGCCCAGCTTCTTAAATTCAGACATGTTGATCTGATAAAAAAAAAAATATCTGTAATTTCTCTGCATGGCTCAGAGCAGAAACCTGATTCCCTCCCTCGTTGCTTTCTGCCCACACCAACCAGAAACTGGCAGTTCTGGAGTGGGGATTCCCTTGAAAATGCATTTATTTGGTCAGCTTGAGTGAGTGCAGCCAAGTGACAGGGACTCCAAGTTGGCTCTAGCAGGGGCCTAAGTAGATGACTCATATGGGAGAAAAACTTTGGATATTTCTGCAAATAGAAGTTCTTGTCTTCCAGCCTACTCTAATGCTAGGCAGTTTGGCTGTCCCTTAAATATCAGGGCAATTTCATCTTGATTTCAGTGGGAATTGGAATTTTCCTCATTATGACTGCAAATCAGGCTACTTTTCATGGTTCATGACTACTCATACAAAGGCTTTGAATCAAAAAGACAGAACAGATAGGTCATATTGATGTGTTATGTGAAGGATGCTGGGTAGGAAAATGGATTGAAGACTTTTTAGGTTTGAGTTAAGACTGTGTCCTGCATGTTGACCTTGGACAGAGAGTACCACTACTGGCCAGAGAATACCACTATTTTATAATCTGCTTTGAAGTTTATTGTTCCAGTGCAACTGTCATTTATAGTGGAGGATGATCCCTGTCACATGAATTGAAGAGTTATTCATTAATGTACATTTCCAGCTCCTTCCTGCTCACATTATTCAAATTTTAGTTGAAGCTGGACTCCTTTTGGGAATAGTGTCACTGAAGAATTATTTTCTGGAGGTTTTACCTGTCAGATTGTGAGGGTGCTTTTTAAAAAAAAAATGAAGGAATTGAATTTAAATAATGGTATACTCTCAAGGGAGTGTGATATTAAAGGGAAAGGAGGCTTTTCCAGGTTCAAAATTCTCAGTGCCTGATGCAAATAATACACTACTAAAACACAATCTGAAAATGCATAGATGTGATGTTTGTTAAAGTTATCTGACCAGGTCAAATAAACTGTATAAGCTGTTTTGCATGCCATTAGAAGCATAGTCTTTCTTGTCATTGAATATTTTTGTATTCATTTTACTGTCTAAGTTTTTTTCATAGTCTATATTGATGGCATTAATTCTGTATGTACATAGGGTTAGGGAAATTCTTACCTTATTAATTAGATTCCATGTTTTTGATGAAATCAGAAGTGACTGCCTGTTTGTGCACCAGAAGGCAATGCTGGACATCTCCTGGTGATCTTGGGAGCCAGACGAGCTCTGTCTCCTCTGCAGCTGGTGGGCAGCAGAGGTGTGCGTGCCTGGACTGCTAGGTGCATCAGTGAGTCTCTGTGGAGCACCATGGATCTTCTCTCCCAGAAGGAGTCTGTAGACCTAAGTAGGCAGTAGCAACTCTGGGGAGTTCCTACAGCAATTCTTCTGGAAACCCTACTAAATAAACATGGCCCAATCTTGACTTGCTGTAGACATTTTTGATGGATTCCTATTTGTTTCTGGTCTGTATTAGCAGCATTACCAAATAATACTGTAGCAAGTTCTACAATTGAAAATAGCATTCTGAAGCCTGAGACTGGCTTACGGTTTCTGAATAAATGCTCCCTGTGACCTTTTGACCTTGGCAAATTCCCCATGTTAAATATAACATTGGTGGGAATCTACCATGGAAAACAAGACAGGACATAGCAGATTTTTAGCAGCTCACACCAAACTGAAGGCTAAAGTTATGTGTATTCCACAAGACCGGGGCCTCATAAGTGTTGTCAAATGAGATGGGACTGATGCAGAGGCCTCTTGGGGTCATTAAATACCCTATGTTAATCACAGCCAATTCTTCTTAAATAGAAAAGAAGTTAATATTGCAATAACTTGGGAATAAAAGTTCTGTAATGAAAGCTGTGCCATGAACTTCCTTACAACCTTAAGCAATCACTTAGGCTCTCATCCAATGTCTCCTGAATTCTTTTCCAGTGACTGCAATGGCTTTGTATCAGGTGTTAAATCTTTGTGTGCTTCTATTTCCTTCTTTGTAAGTGGGGGTGCTTATAACAATTAATTCCCAGAGCCACTGATAGGCTCAGTGAAGATTTCAAGAATGCACTGGGTACCCTAGACTATTGAAATGTATGACATAATGGTGGGTTTTTTTAATTATTTGAAGGAAGTTAACAGGGGATTTTTTTCTTTATCTCATATTGCTTGTTATTTTCTTCTCAGAATTGTTACGCTATATTCTGTATCTTCTGACCTGACAATTTACATTTTATTAATCTCAGAAAAGTAACCATTCTTAGCAGTAAAGTTTTTAATGCAAATAGCCAGAATGGGATATTAATTTACTTGCTGCCTTGTAGAGTTCCTGGAAAGCTTCTGCTGAAGGCAAACAGCTCTCAGGTATCCATAGGTCTTTTATTGGCATTGTAGGTGGATCGTAAAGCCAGCATAGAGACATATATAATGGCTCTACATTGGAGAGTTGAGGTCCAGGCCCAGAACCATGGGTGTCTCCATATTGTCTCCTCTGTCAGTGGGTCAGGAAGCACTGTAGATGCTTTCACATGGTGTACATTAATAATTACGCTGGGCCTGACTTACCTGCATGCAGACCTAGGGCAAGAATCCCTGCATCTCGCTGTACTAACACAGTACTGAGTCCACGGACCACTGAGCTGTATTAAGCATTAGGCTTGTTTGCCTGGGCATTGTAGCTCCTGTTTGGTACCAGCCCTAGTAGGTCTTAGCTGGCGCCTTTTGAAAAGCATAGGGTGATATCTGCACTCATTCTGTTCCTCAGTATCCATTCTGTCTTGCTTTTTTCCATTAGCCTGGGTATTATAATACGCTCTTCCTCTCTGATTCTGGACAGCTGACTATAATTTTTAGTATATTAATGGTTTCAGAAGTATTTTATGCTCATACACAGATGAATGCTGAAGTATGTTTAGATAGCAGATGAAGTGATAAAGGCTCAAAATGGAAATAGCTATGCTATATGCTGTTCTGGGTTTATAGATTGCATCTGTGGCTGTGTTTACTGAGCTGCTGTGTTTTGCCTGCAATTTAGAGGAACCAGGTCCTAGCCTGGTTCTGAGAGATCAAAAGAGATCAGATGTATAGGGAAACATAGGCATCTAAGGAGGTCAGTTATTTTAATCTAATTTCAAATTATAAAGAGAAAGACTGAATAAATCAGTCTTTATAAATGAAACTGTATTAATTTATTTCTTTTGAGTTGTTTATAACACTTAAAATGTTAAATCAAATTTTCCTTTGAACAGGAAAGGCATTTGTGAAAATAATTGTGATTTCTACTCCGAATGACCATTTTGATCTGAATATGCTTGCTTCAAGATGAATACATGTGTCATTCTGTGCTTTCTGACCTTAATTTTTTAATTGGGGAAAGATTTTTGGATGTGGAATATAAGAACCGCAGTAGACCAGCTGCATGTTCCAGACATGCTGTCAGCTCTCTCCCTAGACACATCAAGGCATATGAGCAATTAAATAATTTAGTCGAAGATAGAAGCTTCTGTTAATACCTGGGATTTATGTTTATTACAGCAGCTGGAGTTTTGAGTATTCTCTCAGTTTACTGGCATGCCACACTTCTTGAATACCATGAAAAGTAAAGATCTCAAGGGTGTTTTCTTTTTCTTCTTCCCATAGTAATAACTTTATCATATTGTTATGTTTCTTCTAATTGTCAATAAACCTTCCAAAAGGCTTGTAGATCTTTTAGTGATGGGAATTAGACTGTTTTAAGGAAAAACACAGTCCTATCCCATGCTGTCCACAGCAGCATTTGTGTGGCTTTTTCCACGTGGGCCAGACTTCTATGACAGTTTCTAGAAGGGTTCTTCCTGCACAAGTTAAGTCTCTTTGTCATGTGAGTAACTGTCAAGACAACCTAATAGCATACTCAGCCATTGCTTTAGTTTGCTAACTTATGGCTTCTTACATGTATCCTCTTCATTTTCACTTTTATTTTTTTAATATCAAACATTATGTCACATAGTGATGTTGGTGATGTCTGCTTTTATCTATGTGAGCTTGCATTCCATAGGTATTGCTCCACACCTTAGCAAAGCTTGGTGGTGGGCAGATGGAAACTCTTTGCTCTGTTGATGGAGTATGTTTTTAGCAGAGCAAAATATACATTCAAATAAGCAACTCTGAGCTAAGAGGTTCCTGCAGTCTTCAATTCTTCATCATATTTTTATAGCTGAAGAATTCTCTCACTGTTTTACATTAGCCAAATCAAAAGAGTTCTTGACAGCAAGGGACAAAGGGTGTACTCCCATTGTTACTGACACAATTAATTATTGTCATATTACAGTCACCATTTTGATGGAGAATCTCAAAAGCCCTTTTACATTAGTGCCCGTGGCTACACAGTTCCTTGCTTTCCAAGAATCAAAAGATGTTGAAACAGAATGAAAGAAATAATGTAATCTTATTTTTATTTTTTTAAGGCCTGATCAAAAAATAGAAGACGCAGCAGAAACCAATGCTGAAATTCTTGCTCGTCTCACTTCTGCGGTAAGGTCACTACATCAAAGTTTTCACTGATCATGTTTAAAATATTGTCATGTTTTGGATCCTTTCAAATTAAAGATAATCTTAGTGAGCAGGTGTTTGTAATGCAAACTACTCTTTTGTCACTGAAAAGAGGAAGCTTTACTGAGGTCTTCGTGTGCAATACCAAAGCTATTAAAATCAGTCCAAGCAAGGACTGCTGCAGCCTGCTTTCTTGTAATCATGCTATTCATGGCCCAGAAAATATCAATTTGAAGGGTCATGGTGATTTTTCTGACAGGTAGCTTACACTCAGATCCTCTTGGTCAAGTGGACATCAGTGTGAAAGATGGGGAGAGGGGCCTGGCAGCCCTGGCATAGTTTATCATAGGCTTCTGAGGAGACCCATCTAGGAAGCCTGCACATCTGGCTTCCCAACTATGTTTAGCCTCAATAAACTCTATAATAATGAACAACAACTTATCCTGTCTGTACTAGAATTCGGTGCATCTTGTTTATCTTGTTGTTGGAATGCATGGAGGACAATATCTTAAGCCAGGTTAACAGACAGCCCTACCAGAGGGAATGTGATACTGGACCTGATGATCACCAATGCAAGTGAGCTAATTGGTGATGTTGAGTTTGGAGGCAGCCTGGGCTGCAGTGATCACACACTAGTGCAGTTCACAGTCCTGAGGGATAGCGATCAGGTGAGGAGTGAAGCCAGGACCCTGAATTTTAGGAAAGCAAAATTCCAGCTCTTGTGGTGGGTTTACCTTGGTTGGGTGCCCGGTGCCCATCCCTAGTCCCTCTATCACTCCCCACCCCCCCCAAACCTCCATCAGCAAGGCAAGCGAGGAGAGAGTAAGATGGAAAAGAAGAACCCGTGGGTTATGATNATAATACATACTTAACTATTCCATTGTATTTAATTCTCATTACCAAAGT
>VYZX01027558.1:0-12984 GCA_013401335.1 Brachypteracias leptosomus | reverse complement strand
CAGACAGACCCACTACAGTTATCTAGTTCAAACTCCCTGCAATGAGCAGGGACATCTTCCACTAGATCAGGTTGCTCGGAGTTCCATCCAGTAGGCTGAAACCTTTGTCACAAGTCAGAAAAGAAACAATGCACTTTATTTTTGTTATGTTGTATTTCTCTTTAATGCTAAGTTCCATAAAGCTGATCTACCTGTATCTTGCAAAATCAGAGTAGACGACATAACATGAAAAGAGTGTACCAGATTGTCACGTTAATTTTTTTAGTAACTACATTAAGGTATATATGTTCCAAATACAGTTGCATATATTTGCAGCATAAACTACAATAAAGCAAATAAAGCTTACACCTGCTTCTCTTTCCTCCTGCTAGCTTCTGAAATAACAGAGTAAAACTCAGTATTAGATAGCATGTAAGAATGTAAGATTTACATTTTCTTCCAGTTTCACCATTTCAACACTGTATATTACCCAAATCATAATCAGTTTTATTTAATGGAACCCAAATTAGTTTTGAATTCTTCTGGTTTTGACACCTGTCGAACTGCAGCATTATTCCATAACAAATAATATGTTATATTTTTAAATTTCAGTTTTTCCATGAAAACACAATAGATCATAATGTAAGTCTCTACTAAATACTTTCGGTAAACAGACACTGGAAATATAAACATTAAGTATATTTTTCAAAAGACTGTGCTGGCAGCTTTGTAATCTAATACACCTTTTCTGGCTTGGGAGCTAACAAAGACTTTTTTTAAAGACAAAAGCTGTGTAATTAAGTTGCATCGATATTTTTTGGTACAACTGTATGATACCTACTGCCACCTGAAAATATTTTTCATCAGGATGACAGATGTACTGCATTGCCATAGAATGGCAAAACATTTATTTTACTTGAGCAAGTTCAATTAAAAAAAAAAAATCCCACAATACACCTTTCCTGGTTTAACAGTTGTTATCCTTCCTCTACACCAAACTGCAGATACTAACATCTAGCTCTGTTTTCCCTTAAGTAACATACTTTTTCAACATCTCTGATGCAACGAAATCCATAAATCTTTTATCTTATGTAACACATGAATTCTTGAAATTATATTTGAGATTATGATTAATCTCAAATCAAATCCCACTGATACATGTTGGGTCTCATTCAAGGCCAGAAATGTGCCACCAGTGCATGCCGGCAAGTGTTTGTCCCCCACAATGACTGTTTAATTACAGGTGTAAATCAAATAAAAGATTTGGGGTTAGAGAGCTTTAGTAACAGATATGTATATACACAGAAGTAAGAAAGAAATAATCTCACAAATAGAAAAGCTAATACCTTTCCCAAAGACTGGCATCTCCATGAAGAAACAAAACCAACCCACCAAATCACCACCACAAAAAAAAAAAAAAAGAGAAAAAAAGAAAAGAAATGCCTTAAAGCAGAGAGCTAGGGACGAACACAATTGGTGTGGAGTTGAGAGGAGGACAAGGGGTGAAACTGCAAATGTGAATGACAAGCCAAGAGAAAATAAGAGCTTATGTGTGTCCCCAGAGAAGTTGTTCTTTGTTCTTCCAAGAAGTGAAGGAGTCAGTCACTGCAAAAGTTTTTGCAACCTCTTCTCAGTGTAAAATAATACAAATCAATATTTTTTTTTTACTCCTACCAACTCTTAGCACTATGAATATAAGCAAATTCAATCCCAAACTTCAGGGTGGAATTGTCATCAAATAGACAGATAGTAGCAGCAGACTTTCAGTAGACAAGACCATGCTTCATTCTAGAAAGCAGTTTAAGGTAGCAAAAATGTTTGTTCAAAACATAGATGGCTCCCATTAACACAAGGGAGAAAAGAAAAATTAGTAGAATTTGGGAAGGTGGGTAAGAAACATGTTCAGAAATAGATATGCAAGAATGTAGTAAAGAGTAAGATGACGTTCATCTTACTAAGCTAGAAAACAGCTTAACCAAAGAAAGTTATGGTCTTATTTTATTTCCACACCTCTCCCCCGATATTTGTTCTGCCAAAATAGGTTTATGCAAGTAGAGGACTTATTGCTCTATTAGATACTTTTCCACACCTTTATTCCAGAAAAACTGATTTAGGCCCTCGCTGTAGTTAACTTTCCTATGTTCTGGTGTTTTTTGAAGGGGAAGCTTGTTTTCCATTGCACATGCAAGCGCATCAAAAACCTCCATTTGTATTCTCTCTTCATCATCCAACATGCAACATATCTTTCATTTTCAGAGTAAGTTAATTTCATGCAAGAGCAAGACAGGAGGTTGGGAGAAAGAAAAGTGCCAGAAGATTCCTTCACCTCCCACAATAATAATCTTCCAGTTCCTAGCTGCCACCTATGTGTCTCCAACCAGAATATTAATAGAGAGAATTAAGAAGTTCTAACTTCCTCATACATATTTGAAAACCTAAATGTTTCCCTTATTCCTGTCATACTCACTTCTGTTAATCTTATACAATATTAATCAACTGACACCAACAAATGAAGGTTGAAGCAACTGAATAGTTAAAAATAGAACTAAAATCAATTTTCTATATCCTAAGTGAATTCTGTAAACACTTGGACAAAGGCTTAAGAGGAGGAAACTCCTCTCATTAAAAAACCAACCCACAAAACAAAACCAACCAACCAAAACTAACCAAACAAAATAGCCCACTCAGCAGAGATTAAGCATTTCTGTGACAGAAGATCATTGGATAGTTTTAGTAACAGATGCCAACAGAACTAGGTGAATTTTGCTTATTATATTTGGTAGAAACCAACAGAAGGCTTACAAAGATGTTTCAACATTGTCATTTATAAACACAGTAATAACTTCACAACCAATGTAGACTACTACATTCATTTCAATTACATCTAAGATATCACTCAGGAGAACAGTGAATAAACTTGAATAATTCTGAATTACTGTAGTACAAGTGGCAATAAAAATAAGATAGATTCTGCAACTGTGTTGTAAAAGGCTGCTATATTTTATATAATACTGCAAGTCAGAGCTCTGATGTAATTTTGTTGACTTTATCTATGCCTGAAAAAAATTAAGAATTTTCTATCTCATTATAAACTATACACAGTTTGGATATGTCTATGTTGTGTAAAATGCAGTTTGTGACTTCCAGTAACAAAACAAAAATTAACTGATTTATCAATGTTTACAGCACAAGGTGAGATTATCTGAAAAACAGTAAATATCTTACTATCAAGTATATACTGAGAACACAGGCAAAGTATCAAGTTTGAATTAAACTCCATACATCTGATCCTATGAATTTTTGTAACAGGATACCTGGACTCTGAAAATATTCTGACAAAGTATTTCCAGAAACTCCATCTTCTTTGCTCCACCTTGCCCCTTTCTCACCATTTCTTCGGGGTGTAGGGTCAGAATCTTGCATGGGGCTCCCCTTCCTTCAATGAGACAAGTATGGGTCAGGAGTGTAAGTCAAAGTATCTGACCTATTGCTGTCCTAAAAGTTCCAGCCTTCAAGTCCCAGCGGTGTCTAGAAATCCAGATTTTCATCTATCAACTTTATCACAAATTCTTACCATTGTAATCAGCACTACATAGCTGCTTAATCTATTTTTCTTCAACTATTTGGGTTTTCCTTGTTTGTTTCTAGCTTTAATTTTTTTTAATGAGATAATTGTCAGATAACACCATTGATAGAAATATTAGCCTGGAGACTATTTTGTCCCTGCTCAAAGGCTATACAGAGAAATTGTTTTTCCTTTCTAGTATTAAGACCACTTATGAGTAATCTGCCTAAAAAGCTCACACTTCTGATAGCTTGTCAAATGGTTCACTAGTCATTG
Organism: Brachypteracias leptosomus; assembly: GCA_013401335.1. NCBI lineage: Eukaryota > Metazoa > Chordata > Aves > Coraciiformes > Brachypteraciidae > Brachypteracias > Brachypteracias leptosomus. Next base: position 9,164 of record VYZX01027558.1, on the reverse strand, counting down.
AGTACTCAGAAGACCAAGATAAAACTGTGTTACCATAAAAATATACTTAAGCTTCAATTTACTGTAGGTGTTGCATTATTTTTCTCAAAGTTTTAAAATTTCAGAGAACTAAATGTCAACTAATTTAGCATCAGCTATTAAGATTTGACTACGTCATGATTCATTGCAACAAGAAAGGAGTCTAACCTATGCTCTTTTTTTGTTAGGCCTACCTTTTAGCTAAAGTAGAAAGTAATCAACTGTTTTCTGTATCTTGTGTATCTGTGCACTCCACTGCAAGATCCAGGATACAGAATCAAACTCTGGCCAACTAACATTTATTAAAAATGTATAACATGATACTTGAAATGCAGTAAAAGCAAATCTAAGCCAAACTATTGGCCAGAAGAGGTTTAATTCCTCCTCACACAGAAAACACTTCCTTCACAAATTCTTACGAAAACATCTTTCAGAAAAATAAGTTTAAGAATCTATTACCTTTCAGAATACTGCTGCTCAGCACAGAGCTGTACATTGCTGTAAGGTGGCCTACATGATCCTAAGATTCAGGGCTCAAAACCAGAAAGCACTTGGTGCTATATATCTTTGTCTTAAAGTTTTATCATGTTGAAACTTTGTCAGGAGCAGGATAAAGCTCAAGAAGGACTCATCACAGTGTAGTTTAGAGGTTACATGAGGTTTCCCAAAGTATCACAGAGTAAGGAAAAAATCTTCTGTTTTTCTTATGCAAAACATGATTTAGTAGATTCTGCATGTGGCCAAGAGTTAGCTGTGTGAAATTTTATGAAGATAGTCATCTTTATTTATTCTGTTGGACTATATACTACAGAAGGATTTCAAAGCATTACACATGAAGTTTGTAGCAGCCTTGAAAAACTCCTGGATTTTTATTAAGGGATATATTTCAATAGCTAGTTGCATACCACTTAGAATGGAAGTCACTTTTTTTTGTAACTATAGAGCTATATCAAATAGTTGGAGAAAGAGCTGGTGGCAAACATTTCCATTTTTAATCTGCCTTGGAGCAAGCTATAAAACTCCTTATTCTCCCCTAGTAAGAGATTTGACCTAGCCTTGTAGCAAATCAGGTCAGAGGGAACACAGAGAGAATATGACATTGTCAGACTGACATACTAGCTGCATTTAATAACCCAGGCTGCAGTGAAGTTCACTAGGCTGTTGCTAGCCACTCCAGATTATTTTGACTAATCCAAATAAAAAGTAAATACAAATAAGTTCAGAGCTCCCCCTTTTACTATAAGGTATAACTTGTTTGTTCCATAAATAGTTCTAGGGCCAGTAGTCAAAAATAGGAAATACATATTCCAGACAGAAAATTGTTTACCACTGTGCTGCTAGCTGTCTTCTTCCTCAGGCCAACACCAAACTCAGAAACATCCCCTCAGCACATCTTCATCTTTTATTCTTCATCTGTTCGCTCTTCTCTGTCTCGAATCAGCCAAGGGAGAACACACCACTGAGAAAGAGCTCAGCAAGCTGCCCCCAACAGGAACTTTCTTCCACTGGCACTCTCTCCAAACTGATCAGCTTCTTGTTGCTTCTCACAAACTGGTCAGTTCCTGGTTAATATATCTCTAGCCTCACCCACCACCTCAACCCTGATCACCTTGGGGAAGGCAGGGCCTCACACAGGTGGTCCAGGTTCTGCTCTGGGGCTTGAAACCACTGGAGGAACAAAACACTTTGCTGAGTTGTGACTCATCCGTAGGTCAACTCCAACTCGGGTCCTACAGCCCAGCCCCAGCATTTCAACCACAAGGAGTTACTGGTATCCTGAAACCATGTAACTGGAAAAAAAAGTCTGCTAGTTGTTTTTATAGCATTTGCAGACTTAAAGAGCATACCCAAAGGTTCTGTTGGAATAAAGTTATTAATAAACATTTTGTCTGCTCTATTACTATTTAGCAGAATAAAATATAATAGGTGGTTAACTGTATTTCTGGATTTTATTTTTCTGATAGAAGACTTATTATTGCAATAAATACCATTGACATGGAGGCTGTGAGGGCAGGAAGCACTTGTCAAAAGGTTGGGTTGTAGTTGGCAAGAAAACAGTTCTCTCAACTAACATTACTAACATTGAACATAGTAGCCACAAGAGTTAGCCTTGTATGAGCACTGCTGCAAGCAATAACAGCACAAAGGGCTTCAGCACAAATAAAGTTGTCTGTACGTATCCACTGGCAAAGCAAACTTTGCTTTCAGGAACAATTATCCCTGAACTTGCTTATTAATTTGTTTAGAAATATACTCTTTTTAATTCAAAGTAAGAGATCTAGCACCCATATGACAAAATAGGTATGATTTTATTTCAACTCTTTTCACAGTTCTCATCATTCCATAAAATATTGTGAAAGCTTACATGTTCCATAAACTTTTCATTCTACAAGATCATTTTATAATTTGCTTCTTGCCTGCTTCCAACAATACCTTGTGCATAGGCTCCCTTTGGGTCATCTCACTGACATTGTCGTAATGCCATCCTCCCCTAGAACTCCTTCCCGTGGGGACAGCACACACAATCACCTCACAAACCCATTAAATCACAAGTGAAATCTCTATTTAAAATGAACATGTTGCAAAAAACCCAGGTAGTATTTAAAAGATCTTTTGAAAATAATTTAAAAAAAAAATTTTATTCTGAGTGGAAGATAATTACTAGTATCTTGGCAACAAGCATTTAATTGTGGGTTGACAGAATTCCATATCAAGTTAGCAGTATAAGCAAACACCTCATCTAAACTAAGATATTGATACCACATATCGAGTTGTGGTTGGTTTGTTGTTGTTTGTTTTTTAAAAAAGAGTGTGTGAGTGCATGCACACATGCATGCTCCCTTCTGTGCAAGCACCAATCCCACCAGCATCCCAACTACTTGATCACAATAACCAGCTCTCCCTTGGCTGGCAAATATAACTGTTTCCCAAAGCATGTATTCACATTACTCTGGAAGCGCAAATATTTCTCCTGCAGTCAGCAATACCGATGCAGTTATTTTGTAATGTTTAGATTAATTTTTAGAAACCTGTCTTGGTAAAGCACTATCTTGCAGAACTACGTCTAACTAGGATTACCTTGTGAAAAAACCACAACAGAAGTACTCAGTACAGTAAGCACCATCATAGCATTTAAGTGAAAGTGCAAATAGAGTAGAATCTACATGAAAGCCTGGAAGGAAGAGTAATTTAAGAAAGGCAGTGCACAAAACCTTCTCCTATTTCAAAGCTTCCTTTAAAGAAAATATTTATATTCTAGAAAGAGCACAGGGCCATAAGACAGTGCAAAATCAGCTTAAAGAGGAAGAAAAGAAATAGAGTTTCTCCCCTTGTCATTGCACATATTCCTATTACTTCTGTTTGACATAAGAATTTCCACCACTATAAGAACAAACTGTAGAAATGTATTCACTATTACACAGCCACTTGGCTTCTCACAAATCCAGCAAAGACACTTAAACAACCAGGCTGTTATAAATGATATATTTGTAGAAGGAACAGTTTGGAAGATCCTAAATACCAGTTTTTCAAACCAAGTCAAAGAGTGTTCCATGTCATGTCACTTGCAGCTGCACTTGCTGCTTTAAATCTCTCAGATACCAACGTGACATATTAGTATCCCAGAATAGCAATAAGTTTAAAGGATTTTAAGATAATATAAATCTTATCTCTGTCTATATCTGCTTTCAGAGCATATAAACCAGGTTTTTATTCCAAATTAACACTGTTGACTTTTTGCATGAACTCCTGTAACCAAGTTAGATATGAAATCCTCACTTGGATTTTTTTTTTCAGGTTTCAAGCCTCAATTTTGTAGCCTTGCCTACCGAAAGCATATGTTCAAGTATGTCTCTTGGCTCAATTCTGGATAGGTTGTCTAAATGGTGTGTATCTGGCAGTAGACATGCCCATAATATTGACAAATTAGGCTGTCAAAGACCACCTACGCATTTGCAAATTAACATGCAATTCAAGAATTACTCCAGTGTAGAATACTCAGAATAAAGTGAACATTCACTGAAGAACATTAACTGAGGGTTATAGTCAATATAAAAGGACTTTCTAGGTATCTGTTATAGAGCAATGAAAATGTAATCCAAGAGGACAGTTGCATAAAAACTTAAAAACTTAGTAAGTTCTTAACATACTTGAATTTGGCAAGTTATTTATCACTCTGTACTTGATGGTACTCAAGAGCCTAGAGCAATACAAAAGATTTCAGCTAGCTAGGAATAAGCGTTGCAAAAGCAAACCACTATCGGCATGAGATATTTCAATGGTGCCACCACAGAAGGGGTTTAGTTTTCAAACAAGGAGCAGAGCTTGCATGGTAGTCAAGACATTAGTGTTTGTATTTAAATAAGGATAAAAATCTATTTTCCATTGTGTTGTTCACATAGTTCTGTGTGTGGCCAAGAGATAGTGCTGCTCATTACAGTTAAGTCTAAATATCATGACAAGCTATAGATTGCATACTAGTAGGCGGTATGATCTATGAAACAGCCTGTGGCTGAAAAACTACGTTGTGTTGCCTTACTACAGCAAAAGGCAACCTTAGGTTAAGGTCATTTGCAAAGCTTGATAAGGAGCTTCATATACTAAGACTGCCTGTGGGTTTAAGAAAACAAAAACCTGAAATAAAAATCAACCCCCCAAACTATGCAAGCAAGTATCATAGCAGGTTTCACATAGCAGGTCTAACTAAAAATAAGTACTTTCCCTTTATCAACTCCCACAGGCTAAAGTCTGATTTCAGGTTAGGACTGGTTGCATTTATTACTTCAAAAAATGGCAATAGTTGCAGGGTAGCACATATTAGGCTGAACAGGGAGCAAGTTCTATTGTCAAAACAAATGGGAAAGAAAGGAAAAACAACCACCACCCCTCTACACACACCTATTCCTTTTTTTACTATGGACTCTGAAATTTCCTCTTATTTTGTCTGTGCTTTCTCCTTGTTTGATCTCTGACTGTGAAGCAATCTCAGGATTCAATGTGTGGGGTTTTTTTCGTTGTTTGGTTGCTTGGGGTTTTTTTGTTTTGATTTTTATGCTTTTTTTTTTTAATTAAGTAAGCCTTGCCTCATAGTTACCAACAGCAACACAAACTTCTACAAAGAACCTTTTTCAGTCCTACTACAAAACACACAGAAAAATCCATGTATCTTTCACAAGGGTTTTAAAATGCTCTTACATTAATCTCATTACTATCCTTTCAGTTAAAACACTCTGTTCATTTGTTAGAGTATCATATCCCAGGGAAAAAAGCATAGAAGCAAAATGAAAACAAATACATGATCACAGGAAGCATTTTCACTGGCTGTGAAAGATGCTCCAAAATGATCTGTCTGGTCATGAAATGAAATCTCTTTGAAATTCATTAAGTCAGACACTATCATCCCAATCCTACAATTCTGACTCAGGCAAAACTGTCATTGACATCAGCGAAAGCTTAGCTTTTATGAAAATGTGAGAACGGATTTCAAGACTGGAACCTAGTTGTGTTTCATTTCATTACCGTCTTGCTTCACAAGCAAAAAACCCATTAAAATCAGAATGATATTCTAGTCTAAAATAAAAACTGCACTTCTACAGAATACAAAACAAGCATGGTATGAATTGTAGTGGAATTTTATTGTGGCCTTTAACTTTCCATTAGATGTCAGGACAGTGCAGAAATCAACAAATATTTTCCTTATGAGTGTTGGCTTCTCTCAAAGTGATTTATGAAAACATATCTGCCACTAGAAGTGCTGTAGGGTAGACAGAAGGTTGTGAGGAAAACATGAACACACTAAAGAGACTAAAAAAACCAGGCAAGAACAAAGCATAAAACAAAGCAGCATAGGAGTATTCAAGTATTTAACATTTTCTTAAGATCCTATAAACACAGAAGCAGCCATCCCATTTTACACTCAGGGAAAAATAAGTAGACTAGCTCTTGTATCAAAAGGACTTTTTTCTAAAACTCAGCTAATATTTGAGATTAGAGACCTTCAGCTGTCTCTTGTCTTTCAAGAGTTCCAGTCTTGCTTCTGAGTCTAACTAGCAGCTAAAGCAGATTACTTTAAAATTAACAACTCTACAGAGATGCAATAGCATGTTCTATGATATTTTGGAAGACTTATTTTAAAAGGAAGGGTTTCATTTGTCAAAGACAGGCATCAATAGTTTTGTTTTTAAAACTTAAGAGTGCAAGTTTGAGATAAATATCTTCAAGAAACCCCTAAGTTTCGATTTCTATTTTAAAACTATTAAATCGTCTCTCAATTTTCATTTACCAAAGCCCATCTCTTGTTAAGAAGAAATAAGATGAAAATGTTGATGTTACAGAAGACGACTAGATTCAGGTCTAGAATTATAAATCCCCCAAATCTGAAACTTCTCATTACCTAATTGGGAAAATTTACATCTGCAGTTCACAGAATCAGCATATCTCAAGTTGGAAGAGACCCATAAGGATCATAGATAGCCATATTTAGGTAGTAATAAAATTAATTACGCTGCAAAACCCAAAGAAAAATTGGGATCATTAAGACTAGTTTAAGGCTTCACTAGCTCTTGCAATGAAATGGATCAAGTACATTTAGGTTTTCTAAAACTCTGTGGATATATCAACTTCAAGGAAGCATTCTACCTCAGAGCTAAATACATGTGTACACACAAGGTAGTTGGCATGCTCCTATACTGTATATTCAGCGTCTGGCTCATTTAGTCAACTGGATCTATGCAGAATTATACCCAGAACCCATAGAGCCTGGCAGAGTAGATTTTACTGCCACACAGAAAACCTGATTGTTTAATGGAAAAACTAGTCAAGTTATCCTTCTTCCTCAAACATTCCTCAGAAAGGAACCTTCACAGATATTCTGCCATGATGCTTTTAAATATTTGTCTTACTATTATTGAATCATATTAGCAAATATTTGAAGAGAGAAAATTCACATTCTTAACTTCTTAATTGAATTGTTCACAGATAGGTAAAATGTGTGACAGTATAGAGATACCTAATGAACACCAACAGAGTAAATTCAAGAATGACTGCGGCTGTATTTCAGACCTCCTAGGTCTGAAGGCAGCCACAATATTTGCCCCAATTTTTGTTNTTGCCCCAATTTTTGTTTAAACTTGCAACTGTATAGTCATGGAACTACAAGTGTTGAAAAAGCCATCTGTATCACAAATGAAATTCCAGTCAGGGTGGGGAGTCATAAGGAGCAAATCCTACACACGCACCCTGTCCCAACAGCCTCACCACATATACACCTTAGAAAACAAAAGTGGCAAGTCTATCAGAACTCAAAATGTCAATGCATTTTTCTATAATCATATTTCTAAGCTTAAGCTTCATTTACTGTCTTAATTTAAAGAACTATAAAATTACCAGAATTCTGGATAGCTTCTATAACACATTTATTCATGAATATTTATTTTCTTGTGACCTCTCTGTGATAAATTCATTACCCATGAATTTGAGCAAAAAGTATCTGGTGACTGTTCAGAAATGGGAAACGTTCCCAGGGATGCCTTATGATCTGTGTTAGTTTTCTTATCATTAACATTTGTACTGACAAAACAGAGAAAACCAACCTAGATTGATAGAGACACTCCTAATTGATATTCTAAAGTATATCTGATATTCATGGACAATTAAGAGTGAAGTTTCAGCTTAGATGTGCAGTGTGTTATGATGCCTACATACACTTTAAAGCCAGTAACCCTAAACTTCTGTAAGGTTTTATTTGTAAATAATGGTTATCACTCAAGCCTCATGCTGTCCTGAGGAGTGTTACAGCTCAGACAGAAAAGCATCTATTGCACAACAGGATACGCATGCTGTCCCTCGGTTCATTTTACTACATGCCCTGCTACAAAAGTTCTACCTTCATCAACATCAACTGCCTGTTGAGGAATTACAGGTACAGGTCCTCAGGACATGAGCTCAAAAATATTGTTATTACACCTAGTCAACAGTCTGTCCACTTCCAACTGTGTCAAACATTCACAGTTGAGGATTTTACCTTATACCTTTGAGCCACACATTTTTATAACACACAGATATAGTCATGAACTCAAAGTTTCTACATTAAAATTAAAGTTACTATGCTCAGATCTTCAAAGTCTGGCCAAGTATTGGAGAAACTATATTGGCGTTGGATTGACACCTGGGAAAATCCTGTATTGCTCTCTCTTTAAAGAGAGAATGTTGTTTGCAACTACAATACTACCAAATATCACAAGTTTAAGATTCATGCAACTGTTATACAAGTCTGTTACTTTCCTGAATGTTTAAGAAAGATAAAATGTGAATACAACAAAATACAAAGTGTAAATAAGTCTAAAAAGGAAATATTTTTATGTGCATCTTAGATACTCTATATCCAAAGTCAGTTTTCCAGTAGGATTCCTTAAAAGAAAAAAAAAAAAAAACTGTTCGAAGGCACGGAATCAAGTTTACTTAGTAAACTTTAAAGAAGTTTGTTTGGAAAGCTGCTCATTGCAACAGATAATTTAATGAATTTAAAGAATGTTTTCTCTTCTTAACTTCAAAAATACATATATATTTGAATTATCTCTTGGAGGCAGTTCCTGTCTTTGGACAGACTTCTGAGTAAATATTTCAGTCTTTACTACTGTTTGATGTTCAATATTTTTTTATTTTTTAGATGTGTCTGTTTTCACCATGTATTTTTCAGTATCTGCTGTAGGAGTAGAAGGAACAGGGCTTAAGAAGAACTTGATATTTTCAGCAGTTATTCGATCATTTATTAAGATTTAGCACATGAAGACATCAAATAGCGATTAAAAAAAAATTAGTGAGTATCTTAGAAGCTGAACTCAGTCTTTTGTGTATTAAAAGGTAAATTGAGGCAGTTTACATCTCAAGGGACAGTTTCCCCTCTGTTTCATTGCTTAGATAGCCTATAAAGGGGGTGCTATCCTTTGCAGTTCTTCTACAATATAATGTAAAGCAGAGCCATGTTAAGGAAATAGGATAGGAAAAAACAAAAATACTCTCTTTGAATTGATACGAGTCAGAAATCGTTACTGGGCAGCTAGTACCTTTAACATAATGCTTTTCTATGCAACTCACAGAAGTCCTCTCCGCAACTGTGTGCCTTTCAGCACCTGTTCTGTCAAGAAATA
>VYZX01027548.1:46990-58171 GCA_013401335.1 Brachypteracias leptosomus | reverse complement strand
GGAACTGCTGGAGAGAGTCCAGCCCAGAGCCACAGAGATGATGGAGGGAGTGGAACATCTCCCTGGTGAGGAAAGGCTGAGGGAGCTGGGGCTCTTGAGCTTGGAGAAAAGGAGACTGAGAGGTGACCTCATGAATGTTTATGAATGTGTAAAGGGAGAGTGTCAGGAGGATGGAGCCAGGCTCTGCTCAGAGACATCCAGTGATAGGACAAGGGGCAATGGGTGTGAGCTGGACCAGAGGAGGTTCCACATCAATAGGAGAAGAAACTTCTCCATGGTGAGGGTGCCAGACACTGGCCCAGGCTGCCCAGGGAGGTTGTGGAGTCTCCTTCTCTGGAGATGTTTAAAGCCCCCCTGGACGTGTTCCTGTGTGACCTGCTCTGGGTGATCCTAGGATTGGACTCGATGATCTTTGGAGGTCCCTTCCAACCCCTGACGTTCTGTGACGCTGTGAATTCAAAGCAGGACCTAGTTTTGTAGTTTTCCCAGGAAATATTTGCTGCCCTGGGGATCCAAATACTTTTCATTCACGCAAGAATCAGTTTGTTTTCCTGGTGCTGAAGAAGAGAACTGGGGAAGTGGAAGGGGATGCAGCTCTAATTAACCTTGGCTGTGGTGGAGAATTGCTGCAATTACTTCACACCACGACTCCAAGGAGGGGAGCACGGGCTTGGCACATAACGTGTCACTGTGATGAGGAACTGGAGCAGCCCCAGCATCGTGTGAGATTCTTCCTCTATGTGCTGAGGGGGAAAACCAGCCAGTTATAGAGAGGGCACTGGGGAGGGTCAGCAGAATACAAATTACCTCTGCAAACAGCCTTTATTTTTAGTCAGGAGCTCCAAAGAGCAGCCAGGAGCCATCTCCAGGGAGGACTCTGGCAGGGAAATGAGTAACAAGCTGTTAGATTCACCCCCCTGGCAAAAGTTGAGAAGTTGAGCAAGGAGAAGGAGCTTCCAGTGGAAGTTGGGGGCTTGCTCCAATCTAAAGGGTTGTGCTCGTTTGTTGTCCTCCTTTCCTGCCAGCAGAACATGCCAGAGGGCAAGTGGCAGCCAAGAGCTCCTTGTGTGCAGACAAAGGGGTTTCTCCAGCTTCCTCTGATTTATCATCAAGAAAAAATAGTCAGAACAACCTTGGGATGCTACCTCGTGCCAAATGGCTGGGAAGGGAGGGAGTGGTGGCAGCTCAGAGGACAAAGCTTGTGTGTTTGCTCGGACCAAAGGCTTCTTGAGTTAGGAATAAAAAGGTTTCAGCATGGTTTGATCTGCTGAAACTCCAGGGATAGTTGGACACGTAACCTCCCCTCTTCTTGTTTTGGAACTCTTAGATGCTTGAGGATCACAGCTCAAGCACAGGCTGAAGTTACTACACAACCACTTGCTGTGCATCATTCTTCTTCAGTCTGAGGGTGGGGAGACACTGGAACAGGTTGTCCAGGGGAGTTGTGGATGCTCCATCCTTGGAGATGTTCAAGGACAGGTTGGATGGAGCCCAAAGCAACCTGGTCTAGTGGGAGGTGTCCCTGCCCATGGCAGGGGGGTTGGAACTGGATGATCTTTAAAGTCCCTTCCAACCCAAACTAGCCTGGCCTTCAAAATGTCCAGGGATGGGGCTTCCAGCACCTCTCTGGGCAACCTGGGCCAGTGTCTCCCCACCCTCCTGGCCAAGAACTCTCATCTCAATCTCCCCACCTCTAGTTTTGACCCATTCCCCCCAGTCCTACCACTACCTGATATCCTAAAAAGTCCCTCCCCAGCTTTCTTGGAGCCCCCTTGAGATCCTGGAAGGCCACCAGAAGGTCCCCTGGGAGCCTTCTCTTCTCCAGCCTGAACAACCCCAACTCTCCATCTGTCCTCATAGGAGAGGTGCTCCAGCCTCTGATCATTCCTTTCTATGATTCTATAACATCTAGAAGAACTAGGAGGACAAAAATCAACATGAGTGAGTTTTCCAGGTCTACTGATGGTGGAGAAAGAGCTCAAAGAAGAGCTCATTGAGTGATGGGGAAGTCTCAGATGCATTTATGCCTCTCCTTCCCCTTTCCCTACATCTCCTAGGTCAGACCAACCTCTTCTGCACTAACACTGGGAACAGCTTGGGTGTACTTTGCATTTGCTGCCATTAAAGTAATGGGTGTAGCATCTAAACCCACGAATGGCTCAGGAGAGGAGGGGCAAGGAGGACACACAACTGGGAAATTAATTTGCACGAGGCTCTGAGCAGCCAGCAGAGTTGCCTTGGAGCTGCTCATTAAGCCAAGCTGATGATGAAGCAAGAATAAAAAAGGAGGTAAGTTTTCAGGCAGCTTTCTACCCAAGGTACTCAAAGCTCCATTTCCATCTGCCCGGGATGAGCAACTTTGCATGAATTAGGCTCGTGTGCACCAGATGTCTCTTTATTTCCATCTTTTATCCCCTTTGCAAAGCTGTTGGAAGCAAACGTGCCAAGTTAGTGGTTTAGAGGTTAAGCAAGATCAGTGCCTGGAGCAAAAAAAAAGCCAAAAAACCCCCCAACAACCCTCCTAAAAGGAAAGAAAAATAACCCAAAACTCCAACCTAATCACTTCCAGAACAGAATTAGAATTATTTGTCTCCAAACACAAGAGCTGCAGCAAAGCCAGGGGTAATTAATAGCTAATATTCACTTTAATTGGGTTTAAATAACAGTGAGAAATGCAGCAGGCAGCAAGATATCAAGCAGAAAAAGCAGGGCTGGGTAAACCAGGTCACTTAGTCCTAAGTGGGCAGAGCTGGAGGCCAGAACAGCTGCTTCTGAGCTGGTCAAGTCAATATTTGTTCTTCTCTTGAAGATTCCTGGCCCTGGCTGGTGTTGGGCAGGGAGGCTCCAGACTCCTCTTGTCATCAGGGCAGTTGTTAGGAGGGAGATTTTAGTCAAACAAAGCAAAAAATAAGCCCTTTGCTGTTAATTTATGGACATTTTGAAGGCATGTCACACCTGGACCTTCTGGGAAGTGACAACTTGTGTTACCAATGGATTGGAAGAAAGGCTCCTCTTGCCTGAGCTGTGGTGAGTCTCTGGAAACCAGGGCAAAGTTTTACTGCTTGATTTACTTGCCTCATCTTCTTTGGTTCCAGAACATCCCCTGGTAAAGACTCTTGCACGGGGTCCATCAGACACGTTGCGACCTCTTTCTGCAGACGTGGAGATGGGAACCCACCAGCTTCCAAGGGTTTGGGGAGAATAGGAAGGGGAACAGGACACTTCAGTTTTCCTTGTCAATAGGTTGTAAATCTAGAAAAGGGTAGATTTAGGTTGGGCACTAGGAAAAAGTTCTTTAATCTGAGGGTGACAGATCAGTGGAAGGGGCTGCCCAGAGAGGTGGTGGAGGCCCCATCCCTGGAGTCCTTCAAGGTCAGGCTTGCTGGGGCTCTGAGCAGCCTGCCCTAGGTAGAGATGTCCCTGCTGGTGGAGGGAGGTTGGGCCAGATGAGCTTTGGAGGTCCCTTCCAACCCAAACCATTCCATGATTGATTCCATGATTCCATGATTCTCTGATTGTCTGGGTGAGGAACATGCTGGTTGAAAAGCAAAAACCCTTGATGAAGAAGAAGAAAAGCTGAGGTCCCACCAGGACATTCCCCTTGATTCCATGGGAGGTGGCATCTAGCCTGATTTAAGTCTTGTCTTCTTGCTGACACCCAAGACAAGACCTCCCTTGGGGGTTCCCTGCATGATTCTCAAAGGATAAAGCTTGGCTGTTGATATTTGGACAACCACCCGGCTGGTAGGACCTTGAGTCTCTTGGCATGGGAGGGAGAAATAGAAGTTAATAAATTGTTACCTGACTACAGCAGTGATTTTGAGCACAAATTAGGCTGCCAAAAGAAGGAGAAGTCCATAGACAAAGTAAAGGGGCAGAACCTCTATTAAAAATGGTGATTTTAACAAGGAAATTGTAGAATTTGTTAATCAAATGCAGATTTCAGGTGTCCAAAGTACTGATGGACTCCATATTCCTGTAAAAAAATGTATTATTTATTTTAATTTTTTATCTGCTATTAACTATTTTTATTATTTTATTTTTTTATCTCCTGTTAACTATTTTAATTATTTTAATTTTTTATCTCCTATTAGCTATTTNTTTTATTATTTTATTTTTTAATCTCCTATTAACTATTTTATTTTAATTTTTTTTCTCCTGTTAGCTATTTTTATTATTTTATTTTTTAATCTCCTATTAACTATTTTATTTTAATTTTTTTTCTCCTGTTAGCTATTTTTATTATTTTATTTTTTAATCTCCTATTAACTATTTTATTTTAATTTTTTTTCTCCTGTTAGCTATTTTTATTATTTTATTTTTTAATCTCCTATTAACTATTTTAATTATTTTATTTTTTTTCTCCTATTAGCTATTTTTATTATTTTAATTTTTTCTCCTATTAGCTATTTTAATTATTTTAATTTTTTTCCTCCTATTAGCTATTTTTATTATTTTTTTTTTATCTCCTATTAACTATTTTTATTATTTAAATTTTTTATCTCCTATTAACTCATCAGCACCTCAACTACCATAGAGGATGAACAGCCCAAGGGGTGACCAATGCTTGCTCCATCCAGGACTGCCCCAAAATGTGGTTTAATATCATGAGAGCACAGAAAGATGTGAGAGAGCAGAGATCAGATGCTGGAATTTGCTGCAGGGGGTTTGTTACCAGCACATCTGGCCCATGGATGGGGATGAACCATCCTGGGGACATCCACTGAATTTATTTCCTTCTTGATACAGTGGGAGGGATTTTTATTTCCTGGCTGAGGTTTGATGTCAGGGGTGGGGTAACCCTGAAACAATCCCCCAGGTGTGAGAAGGTCGCAAAGGGAGCAGTAACTGCAGAAACACGTGGCTGTGACTGGTGAGATGGTGACAACAGGCTCAGTGAAGGTTCATGTCATCTTGTTTTATTTTAATTCGTACAATAAACCACTAACAGAATTAATTTTGATGCATCACTATGGTCTGGCTGCTTTTGCAGCCTGATTTTCTGGTGAAATTAAATGCCTGAGACACACCTAGAGAGCTGTTTGTCTCACTCCCTAGGACCTGCTCATCCTCTCTGCTGATCTCAGCTTTGTAGAATCCTGGAAAAAACCCTTCAAATTATCGAATCCAGCTGTAAACCTAATTTTTTGTTAATTTGGAAAAAGGGTTTGAGCCTTTAATGTTGGAGTTGCTCTGGGAAATACCTGTCTGAGAGAGGAGAGCATCATCTGCATTGCAGGGAGGCAGAGGAGGCAGCCCTGGGGTGGAGGATGAAGGTTGCAGAGAGAGGAAGAGGAGTTGGCAAGACAAGAGGTCAGTGGGAAGTAGGTAAGGGAAGATGTTGGATCACAAAGTGTCATGGTCAGAGGGATGTGCTTCACTTGTAAGAGAGAAAGCTCCCAGGGGACCTTCTGGTGGCCTTCCAGGATCTGAAGGGGGCTACAAGAAAGCTGGGGAGGGACTTTTGAGGCTGTGGGGTAGTAGTAGGAGTGGGGGGAATGGGTCAAAACTAGAGGTGGGGAGATTGAGATGAGACGTTAGGAAGAAGTTGTTGCCCAGGAGGGTGGGGAGACACTGGCCCAGGTTGGCCAGAGAGGTGCTGGAAGCCCCATCCCTGGAGGTGTTGAAGGCCAGGCTGGCTGGGGCTTTGAGCAACTGATGTAGTGGGAGGTGTCCCTGCCCATGGCAGGGGGGTTGGAACTGGATGATCTTGAAGGTCCCATCCAGCCTGGCCTTCAAAATGTCCAGGGATGGGGCTTCCAGCACCTTATAATCAAGTACCCTTGATTATTTACTGCATAGAGGACAGGGTGAGTCAGACACATCAGGAGACCTTCCCATTGAGTGATGACATTCAGAGAGGACCTTCTTGCTTTCTAAACTCCTCCTCAGAGGAATCCAGGGGTGGCTGGATCCAATCCTAGTCCTGGACATGGTCTTGGATGGTAGATTGCCCATCCCAGGCTGTCCTGGCTGTGATGTGCTCAGATATCCCCTATTCCCAGTAGATGGAGCACTAAGCTCAGTTTTTACAAATAAAGCTGAGTTTACAGAGCTCCAGTGGGCCCCTATTGATTAGTTAAATAATGGAGAACTTTGGGAAGACTCTTGTCCCATTAAGCCTGGGCTTGAGATCACTTTTCAACAAGCCATTAGCTCTTGCTACTGACCCATTTAATGGAGAGTATTATGGGGTGTAAAATACCCATTTAATTCCTCCTTGCTTTGCCTCATCTTGCATTTCCTTGCAGGAGAAGTGTGAATTATTGTCACTTTGGGTGACATCAGGAGCAGGTAGATCTGAGACCTGACACTTTAACCTTTACACTATCACCCACCAGCTTTTGGGCAGCCTCCATAAGCAAACCAGAGACTTCTTCAACCCCTGTGAGGCTCTATCAACATCCCACAGAGGGTTTGGATGTAATTTGCCATGGAGACCATAAAGTTTGTCCTGTATTGATACGTAGAAGTGATTTAGCAGGATGATCTGCCTGTAGCTTCAGTCTCTAGTGGGAGGTGTCCCTGCCCATGGCAGGGGGGTTGGAACTAGATGATCTTGAAGGTCCCTTCCAACCCTGATGATTCTATGATCTTCTCTGGGGAAATTCTTACAGAATACTTACAAATAATTTCACGTTTTTTTCCTGTTACTTTGTGCAGCAAAATTAAAGTGCTTCTTTATCTGCATGGTCTAGATTTTGATCCCAATTGATTGAACCCAATTGATACCACTCAGGATTTAAGGTGATTTTCCTAATTTTAGTTGGCCCGTCTACCTTTTGGTTGCACTTTGTGGCTGGTTGATTATTCTTAGTGTGACCTTCTACCCATCCCGAGTTGACCTATGGATGAGTCCCAACCCAGCAACAGGTTTTGTTCCCTAAGGCCCCAGAGGCAGAACCTGCCCCACCTGTGTGAGGAACCAACTGCCCCCAGGTGATGGTGGTTGGGGTGATGGGTGAGGCTGGAGATAATTAACCAGGAACCCAATCAGTCTTGAGAAGAAGTAGGGACTGACTCAGTTGGAGAGAAGCAACATATAAGAGGAGAAGCAACATATAAGAGAAGAAGCAACAAGGACCTGGTCCAGTTGAAGGAGCTTCTTGTTGGGGTCGCTTGCTGAGCTCTCTCTCAGTGCTGTGTCCCCCTTGGCTGATTGGAGATGGAGAAGAGCAACCAGCTGAAGAATAAAAGACAAAGGTATGTTGAGGGGATGGTGCTGAGCTTGGTGTTGACCCAAAATGCTTCACCCAGTGGCAGAGGCAGAGCCAACCAAGCAGGCAGCCCATGGCCAGAAGGTGCCATCAGATGGGAGGACAATGGAGCAGGAAACACGAGAGAGGAGGAGGAGGGAGGGAGGGATCAGATTCATTTCTGGAGAGATATGGGGAAGCAAGAGGAGGGTTGTAAAGAGCCCTTATCTCCCTCCTGCCTGTTCTCTCACTGCCGCTGGGATTATGCAAATGAATCATTCAAGTAGATTTCCCTGGTAATTAAAAACTCTGCTCTTTTTAATTAAACTTTCCCTCTAGGCTGAAGGGTCTTTTTTTTGTTGGTTTTTTTTTTTTTGTTCCCCTAGAGAAACTAATCTTTACAAGGCTTTTTTTTTCTCCTTCTCTCTTCTCTTCTTCTTTCTTTCTCTTCTCCTTCAAAATTGTCAAGGCCCATCATGAACTGACTCAAACACTGAATTAAATGAGAACTTGCTGCAAAAAACAGGAGGGGAAAACTTTTAAGTTGAGGCAGAAAATGGGTGTTGGACTTGAGTGTGGGAACTTGTTTAAGGGCAAAAAATAGGAGAGGAAAACCAAAGAAAGGTAAGATGGGAAAAAAAAATAAAATTACATGTTTAAGTGATTTTTAGCTCTTGAAATTTGACTGGTAGGAGGTTTGTGAGTGGGTATAATTAGTAGCATATCTAAAAACTGCTCAGGGTGCTTGAATATTTAACTGTGGGTCATGAGATGTTGGCAGGGTTAAACTAGATGAACAATCAGTGCAGAGCATCACTTGTTGAGGTGCAGCTATTGCCAGCAGCTGATGGAGACAGGGTCTGCATGAGATAGAGTCATATTTAATGCTGTTGGTCTGTGTTCCTTCATCAATGTTAGGATTGGGGTGGTGTTTCCATGTAGGACGTGGGTGTCCATGCTGCTGTCACTATCATGAGGTTCTACCCCTATGAGGGACTTTTTCTCCTTCCCTTCTCTGGAGCAGACCCCTTGGAATCTGGAAGGGTGGAGAAAGAGAATGGAAGAAGAGAAGCAAAAAAAACCTGCAGTTCTTCCACCTGCTGGTTTGTAGGACTTTGCCAGAGTCATAAAATGTTTGAGGCTGGAGATGCTCCATCCCCCTGATCATTTTGGTGCTCTCCTCTGGACACACTCCAACATGTCCCCATCCTTCTTGTGCTGGAGGCTCCAGAACTGGATGCAGAGCTCCAGGTGAGGTCTCCCCAGGGCAGAATCACCTCTCTTGATCTGCTGAGTTAATGAATGAAACAGTCAGAAGTCAATTAGTTCAGCCAGAGCTTGTGTAATGAGCAAAGCTTTGCTGCCTGGAGCAAAGAAAAGCATCTTCCACCCCTCTCCTAATGGCTTCCTCTATAAAGTCAGGGATTTATCTGCCCTCACTGGGTTTGTACCCATCCCTAACGTATGGGGCACATAATATCAGAGCCACCAGCAGCCATCACTCAAGCAGTGACTCCTTGAACTCAGGGAGGAGAGTCCAGCTCTGAGTTATTGGTATCAGACCCGATGCCAAGAGAAACACTTGCAGCACAGGAACCATCACAACTCTCCAGAGACAAGATCCCTTCTCTGGGGGGAAAAATGAGGCCTGGAGAGAGACCTCTCAGAAAAATGAAGCCCTAGAGAAACCCAGATTTAAAGGAGCTGCTGAATTCAGCCCCTGTCTTTAGCAGGACTAATGCTGTCCAGATAAAATGTAGAGCAGGGAATAGATGGCCCCCCTTCCCTGGTTCTGTTCCTTTCCAGGAATTAAAACCTGAATCCAGTGAAAAATTCAGCTTTGAAACATCTCTCTGTAGCATGGCCATGGGCTCAGCCTCTGCTGAAACAGTTGTCACCCTCTCCTAGCTCTTGCTGAGGAAAGGTTGATGGGTGAACATTAATTCCAGAGAAATCCTTTATTTCTGGACATAAAGGATTATTGACAAGAGAGAGAGGAAAAAAAATCTGTAGTGAATTCCCCTTTAAGCTTGTGCTGGGATGGGAAGGAGGAGGAGAGGGAGAAGGGAGAAGAGAGGAGGAGAGAGAGAGGAGGGAAGGAGGAGGGGGAGGAGAAGAGGGAGAAGGGGGAAGGAGGAGGAGGAGAGGGAGAAGGGAGAAGAGAGGAGGAGAGGGAGAAGAGAGGAGGAGAGGGAGAAGAGAGGAGGAGAGGGAGAAGAGAGGAGGAGAGGGAGAAGAGAGGAGGAGAGGGAGAAGAGAGGAGGAGAGGGAGAAGAGAGGAGGAGAGGGAGAAGAGAGGAGGAGAGGGAGAAGAGAGGAGGAGAGGGAGAAGAGAGGAGGAGAGGGAGAAGAGAGGAGGAGAGGGAGAAGAGAGGAGGAGAGGGAGAAGAGAGGAGGAGAGGGAGAAGAGAGGAGGAGAGGGAGAAGAGAGGAGGAGAGGGAGAAGAGAGGAGGAGAGGGAGAAGAGAGGAGGAGAGGGAGAAGAGAGGAGGAGAGGGAGAAGAGAGGAGGAGAGGGAGAAGAGAGGAGGAGAGGGAGAAGAGAGGAGGAGAGGGAGAAGAGAGGAGGAGAGGGAGAAGAGAGGAGGAGAGGGAGAAGAGAGGAGGAGAGGGAGAAGAGAGGAGGAGAGGGAGAAGGGGGAAGGGGGAAGGCATATCCCTCTTTCCTTCCACTCCATCAGATTTTTGATCCCAGTCATTACCAAGAGCAATTTCTCAGCTTTCATCTTTTTGTTGGTCCCTGGGAGAAGCTGGAATCTGCCAAGTTTTTGCCAACTTGCAGAAGTTCATAGCTGGGAGGGGCAGCTCATTGATTTCTCTTAGAAAAGAAAAATGAAGTGTCACTATTGAGGCTTCCTGGTCTCATTTTCCAAGCTCAAATGTTTCTAGTCCTGTATCTCAAAAGTACCCCCAGGACTCACTGATTTAAGTGTCTGGAGTGTGACCCTGCAAGTACATCAGGATTTAACCTCCTGGAGTCCTCTTTGGCAGCTAAAACTTCTGAGAAGCTGCTTTTTGCTCCAGCACTGTTTAACCACGAGGCAATTCTTTGTTATGAAAACTCGATAACATTTTAATGATTAAAAAAATAAATCCCATCTGTTTGGTTTCCCCCAAGAGGAACAGGAGAAGATTTATTAATAGAAATTCTTGGCATTTCTTCTTAGGAAAAAAAATAAAAATATTATTTATGTAACCAGGGGTAACCACATGAAGTTAAAGATGACAAAAATTCAGCAGAATAGCATCAAAAATATCCTTGTTCTCCTCCAATATCATCCAGGTTTTGGGAGATCTGGCCCCAGATCTCTTCTACCTCCCCATAAATTCCCCCTCTTTGTTGTATCAGAGGAAAGAAGGTAAAAAAATATTAAAGCTACAGTTCAGTGGTTAGAGGGGGCTCCTTTGGGACCCAAATCCCGGAGATCACACCTGAAATTTTATCCCTTTTTTAATCTGAGTTTCCAAGCCAGCACCTTGTGCCATTTGGGTTCTGGCTCAGCTGCAGCCTTAAGGGAAAATGTAAATCTCTTGATTTTCTATGAGATTAATTAGGCTCTACCGTTGGTCCTGAATCTTTAAAGGGGGAAGAGAAAAAAAAAAGAAAGGAAAATTGAAATCCAAGAATCCTGAATCATTGATGGAATAGAAAGGCAGAGTTAGAGGTGTGCAAGTGGAAGATCTCCCAAACTAATCATGTTCTACCTTTGCTGCCAGCATCAGAGCTGAGAGAATTCCCTGATCTTCAGAAAGAGGCAGGGAGAAATAAAAAATAAATATAACTATATATATTATATATAATAATGTTCTATTTGTTTTATTATATATAATATTATATAATTATATATAATATACACTACTATAATAATATAATACATATAATCATAATATAATAATATATAATTATGTTATATATAATAAATACGATATATTACATATAATAATATAATTATATATAATATTTAATAATATTTACTTACTATATA